>JAODKN010000093.1:18005347-18036386 GCA_026774425.1 Petrocephalus zakoni | reverse complement strand
AATCCCGGCTTCATCAGCCTTTCCCAGCACAGGGTACCTGTGAATCCCGGCTTCATCAGCCTTTCCCAGCACAGGGTACCTGTGAATCCCGGCTTCATCAGCCTTTCCCAGCACAGGGTTTTATTCAAGTCGAGTCAAGTCTGACTTTGAACGGGAATGTGGTCATTTTTCATTCTAGTTCTCCACCTTGTTGCAAGGTTATTTCGAACCGTATATGGCACCTTTTGATGAGAAGGCATGGTCACAGTGCATCGTGCTGCATATACCACAGAGAACCCAGCAGTGTAAAGAATCAAAGCATTGCGATTCACTTAGCAAACATATGATCCTACAACTAACACATCTCTTGTGATAAAAATATACATAAACTTGATATTTTGGGATTTACTAAGACGTGGTTCAGGTCTCATGAGAACTCTGCTTAAACAAACTCCTCTCCACCTGGTTAGTCCTTTAATCAAACCCCCACATTAGCCGTCTATGCTATAATTTCTGTGTCTGGTTTCCATCAACTGAAAAAGAAAAAAAAAACCTATATGTAAGTTTGCCTCTTCTGATGCTGCCTTTGGTCAGCGTCCAGCCGCCTGACTGCAATCACACTGCTGCTGCTCTCAGCCTTTCCCGCGCGACGCAGTCTCCAGGGCTCTTGGCTCATCCTCTAACGTTATAAATGACTGATTTCCTCACAATTTATGTTGTCACCATTGATAAAGTTATATTTATAGCGGATCTTAGCATTCACATGCAAGCGATAATCTTAGATCCACTTTTGCAAATGTTTTTGAATCCAGGAGCTTTGTTCAAACCATAATAGGCCTTTTCTCGTTATCATAATCACACTACTGGATCTTGTATTAACTTATGGAATCGGCATTCTGCAGGTTT
Source organism: Petrocephalus zakoni (assembly GCA_026774425.1). Taxonomy (NCBI): domain Eukaryota; kingdom Metazoa; phylum Chordata; class Actinopteri; order Osteoglossiformes; family Mormyridae; genus Petrocephalus; species Petrocephalus zakoni. The sequence continues at coordinate 18,035,501 of JAODKN010000093.1, read as the reverse complement.
ACGTGCTCCCTCACGATAACTCTTCCATCCGCATTCTGATTACAACCGCAATCGGAAAAGACGTTTTGTTTTGGCCAAGGATTTCAGACAATCTGCTGCTGTCACAAAGCTTACAGATGTGATTTCTGGTGCCTTTGCCTTGAAACGTAAAACTGTAACTTTGAATAATGTCTCGTCAAGCCTGACGCCAGCTGAAATTGAGCAGCTAAGTAATGAATTTGCTGCCACTGCGAGTCCGTGCAATAAATACTGCAGCACTCCCAATAAAACAGTCAAATATAAAAAGAATAAAAAGTACGGTCCATAATCTAGTGACCTCCTGAAGATTATGATTAGGGCTCACTAGTATACTAGTGCTGTTTAATCTCGCCTGCAAAGACAGTCAAGTACAAATGACACTCTTTGGCTAGGCCAAAGAATATATATCTCTGTTGTAACCGATGGTGATAAAGAAAGTCTAGAGTTAATGTGCTATATTTGCCTCGTTCGTACTTTGCGCTGGACAAAAGCGTCTGCAAAATAAATGTAAAATGTAAATATAAATGCATGTTCTTAATAAATTCCCAAAACTCAATGAACATATGTAAGAATTATATAAAAGTAATGACTTTGAATATTACCTATAGGATTCCCTTGGTAATATAATGCAAGTACTGCTAAAGTAACATATGTACTCGATATTTCGAGTGATTTACTCAGTGACCCAAGTAATTTGCTGCTGAATTTAATTTATAAATCATCCTGCTTACTGGATTCCATACGCTCTACAAAAACATTACAATATGAGATTATAAGTGCATAATTACTTTCTGAATATAGTCCATGCAACCAAGGCAGCTGTGATCAAACCTCTACTCATGAAGTCTATGCTCTATCTAGTGGTCTGCCCTGCCCTAGTTCTTATCTAAAGCAAAGAGAAATACGTTGCTTAGCAGTCATTTGTCTTCCCACAAACCAACAGCACTGATGGCATGTTTCAGTCTGGGTCAAGACAACAACCATATCCCTGAAGCGACACTTGTCAGAGTAACGAATGACTTGCTTTGTTTCTTTGACTTTGGGAATGTTTCCACTTTGGTGATTGCAGTTTCTACACTCCAGAAAGTGCTAGTAGATCAACCATATTCTCTTGGACAGGAGAGAAGATCTTGTTGCATTAGTGGAGAGGTATTTTCATGCTCTCTTACATCTTATCTATTTGACTGTTACCAATTTGCTTGAGTCAATGGTGAATTGTCGAAATACCAAGCATTCAGCTATGGAGTTCTGCAAGGCTTCATATTGGGCCCACAATTCATTTCTTTATATATCTTGAGGTCATGATTCTCAAGCATAGTGTCAATTTCCAATTAATTTTGAATGATATGCTCGTGACACTCAAGTCCATGTATGCGTTCAGCTGAGTGAAATATTTCTACTCTCTAAACTTGAAAGCGGTACAAAGGACATTAAGGATTGGATGGCACCAAACTTCCTCCTGCTGAACTCTGATAAGACAGAAACGATGTTAGTAGCCCCTAAGTTACTCAGACACACATTGTTAGAATAAAATTGGCTTTTAGATCAAAGTGGATACCTCAAAAAAGGCCATCGTGTGACAGTGGATAAGGACTTGACAGTTGAGTCTTATATGAGAAATATATCTAAAGTGTCTTTTTTCATCTTTGGAATATAGCCACGGTCAAAAAATTCCATGTATGAATGATGCAGAAAAGTCCATGCATCCATTATCTTCTGACAAGATTATTGTAACATTCTGGGATTGTGCGAGTGCTTACCTAAAGTGTCTTGTGGCTGTTACAGAATTTAGCTGAAAGAGAGCGCTGTTACTAGAACTGAACCGTGTGAATATTCCATTCTGAACTTGTCTCACTACACTAGCTAGCCGTGAAATTTAAAGAACAATATGAAATACTTCTTCTTAGCTTGTCACTGGCTCTATATGGATAGGCACCAGTGTTTCTTATGGATCTTCTCAAATGCTTTCCAGATTGGATACTACATTGACAAAATGATGAAGAACACAAAGGCCTTCTCATGCAGACTGCTGCGTTTGTCAGACTGCCTCACTGGTCTCTCCTACTGATAATCGTACCTTAGCCGAGGATGGAGCCTGATCTGACCACGGCTCTTTTTGTGGGCTAAGCAGCCAATGCTCAGCCCCTCATGGCCGTGCATGTGGTTACTTACATCTGTCTCCTTGTGGCTGTGTGTTCCCCCCCGTCCTCCCCGTATCTTTTTTAACACTCTGCCACACTTACAGTAAGTTCATCAGCACCATTCCGCGTTGCACCTGCCCGACTGTTTATCCACATGACACTTGGCCCCGTTTTACTATTTCTGTCTGCCTGCTGGTCCCGTCCGTCTGCCTAGAGGTAACAGATCATAAACTTGCCCGGGCCAATCCACCGGAAACAGCACATAGAACCTGGATCTAAATTCTGACATAGTCCAGTGTACAGATCTAGGCCCCAGATTTCAGCGGCCGACGCATTGGAGTGTGGTCACTCACCCCAGCTTCTCTCTCCCCTCACCAAGACAAGTTTTCATTGTACAGTGAAAATGAGCATTTTCATGTGCATTTCCGACATACATATGCCACTACAGTTGGATCGATACTACCCTGTGATGGCACTCAGCATACTGTAACCAAATTTTGCTCCTCCTTGCACTGTGTAGCTCATGTCCACATAATGATTCGTGATCATGAAGTCAAATTAAATTAGCACTACACCAATGAGGAAAGTTTCGTAAAAGGATCTTTATTGTAGAGGAATAACTGCAGGGCATGGGATCAACAGTTGAGGCTCCCTGGCAACAGTGATCTGTCCTTGATTCGGCGGCTGACCCCTTAAGAGTTCAGCGACACATTCACATCTCCAGCTGGTCTGAGTATTGCTGGAGTTTATCTCTGTGGATAACAGTGTTACATTTATGGGCTGTGAGTCTTGGCTATGTAACCTTTGACTCCGGTTTGCACTAAAGCTCTGAAAAGCAATTCGCTGGATTTGTCCTTCCATAAAATGATGGTTCAACAGGTCGATGTCTCTGGCTGCTCTCTGTGTGGCTACCAGCTAGCGTTGTAGTAGCTGTTTTTAGACCTATATATTGACTTAAAAGATGCATCGCCACGTTCTCTGTGGCAGCTTTGCAGAGAGGGGCTCCAAATGTAAGCTTGGCCAGGAATTTCTCAATCATTCTGAGATTTTAATGGTTTTAATATTCTTCTACTACCCGGAGTACAAAACGGTTTGTTGTAGCTGAACAATCTGATTCATGAACAAGCTTTTTCACTATAGATTCTGTCTACATAAGCCATTTATCCGATTAAATTGGTTTTCTTTTGCCTAAGACGCACACATGAAAAACATGTCATTGTTCACACCGTGCCGAGTGTCTGTGACTTTGGCGAGAATGCGTCTTCTTCCTTGGACCATTTCTGTGAATGCGACCTTGACATTTATGTTACAAAGATGGCTGTTTGCTGCTGATGCCAGACTAGAGCAGCATGGAAGCCCCAGTAGAGATATTCAACTTTTAGGAATCTGGCACAAACCAGCACTAACTAGAATAGTATGGTGGCACGACAGGTCGCCTTAGTCACTCAAAATTCAAAACAATGCAAAGTTCCCGAAAACACTACTAATTCTTCCAACTCTTTCACAGAGAATAATCTAGAAAGCAACTCAGCTGGGACCAGTATACTTTTCCCACATAAGAAACATGGTCTTGGGTCCTCTGCCTTACGCTTAATGATGCCTTCAGGAATTCTCCTCCATTACTCCAGTTAAGGATTCTGGTGGGTGGGGGTCCCCCAGGACAGTGTACCTGCTATCAAAGGAAAGGTAACTGAACAGACCCTCATGTGTGTTTCCGCTAAAGCTGCAGCGTCAGGTGATTTACCGCGGCCGGCCTCAAAGGGAACTGTAATTCCTCGGCGTCACGGGAGCACGCGTCGCTCACGCACAAACTTCAGCGAACTTCAGTCGAACTAAAGCTGCGCTCGTGCAACGAAGCCAGCCCTCAGATCCCTTTAAGATTCATGCTGTCAGCTGCAGAACCAGCTGGAGACCAATTTTGGGAGCAGAAGGGACAGCGATGGAATTATCGACATGTATTTCAATTTGGCAAGGGAATAGGTCAGGTTTTACAAAGCGCTGCCAGTGGCACACGCCGGGCTCTTATTCCAACGATAAATGGCAGAGTGTCTCCTCCTCGTAACGCAAAATACGGCATTTCACAGAATTACCGATTCTCCTCGACTAACCCCATCCAGGACAGTAGAAGTGCTTCTCTGCTACAAATATGGATAAGCTCTTTTCATTCACCTTTGGCCTGGGCATCCTTCCGATGTGTAAACTCACATACCCAGTCGGTGGCAGGATCTCTGAAAATTACTGCCGTAAAAAGAAAAGGCCTGTGGTAAAATAGAGCAGGTGAGAAACGGGGCTGTTTTAAGAACCACGAAGCATCCTTTGTTGTGTGAGAACCTCATTAAAAAGCTTCTCTGACGGCGAGTGCAAATAGAATTCGTTCCTCGCTTAAATAAATAAGACAGGTCTGAAAGACGTGCCGTTACATCGATTCCGCTGGCAGACACATGATGGGCTGATAGCCAAAATGAAGGCTGAAATAAGAGGAGGCGTGTAAAAAGACCTCCTTCTCCTTCTCCTTCTCGCAGTAGTAATCGCATAGGAGAGACCTACTCATCTTCTGCGCTTGTTTGTCTCCTTCCTTGCGGGCATCACAAGCCCTAATTTGTGAATATGTTCCTCACCCTGAAAATACCCTCACCCAGCTGCCCCCCAGGTTACGATGGTCCGCGTTGCGATATTTCGACTTTACGATGAGTGTTGTCATTGTATATTTATTCCATAAATTTCATGAGAAATTCAACACTTTATTATTAAATAGGCTTTGTGTTAATGACTTTGCCCAACTGTAGGCTAATGTAAGCGTTCTAAACATGTTTAAGGTAGGCTAGGCTAGGCTATGGTGCTTGTTATGTTAAGTGTACCGTATTAAAATGCATTTTTACCTTCGCCGTTTTCGCCTTACGATTTATCGCGACGTAACCCAGTCGTAACCTGGGGAGCGACTGTGCCCTGCACACAGGGTGAGCTGAAGGGGATATATTGCCAGACGGAGACTCTTTACTCGAATACGAGGTCTTGACACGATGTGATTCTGTGGCCCCGCCCACAGTCATCTCGGAGCAATTCTGTTCCTGGACCCCGGGCTCTGTTGGATAAAATGAAATTCGCCACCACTAAATGAATCCCTCTAACTGGCAGGGCCTCCTTGCACCGTGCGCCCGCCTTGCACTCGACACTCTCGCACTACAAAGAGGCTGCTGAAGAATGATATTACGCGTCAATCTCCCAAATCACTACATGACAACTATATGCAAATTGTGGGCGAGAAAAGCCTCTGTAAATTCTATCAAAGAGTCTCGCAGCCAAAATCTGCTGCAGGTGAGAACAAACAGAGACAATTATTAAACTTCAAAGGGCTCTGTGGTATTATTCCATGCCTTAACCTTTCTGATAGGCAAAGGGAAATCTTCTCTAATGGAACTGTAAATTCACAATTCCTCTGCTATCCATCTGTGCAGAGAACATCAGGTATAGTGGCTAACAACCATAAATTTATGCCACTACAAGTCCTAATAATACTTTAGAGAATAAATCAGAAATCCATCTATCCTTCCTGACACTGCTTCTCCTGATGAGGGTCACTGTAAATCCAAAAATTTAATTTTTTTTTGCATTTAAAAAATACTGTTGTGCTGCTACATGTTGACATAATCTTATTTTTATTCTAATTCAAACAGAAAAATTCTAATTCTAATACATATTTGTATTACACACAGACACATACTAATGTTCTCCTATCTTAGGTAGGTCCATCCATGCATTTCTATGGGAAAATCCCTAATCCCAATCACAACTCCCTTAACCCCTACCCAGCCCTAACAATAACCATAGGTATCCAAACAAAATACCTTTGGAATTTTCACTTTTTTCATTGCATTCCCAGATGTTTATAAAATGAAGTCTGAAGTAGTGAGGACAGAAAAAGTGACCTCACTAGTCACGTTTTTGTGTGGATTTGCTACTGTACACTTGTGACGTCCTTTGGTCCATAATGATAGCAAAACCTGTACACACGCACCGTATTTTTACTACAACTTTCAGCATAGCACATTTATATCAGGGTGACCATGGGATTATGAAGTTTATTCTTTAATTTTCACTGGAAACTTTGGCAATTTTCATAGCATCACCATCCAGCCAGTTTAGATGACGTGAGAAAATAGTTCTGCTGAATAGTCGTCAAACAAATGTGCATAATTGGCTGCAAACCAAAGCTGACAAAGGGGAGAACATTTGCCAGTGACATACGGGCCTCGCGCGGGCTGGACTGCAGAGCTCATCCACCGAGGCAGCAAACTTTTATTTTCCAGCTGACTGCTTGAAACAAGGCTAATACCCGCCTCTGACCACATGACCAAGGAGAACTCTCACAAAAATGATAAGGGGCTCTGTTAGACACCAAGGAAAGAGTCTTCCTGACCTCCTTCCACTCTTCCCGCTCCTACAATTCTTCTGCTATTTTCTGCGATTTCAGAATGTGTCGTTTTATTCCTCCTACATTGAAATGGTAAATTGTTTGCAGCTGATCAACGACGACGAGCAAAACAAATGCTCGCGGATCCCCTTTTTACTCAGCATATCTGTATATTCCCCACAACATGACATTTAACCAGTTACCGCCATTGTGGCATTACAGAGCGAGGCAGTGATTAAAACCGGAACATTCCGGAATACGAAGAAAAAGCACGGCCGAGCGACATCGTCACAGCGTGAGCGCCGCCTCCGAATTCCGAAGTTGCCCGGAAACAGGAGTACCCTTGGAGTTTCCTAAACATATGGAGCGTGGCTTTCAGTCATTTGCTTCCAGGTGGGAATAACTGGCTGCGTATGCTGGACGTCGCGCTGCTCAGCGGAGCCCGACCGGATCCCCGCCAGCGGCAGACAGAGGCGCGTCTGGCCGCGGCAGACAGCCGGCCCCGAGCACGTGCGGGTCGGTCAAGCGTGATGACGGAATGCCGCAGCTGCGGGCCTTGGCAGGCGTCTCCGGTCCCTGACGGTGTCGGCAAACAGCCCCGACGTGCCCGGACGTCTCCACCGCTCCGCCGTCGCAGAAGTACGTGGCTCTGTCACTCACGCCGTTAACGAGAGTCTGACCCCTGGCTGGTGTGAACGTTGATCAAACATTGGCCGAACGTTACTCTGTGATCTCTTGTAGGGGGGGACAGTAAATAATGTTCCTTACGGGCGCCGCGGGTACCGTGTTCCTTTCACGGAAAGCGCCGCGCGCCTCGTGTCAGATTAGCGCCGGGTCTGAATAAAGCTCAGAGGCCTTGGTGAGAGAGCCGAAGGAGGCGGCTTTGGTGAAGAGCACATGAGGGGAAGAAAGCGGAGGAGAAGGACCCCAGGCAGCCTGCTCTGCCTGCCTGCAAGACTGCCGCACTTCAGAACCACGCCGGGCGACGGCAAGGCGTATCGCCGTGTGCTCTTTCTTTGTACGACACCCTGTGTTTCAAGGGCAAAATTTGTGGGAAGAAAGTAATTTCACATTGAATATTTCGTACAATGCTGGTGTGCGGGACGTGGCAGGCACCGGGCCGGACCGCCGCATGCCGGCAGCCCGTGGGCTTCAGAGGAGCCATGCTTCGCCAAGTCAAAGGAGCTGAGGAAATTTCAAAGCCTCCCCTGCAGACACATTCAGACTTTCGTGCATTTTAATGCTGAGATATTCAAACACCCGACTTGCCAGTCCCCCCCCCTTTTTTTTCTTTTTAAATTTAAAGCACGGTCCTTATGTGAGTAATGGGGTGCTAAGTTTGAAGAAAGGGGGCTAATTTGGGGAGGTCCCAGCCTCCTCAAGGTTAAAGGACCCTGGAAATCACTTTTTTTTTTTGCTTTTTGATTCAATGAACTTGGACCTGAATTAAATTGAATGAAAACGCACTAAAATAAAATAAGGCAATGGGTAAGACGAGGTTATGAGCTGTTCTAATGTGGGGGGGGGGCATTAACGACAGCACAGAGATAATCCGTAATGCGTAAAACATGGCCCCACCAGGAAGGTGTCAATTACATCTCTCACGTAACCCAGGCCGTTAAAGATGGATGTAAACACTGACAGAGGCTTTAAATGCCTTAACCTCCATCCCTCTCATTCTGCACATGCAGGCCTTCCTGTCAGGGGGGCCGTCTGTGATGGACACTGTGCCCTCCGTCCTCCAAGTGGGGGGGAGAAAAAGAAACAAATTTGCGTGCTCTGCACATGGGATTCCCGCGACACATGCCCCTGACAGCAGCTCTGTCATCAAAGAGCAGAACAAGGAGATATTTATCAAAGCTGCTACAGACATTGTGCTGGAGATAAGAGCCAGGCAGTGGCTGGCCTTTGCTCCCCTCAGCCGTGGTCCAGAAGCAACTCCCCCCCGCCCCCCCCGCCCCAGTCTGAGCCCCTCTATATTTCACTGGCCCTTAAAAGTGTGTCACGAACAGACGCCACCAGACTTTTGCAGCAATGTAAAACTGCAGCCTAATTTAACCTTTACAAATGATCTGTGTCTGTAATAAACAGGCAGCAGTTTACCCGCCTGTGCTCATACGCTCCCCAGCGGCTTGATTAGGGGAGCCGGTGGGGGCCACGTGGTCCCTCCCGTCCCGCTGGGGGCCTCTTTGATCCGCGCATGCCCCATGTGCCACTGGCTTTGCCAAGGTCCGGAGCTGGCACGGGTCAACGAGCGGAAAGGGTCCAGGAGGTCGGGAGGGGTGGGGGGTGGGGGGGAGCTGGCGGCCTTACAGGGCTCGGGGCACAATCCCAAGTGGCAGATCCACACAGCACAGAGCGAGGAAAAAAAATACACAACAACAACAATAAAAAGCAGAGGAAAACAACCCATGCTGGTCGCTCAGCCGCCGCGGCCCCATGGGCCACTTCTGCTGATATAACGCTGAGAGACACGGTATGCAGCTCTGTCCCACTCGCCGCAGCCCGCCTAAAAGTCTCGGCCACTATCTGGGGAGCGTCTGTAAGACGTGCAGTCTGTGATGCACATTTCACGGCATGCATCCTGGTCCCTAGTTTACAGCTAGCCAAGAGCTAACGCGGCGACGAAAAGCCCAGTCCTTTTGGATGACATGGGCCAGCTCATCATGACCAGCACAAGCCGCTCCCAAATGCATTCCGGACCGGCATTAGACGTCGGGCCCCAGCCGTTTGATATCCCCCTGCTCCCAGGCAGGTAATCGTTTCCTAGGCCCGGCATGGAGACTGCCGATCAGGAGCGCTTGACCTTGTCTTTGTGACTGCGCTGACCTCCGAAGATGTACGGCGGAGATCATATCACGGCGAGCGTCGCCCCGCACAAACGGCCCCCAGTGCAAAATTGATTCTGACATTCCGGAATTCACTCCCATCTCCAGGACAAGGAGGGGCAGCCCATTATTTCTGTATCTTTGTCGGGGGCGGTCCGGCGACGCCACATCCATCACCGCGGCGGCACATGTGCGCTCTGCATATGCCGCTCCGTGACGGATCCAGGCTGCGAGCCCCGACAAACACACTGTTAATCCCCGACACCCGCATTAAACACATACTATCCGTCAGTGTTGTGATAGCGGGTTAAATTGTCTGTGATAATGGAGGGGACTGAAGAGCCGTGGTGACATTGCTGCCGGCGTTTTTGATACTTCGGCAGAGGTTGCCCGCCGCCCGCTTTCCGATCACGGTGTCGGATCTGGGATGACGCGGGACGAGATGGTTATCCCTCGTTGCTGGAAAGCCTTCGCTGTCCAATAAATCCCTGAAATTGAATTTATAGAAGCAGGGATTTGTACTATAGGTTCCGCAGATGCCCTTGGGATCGACCGGAACAATGGCCTACCACCCAATTAGAATAGGATTATTAAAAAAAGTTAGCTAATCGAATACGACAATGAAGAATTACAATGAAGAAGGACGTTAGGAACCGGATGGATTTTTGAAATCCGTGCTGCAGGAGGCCGAGGAAGTGGAGGGCATGAACTCTTCGGTGTGACCTGATCATCAAAGATGCTAATCAGCTTAAAAAAAAAAGCAAAACACTGTAACGAGGCTGATGCTGAAACTGACAAAAAGGGCTTCAAAGCGTTTTGACTGTCCACCCTCACGAAGTGGAAGTGATTATTCGCCATTGTTGACACACTACAGCACACACGCACCACAATAAAACGTGTTCTCTGCATTTAACCCATATATGACAGTGGGCAGCTAATTCAGTGCCCACAGGTGGTGTGTTGCTGGCTGGGGACTCAAACCTGCAAGCTTCCAGTCACACGCGCACTTCCCAAAGGATTAGGCCACTACTGTTCCTTAGGTTCCGCATGAAAGAAAATTGTTTTTTTTTTTTTTTAAAACCAAGCATAGTTGAACTAAGACATTTTTCCACAAGATAAAGCCTCAGAGACCCCATTTCAGTCATAGCTCAATTTCGATAAAATATGCACTGAGGGTGCTTTGCCTGTGTATGGCAGTAATGTGTACCAGCCGCGGTCCGCGCATGGCTATAAGCTGCCTTCTCTGCTCGGCAGATGGAGTCTGATTGTAACCGGGGAGATCAGCTGAGGACACCGACAGCAGGGTGACCACTGTAATGCTGCCAACACCTGTTTACTGCAGGCCCGCCTCAAGCCGGTGTCAAAGGTCCGACTCGCCACATGGCCCAGCGGAACACGATTCCTGCGGCCCCACCAAGCGCTCCGGTTGGCGCTAAATAATCGATGGTGTCAGCTCTAGTGGCTCCGGGGGCACGGCGGTGATTTGTTTGCTGGGGGACGTCAGAATGGGTTCGCCGACCTTACAGACAGCCCGCCGAAGGCTTTCTGGATGCTCACATTAAGCATCCAAGCCCTGCCCACCATCGCGCGGAACGGGGTGGGCCAGGAGAACATAGCCCGTGGACACCGGTCAATCCCAGGGAAGGTCGCCTTGCTGATGAGAACACACCATCGACTCTAGCCGGGGGGGGGGGCGCTTCGAATCGGCGAGGGTGACCCCCGGTTTCGTTGTGGTTTTAGGCTCTATCTGCAGGTGCCCAATTAGACGTCTTTGTCAGTGAGGGTGCAGCTCTTCCCCTCACAACAAGGCGCACAGGCTTTGCCCCCTCTACCCCCCAGGTGAGCTTGCTCAAGTGAGAGGCTCTGTCTTAATTATAAGAGAAATATTGCATTCATTACAGCCGGCCATGTGATAAATAGGCATCTTCAAACTCTTTAATCCTGCCATCCTAACTCCGTCAGTGATAAACAGAGGAAATTAAGCAGAAAACAAAATGAAAATGTTTTTCTGAAAATATCAATTACGATAATGACTGTTACCAAACACCAAATACTGCCGCCGGGTCGTATTGGTGCAGCTCTGGTCTCTCGGATCCAGTCAATAGTTCGGGCCGCCGTTCGGGAGGGGTTCCGAGCGAGGAGGGGTCCGACTGTTCAAATCGCACAACTGCCAAAACGAAAGAGGCCACGTGGGGAACAATGAGTCCGAACGGCCCCGAGGCCTGCCAGTTGATTATGAAGAGTGGGAACAGGTGCATTTAGCCAAGGCCCTTCGAGTAATAAATGGCTGAAACAGATTCGATTACGAATGCTAAAAACCGAAAGGCACACAGTGCTGGCTAAATGAGGGATCTATTTAAAGTCATGCATTAAGTCATAAACTGTGTGGCAGGCCTGCTAGGTTATTCATATCAGTCCTGCTTTAATAGTCTATCCCCTTATATTTATTGTTCTTCCTCACAGCTCATGGGTGCACTTCATGCCACAGACACAGTCGGCGATTCCACGATTCTGATTGGTAGACGCTAACCTAATCGTCTATAATTGGTAGAATGGTTCTCATTCATATCGACTAACGCTATTGATTTGTCTAGCAGGCAGAACATCAGCGCTATAAACAAGGGACCGTCAACAATTATTCACTTTCTTACTCGCCAGAATAAAACTGCACCCAGAGCTCATTCAAACATTTATATCGGAGGGATTTTTATTAGGGATCCAATACAAGCTAACCATCTACAAAGTGATTGTATCAAATATATATAAAACGCTGACATTTCATTTAAAAGCATCATTATTCTTCATATGTTACAATAACAAGCTATTCCACTACATAATAAGCTAAATATATGATTTATATAAGTTCTGAAGCAGATAGAAGTGATAGAGCAATAAGTAATTGTTCCGTGAAAGGTAGCTAATGTCTAAAACCCAATTGGAAGTTACTCGTTTCCAATTTAACTTCATCTCCTGCTGTTTTATTCCATTATTTTTTATACCTTTCTGGTCACTATTGGGAACAAGAGGCGGAATCCAGTCAGGGAACCGCACGGAAGCGATGCACTCATGGGGAATAAGGCACATCTACATACGTGCATTTGTGCATACACATGGACACAGGGGCAGGCACATACACGCAAGTGCAATGCCTTTGTGGAGCCGTGAGCTCTCCTAAGGCGGGAGGCTGACACATTGGCTCCGAAGCCGGCGGGGCCCCAGAGCAGGGATTAAAATCATTGGTACTATAAGACATGTCTGCTGCCACACCATCCTGTCAACAGAAGAACTGCTGTTTTAATCAGAGAAGCGTGGCCATGAGCATAGCTCAGCTGTTAGCATTATCTCCTCAAAGGCCGTGTGTGTGGCCGTGTGCGGTGTACATTCCCTGCCTAATGCTGCTTAGTTGCCCTCCCACAGGATAGGAGACCTGCTGTTCAGGGTATGGCCTGCCTTAGGGTTTATGGCTCTTCAGATGGATGGGTCATTCTCACCCCAATTGAGATGATGAGCAAAGAAGCTAAAAACTACTCAACAAAGCTGTCTTAAAAGACTCTCTGCAATTCAAAGCAGTGTGTTGGAAATCCATCCACCCGTCTTCCAGCAAACACCGCAGTACATTTTTTGCGCTGTATTATAATAATTTCAGCATGCCTATGTTGCAAGGATGGAATGACTGTTTGGAGTTTTTGTCAGTGGTTGTAAGCACCTTGGGGTGATAAATGCATCAAAAAAACACAACGAGCTGCTCATTCTGCTCCTTGATTTAGCCTGTGTGGGAGGGCTTCAGTCCAGCCATGAAACTCCACCATAAATAGAAAGTTTGTCAACAAAGTTAGTCTTCAAACCTAGTTTGTAACCCCTCCAGTAGCATCACACCTCTCAGAAGTTGGACCACTTGGAACCAGCACCTTTGCAAAATCTGTCCATGCATTCATTTGTGATTAGGGATGCAGGGAGAAGCATGTCAGGAGATTACAGGACATTGCATCAGAGTAATAGTCACACTCATTTATCATTCTTCTGACCAGCAGAGCATACATTACCTGCCTTTGTCTGTGGTCCTTCAGGCCGTGCAGGAAGGGGAAGCACAAGCCGGGTGATGTTTATTATCCCATTAGCCGGGGTTCAAGGACATTCCAGTGGAAGCACCTCTCGGTTAATGAGGGCCGGCACACGGATCGTGCCTCTGGGGATGTAAACTTTCTACTCAACTGCCCTTCACCCAGCAGGAGCAGCACTTTTGTAGTTATCATCTTCAGGTCTTCAGGTATACCGCAAACAAACATTTCCAATACGGTCAGTAAAAAAAAGAAAAAAGCTGAGTGTCATATTTTAAAGTGAGGTTCCTAAACTAAACTAAAAAGAGACACCCTGTGCAGGCAAATCGGGCACTGCATGTAATAAATCCAAGATCAAAAGGTATCTCACCTGCGTCAGCCTTACCAGGTAAAGGCACGTACAAGAGCACAGGTGTTTTTTGTTTTCTATGACTATTTCTAGCGAAGGCTCAAATCAGCTTTATTCGCAGATGAACTCTTCACATTCCCTTTAAGGTTCCCTTTAAGCCTTTGCTGAACTAAGATCTTTATTCCAGAAATTCAAAACCCGGAGTTTTGTGCGTTGATTAAGTTGGCCTGAAGAGGACAGCTTGAGGGACTCCACCATCTGCCTTAATTAAAGTGACACAGGCATGCCTTACCACCATACGTCAATCTGCTGTATATTCCTCCGTGCTTGATGTTAAGCTTATATTTAGCGGTTGGATTATACTTGAAATATTTTAATTAATTATGTAATAATAGGAAGCTCCATCCTTTCTGCGCTTGGAGAAGCTCATGGCTGTGCAAAGGTGGCATAATAAATTGTGCTTATCCGGCGATTGCAGCACATCCTCTGCACCGTCTGTGGTCGGGGAGCACGGCACTATGGACAGGCCTCAAACCCGCACCAAGGCTATCCTTAACAGCTACTGTACCTAACCTCACCGTAAATGATTTATCAGCATCAGGGAGGATTTGCCATGATGCTGTTAAGTTAGAAACATCTCTCTGACTTCTCCAAATGTCACGTCCCACCTAAGTATGGAGCTCATCTCCCGACTGCAGCAGACTGACATTGATGGCAGGTTCCTGTAGCGTTGTTTTGTAGCTGGCTTGGACATAACATGCAGTATGCTAGAAACAAACAATCCCACTGATGTATTGCAGAAAGGATGCTTAACTGCTTTTTTAAGGAAGGTATAGTAATATAGTCGATTTAACAATGGTGCAAAGGCTTCTGTTTCCAGATGCTGCAATGTGGGGCTGAGTGGTCAGTTAGCTGCAGTCACTGTGCTGGGTTTTGGAACACGTCAGGCTGCCTGAATTACCCAGCTACCTAAGGACTGTGGAAATGCAGCTACAGTAATACAGCAGCTGTGGAGACATACCAGCAGGGCTGCAAAGCTCATTGGCAGTGACAATGTCAGCAGCAAAAAACTTTGACTGCGACTGGAATCAGATTTATGTCGTTTCAGCCAGCACATTAACTAAACTGAAAGGCCAGTGGGCCAGCCTCTCTCTTATATGCACATATTATAGCAGAGAAAACTGCTGCACTTTTGAAATTGTGCACGTCCTAGATCCTTGTCATCAGCAGTGAGATCCACCACATACCGAGAACATGATGTATTATACTTATCTTGTTAGATTATGAACAGGATCAAACAAAGGTTACTGCACGTTTGACCTGGTGATGCATTCCGTATTGTCTGAAACCGAAGTGTAATTAAGCTAATAAACATTGCTCTCAATTAATTCAACTTCGTGCATAGTGTCTATCAGGAAATTTACGAAGAGGTGTTAAAAGCAATGCTATATTTTGCATGAAAATTTTTCGCTGTTTTTTTTTTTTCACTGAATCATTCACTTATGTAATGAATTCAAATATTATGGGCTATGAACTACACAGACAGCAGAGCCGGATGTTACAAATTGAAGTAGCTCATCATTTGAATAAACTGAGATTATATGTGACACACAGATAAAGAGAGAGAAAAAAAACAGATTTTCAGGAGGAGAATCTGCTCAATGTTTGGACGATTAAAGACATCTGTTAGCACGTTATTTACGTGATGATATTTCCAAGTCATTCCAAGATATTTCAGAAATTAGCACTCCTGCTGAAATTTCACTCTGGATCTTCTCTCATTTCATTCCACTGAACTGCTGAGGGAGGCGTCGTCCCTGACAGAGCACGCTTTTTTAAAAGATTAATTGATGTATGCATCCCCGCCAAATCTCGACAAATCCTTCAGCAGCGACAGGATAGCCACCCCCCCCGAACTGCTATGTCTGTAGTGGTACAGATTATAAGATGTATACATGCACATGGTGACATTGGGGGTGACAATCAAAGCTACACGAAGCACTAATGTCACAGGTTAATGATCACAAGTGCTGCCTTACACTGTTGGTATGTGTCAGTGACGCATGTCCACTTTATAAATAACTACTTAAATAAAATAACCAATTAAATTAGTGCTGTCTTGTCATTAGCCCTGCCAGAAGAACCTCTACTACTCAACTACATGGCACAGGAGTTTTTCTGGGATGATGCATGCTATATATCTGACTTTGTATACCCTCTTTTGTTCACAAAACACTTCCCAAACAAACCCAAACTACTCATTAGAAAACCGTGTATATATATATATATATATATACACACACACACACACACATACACACACTCTTCTTAGTCCTATTTTTACCATTAGCATTAGCTAGCTTAGCAGTATTGAATGCAGTACTGATTCTATAAAATTAAACATACACCTAAATCTAAAAAAAAAAGATAAATACACAAGATGGGATTAGTGCCGAATGTCTTATCAATGAGCGGGAAATCGCAAGCAGAATACTCGTAAGGACAGCCCCGGGGAACATCAGCCTGTTTTTCGGCTGTCCAGCTGTCTAACACACCAGTCACTCAAGAGCTCATTATGCTGTCAAAAGCACAGCACCGCTGCTGGGGGAGAGAGCGGCTCGGCTCCCGCGCACACACGCGGCTACGCGCACAGGCGGCTACGCGCACACGCGCGCTCCCCGAGCCGTCAGCACCGGACAGCTCCCGTCTCTGCTCCGTTCTGCTCCCCGCCGTCGCGTTGCAGCGCCTCGCGAACCGTCCGAGTAACGACAGCAAAACATGAAGGAACGAAAGGCGCCCGGGCGAAAAAGGGAGAGAGATGGGAGGCAGATGGGCACAGAGAGAGCGGTGCGGAGAAAGAGAGCGAGCGAGAGGGCGGCCGGATTAACGCAAGGGTACTCACAGGGGGGTGACGCGGGGCCGCGGCGGGGCTGGTCACTCGGCTTGGTCGACCTGGACACCAGAGGGGAAAAAAAGAAAAGAAAAAAAAATATTGCCGTGAAATCGGAGAGGAGGAGAGGGAGGAGAACAGCCAACGTGTGTACTAAACAAGCCCAGATAAATAAAGAAATAAATCCTGAAAGGAAGGAAAAAAGAACAGGATGAAAAAGGGAAGGGATAGGGATAGGGTGGGCTGTCTTAAGGAGTCAAAAAAAGAGAGACACGTTGAGCGCACCGGTGTGCGTTCCTTTCTGACAAGCCCGTTTGAACCCTCATCGCCTCCATTTTTACATACCTCTTCCGTTCCTGAGACAGCACCAGTCCCTTGTTAAAACACATGTATTTCCATCTAGATATGCTACTAATGAGAGCGTAACCCTTACACAGTGGCGCTTAGGACGGGCAATGAAATGTGCGCCGTGTATCTAACCCCCCCTGACTCCTTCTCGCTCAGCCCCCCATATAGAAATTGCCTAATGCCGTAATGCTGCAAATAAGCAGGAACTGTCCCCCTGGCACTGAAGTAATTGCTGGCACTCCGACTGCATTTTCTCCGTCGCTCTACGGCGACTGGCTGATACAGTGTGTGTGTTTTCCCTTTGCCCGCTCTGTTCCAGGCATATGCCTGTATTAATGTGGCTTCTGTCACTTCAGCTGCTCCGTCAGATTGCTCCATCTCCGATCCCCCAGTCCATGTCACAATCGAGTGCCGTCGCCCTACATCATCAACGTGAACAATCTGTTGATCAACACACTCCCGGGTGAACCGTGTCTCTCCCGACTGCGCCAGTGACAGACCCCGCCGTGCCACCCGTTAAAAAAAATAAAAAAAAGGCAGCGAAATCTCTCGCACCTTATCAGGGCTCGCCGGAGCGCTCTCGTCTACTTTACACGGGACCTTCTCCTCCATCTCGCTCCGTAAACGGCTTTCCTTCCAAGCGGAGATTACCTTGACCGCGCTCTCCGCGGCGGCTTCAGAAAGGGACACAGTGTGCTGCCAGAGTGGATTACACACCCCTGGGTAGAGGAGAAGCCATGGAAGAGGAGATGCTCCCGAAAGTCACTGCCTTAATATCTGCGCATTTAAGAGATGAATAAAAGTCCAAAACAACACAAAGCAAATGCCAACAGTCAGCTGCAAACATGAGGCAGACATGGCCTCTAACGGCCAAGCAAAAGTGTTCTTTACTCTGTGCGTGACTGACTTTAAAAATGAGAGACACACTTTGGAGTGGCTGTATAACGCCGCGAAATCTTGCAGCTTTGTTTGTCTCGCTGAACAAAAAGCATGTGGTGGTCCTGTAAGTATTAATTCTGCGTAATGCTTTGGAAGTTCGGCTAAGGGCACAGCAGAGCAAATGAGCGTTACATCAGTCAGGCTGCCTGCCTGCTTCTCATTTTCACACTTTTCCGGAGCAAATCTCCTTAATCTCATTAATGCCAGACTAATTTCATGAGCTCAAACTGTTCCACTGGCTGAACACTATCAGTCTTACATGACTTACATGTAACCAACAGACAGGTTTACCTTCTACCTTTGTAACGAAGGCATAGTATTAATTAATAGACTAAGAAAATTGCCATCGAATAAGTAAGTAATTTTTATTTAAGAGGCTTTCACTAGTCAACTAGTAAATACTAATATTCACTTTTGTTCAAAGTGCTAAAATGATAGCCAAAAGCAATGTCCGAAGTACCACATGACAGGAATGTCATACATACCATGATACTGGTATGTCCTATGTACCACATGATGTGTCCTAAACACCGCACCACAGGCATGCCCCCCTATGTATCCCATCAGGAGTGTTCATGCAGTCACATTACAGATATGTCCTACGTAGCACAAACCAGCAAAGCAGAGGTCAGAGTTAACATCATTAGTTACTTGCAACTGAACTGAAATCAGCTGGCCAACCAGCCACTGCTCTTCAGTTAATGCATGTGTAATCACCACCGCTATTAAACAATCATGAGTTTCTCAAACACCACCACTATCCTTCCTAAAACAGGAAGAAACACAAGAAAAAAAATTATATTGCACAAATTGTTCTAGAGGAAAATTTCATTGGCGGCAAGCTTTTGTTATTGTAAAGTCACACCAAGTGATGACAACACTTTCTTTCTTCGATGCCTGCAAGACACACCAAACATGGTGATATTGTTTCTTTCTCATGAAAACTGCTCTCCACTTCCTGCTTGTAGTTAATGTGATTTTCTCTTCTCCAGCATAAAGACAAACCCGGCAGTCCTAAAGCCCATTGGCGATATTAAAAAGCGGTCAGAATGCATTTGGGGACAGAGGGGGAGCAGGTGGGGGCATCGCTGCCCCAGCCACACCGCCCCGGCCCTCCTGACTCGCCTCCATCCAACATTCAGGTTCTGCCACAAACCCAACGGCCGCCATAAAGTGATCACATTGCTAAGTGTAGATTCTTCTATATACAGGTACACCCAACTCGCTTGAGGTCACATTGAAAGAAGTTAGGTCTGATTAAAACTTCATTCCAAGTTGACTTATAAACACAAAATTGTTCTTACCAACGTGCTTCACACAGGTATAGTGCTTACTTATGTTAACACCAGGGATCTTTCCCTTTGCCTCAGCCAGAAACAGAAGACTATGACATAACAAACGCATGTACTTCGTTATGCATGAAATTACTCTGAACCTGAAATTATGAGACAAATTTTCAATTAGTCGAGGAAGCCCTGGAATGGTGAAAAGTTTGCTACATACTGTATAGTTACTGTAAATGGAGACAAGAATTAGGTATACAAGCTTAAGTATATAAGCAAATATATCTTAATATTTTCTTAACCTTCGTTAGTCCGTATCATTAGTAGTTCATGTCAATTAACCCAAAGATAAAGTTTCAGTACGCATTCGTTTTTGGGATGCAAAAGTCATCAAATAAAGGGAAGACGATTTATTAGAACAAACATACCAGTGGAATTTTTTGAGTTTAACATGATTAATAAATTATACAGGTCGCAAGTAGCAACGTTTGACTTCATCTGAATCATGCTGGAACATCTTCCTCACTGGAAATTATTCTACAGCTGAGTAGACACAAGAATCAGCATACAGACGGGCAGCACGGCCTAGGCGCTGGACCCCTAACGTAACCAATCGATAGTGTAATGCTCGCTTTCAGAAATATTACTGAGTATTAAAGATTACCTTGTATTTACATGATGGAGAAAAGCTTATATCTTTAAATTGGAAACTCAACTTGAAAAAGTTTCTGAAATGAAGGAGCCGTAAGGTTATGTTAGTACTATGGCGGCCAAAATGAATGCGCTAATCATTGTGATAAATTAATGAGATTTAACACATTAAAATGAATTACTGCAATTACCTCTGGCACAGATGCTGTGAAACTCACCCTAGCAATAGACAACAGATCTTGGCAACCGACGTCATCGCACAGTGCATTATGGGGTGGAACTGCCATGTTGTGTGGCCACAAACCAAAATAAAGGAGAAGTATATTGCTGCGGCTGCCCTCCTCAGGCCTTGTCGCTCTCAGACCCCTTCCGACTGGGCTGCTGCAAGCTCAGAGAACAGACACATAGTCTTTATCTGTTTCACAAGTTTTCAAATAGTAGCGTATCTGTTTAACGTGTTTGTGGAAAACAATGTCCTATGCATATATTTATGCATGATGTATGTTTCATTGTTGTTAATCTATTATAAATATAAACTTTTAGTTTATTCAAATTTTTCCTTTTAAAGTTTTACTTTAAATTCACATAACAAAAACACAAATAGAATTTTTATTGATATCAGCAGTTGTGCATGATGACTTGTGAAAATCATGCCTAGATATTTATGGATCATCCTGAGTGCTGTGGGGCCTGAGAAGGGAAACTGTAGACGTATACTATTGAAATAAACTGGCAGACTTGTCTGGGTGCTATTCATTGTGCTGTGCACTCCCTTACAAAAATGAACCATGGTTTTGCTATGTTTTTTTGGGTAACCATGAGTTTATGATTGGTTTTATCATGGTTTCACTGCAGTTACCATGCAGTTCTATACTGTAAGTAAACTATAGTAGTACCACAGTTACCATGCAGTGCTATAAGTAAACCATGGTAGTACTATGGGTAGGAGCTTAGTAATCATAATTACCATGAGGTGCCATAGTAAAACCATGGTTACTGTAAAAAGCCCTTACCCAAAACCCCAAAAACCACAGGAAACCACAGTGAATTCCCGTAAGGGCTGTTTGTAAGCATCAGAAAGAAAAGTGTTGTAGTCAGAAAGAAAAAGCATAGTTCTGTTTTGTGATTATTCTACATTAATTTGGTGATTGATCTTACATTTAAATATGCATTATAACAAGCTTTAGTCTTAAGAAAAACAAGTTTTTGCCCGCGATTAATTGCGATTAATTCAAAAGAAAATGTGCGATTAATTGGTTGATTTTTTCAGTCGATTGACAGCCATAGTTAGTGCGGACCTAAATTAAATACAGATGTGCTTTTTTTCCATACATGACGAGTGTGACACGTGATTGTGACGAGGTCCAAACAGGGACCACAACTTCCTCCATCTTCTCATTTCTTTTAACTGTTGCTTTATCCACAGATGTGTTTACTCAGGTCCCCCGTCAGTCTACGCCTCCGATCGCCATCCCCCCCCCAAAAAAGTCTCCAAGCACGTCCAATTAGAGGTGGCCGTCCACCGACTGTGCACCGGCAGCCACTTATTCCGTTACCGTTCAGGGATCCGTCACGCCCGGCTGTAGTTTTCGTTATTTTATTCTCCCTCCCAAAGGGCAGCGGCCAACTCCATCACGGGGACAAATGATCCATCGGTGGCACCATTCATCAGCGGCTGAGGAATCACTCATGGCCTTTACGCGGTGGGGCGAGGCAGCTCGCCCGCGGCCCTGTCCAAAATGCCACCGCGGGCAGTCCGCGGGCTGCCTCTGAAGCCAGGGGTTTGGGTCGTGACAGAGCTCTCAGCGCCGCATCCCCGGGGCTAAGCACGAGCTCGCACGCACACGCGCACACACGCGCACACACACACCTGCACGCACACGCACACACACACGCACACACACACACACACACACCCGCACGCACACACACACACACACACACGCACACACACACACACACCCACGCACACACACACACACACACCCACACACACACACACACACACACAGGTGAACGCATTCTCCTGCAACATCCCAAACCTTCATCCTCACAGACAATCTAGCACATCCCTGTTCATGTATACTAATTGTAAAATATAATTCCCGCAGCCACACTCAATTTTTATCCTTCCCAGTTAGGCTAACTTTTTTTTTTTTTGATTGAGGCTGAACACAAATTAAATAACTTTAATTTGATCAGGGGTAATGCATGTCCCATTTAATAGGAAGGACAGGCTTTCCAATGCAGGGAGATTAGTTAGGTGGATGCATTGTTATTAATTAAGACAGCCTAATTTCCATGAGTCAAAGCACAACATGCTATTACAGTTTGCTATGGAGAGGGAATCTGTGGAAAAAAGCAAGAAATTGGAAAGAAAAACAAACAGGAAGCTTGGCAGATGGTCTTTCATCACAAGTGCCTTTTACAAACGGTTACAGAGAGTGGTGCTGGCACTTTTTTTCTTCTCTTTTCCTTAATTCAGAGCAATTAAAATATTTTTCTTCAATATCAGAAAAAAAACATATGGGGACATTACTCACTGGTACTATTCTGTGAATGTAGTTTCCATGGAAACATGGAAATCCAGTGCTTGCAGCCCAGTGCCCGGCCAGCTAGGAATCTGCACATGGGAATCGCCCCTGGCTACAGTGACCTGAACTCTGACCCCTTTCTTCCAGACCCGCTAGGGTGAGCACTTCGCGTTAAAGGAGGGAACCAAGTCGCTCCTCGTCTGCGATGTATAAAACGTCTGGCGGTCACAACTCTTTAGTAGTCGGGGCCCCCGGCTCGCTGGAAAGCCTGTGTAGCTAATAGAGCGAAACCTTTAGATAAAAATATCCCATTTCTTCACCTACACAACAGTGTCCAGTGCCTGGGAAATTTCCCTCATTTAAGGCCCTGTCCGCTCAGCTCTCTGCTCATAGTCTTGACTAACTAACTCCTGTTGCGCTCCGAACAGCTCAGTCTAAGCATGGAGGAACGTCAAACCACTCAAAATCACAAGTACCCTTTCCAGCGTAAGCTACAAATGATCTTTACCCAGAAGCACCGTGTGCTGTGATATCGTTTCAAAATAATTGTGTCCATAAAATATGATACAAAAAAAATGCATGGTTTTTTGTCAGTATTCAATCAATAGTATTGACTTGATATTCTGAAACAGCACATATGAGCTCTGAATTTAAAGGTTATTAAATTGGTTTTGATATTTTTTTTCTGCTGAATTCCAGTGCTTGAAGATGAAGTGAATTGTTTGATTAGTTTCGGAGAACAAAGAGCTCCACTGTTTACCTCTCTATAAAGGTGACAGTCACATATCAGCAATCTTCAGGTGAAGATGCCAGAAGAGACAAGAGCTATCAACAGCACACAAAAAAAACGTCAGCACTGCACAAAACGTTACAGCACCACATCGCCCGAAACTCCCCTCAAATACTCCGAGTTAAAAGGCTGCCACATTAACATTAATGAAGGGTAGAGCAATTTCTTCTGTGTGCAGATATAGCGCCCGGATGCGAATTAGCGCCAATGTCTCTGCGCTAATGAGGTTTACGGCGTTAGAGGTCCGACATGTAGAAGAAAATGCCGAACTCCACCCGGAAAAGCCACGGCGTCAGAGCAGCAGAACACATAAATGGGTGGTGAACTCCATCCAGAACAGCCGCGGGGTAGGAGCGGCAGAACACATAAATGGGTGCCGAACTCCATCCGGAACAGCCGCGGGGTCAGAGTGGCATTAATGGGTGGTGAACTCCATCCGGAACAGCCGCGGGGTCGGAGCGGCATTAATGGGTGGTGAACTCCATCCAGAACAGCCGCGGGGTAGGAATGGTAGAACACATTAATGGATGCCGAACTCCATCCAGAACAGCCGCGGGGTCAGAGTGGCATTAATGGGTGGTGAACTCCAACCGGAACAGCCGTGGGGTCTGAGCGGCAGAACACATTAATAGATGCTGAACTCGACCTGGAACAGCTACAGGGTCGGAGCAGCAGAACACATTAGTGGGTGCCGAACTCCATCCGGAACAGCCGCAGGGTCAGAGCGGCAGAACACATTAATGGATGCCGAACTCCATCCGGAACAGCCACGGGGTCGGAACGGCAGAACACATTAATGGATGCCGAACTCCACCCGGAACAGCCGCAGGGTCAGAGCAGCAGAACACATAAATGGGTGCCAAACTCCACCCGGAACAGCCGCGGGGTTGGAATGGCAGAACACATTAATGGATGCCGAACTAACAGCCGCGGGGTCAGAGCAGCAGAACATATTAATGGATGCCGAACTCCATCCGCAACAGCCGCGGGGTCGGGGCGCCAAAGGCCACGATTCCCCTGGCTGCAGTGAGGGAGCCACCCTTTGGTTTCGTTGGGAACGACGCGAGATCTGTCACGTGCTTATCTTCACGGCCGAATGAGCTCCGTAAATGTGTCGCGGGGCCACACCCTCTGGTCCTCTCTGTTCCCATCCCTGATGTGCAGGCTTTCCCTTTAAGACTATATAGTCTCAGCCCTTTGCAGGCACAAGTGCACATCGTTCTATTCGGCATTCAGAGTGCCATATCTCTCCCTTGTGTCTTGGACATGTGTGGTGCTGTTAAAAAGAGCGAAAAAAAAAATGAAAGGCTAGCTGTACGGCACAAATCTGTCTCCCCATCATACCCCAGGGAGGGGGCGAATCCTTTCCCCCACCAGTCCTGGTTTACTTTCTAATGAGGCGATCAAAACAAAAACTCAAAAGCAATGTTTTCCTCTCAAGCAGTTCGGCATGCCGGATTCTCCCGAAGGAGAACTGCGCAGGCACAGTCAACCTTTTTTAGCGTTTAGCTAGAGCGGATATTTTTCACTGTAAACAATTAACAGCATATTGTGCAAACTGGCTTCCGAGCAGACGTCACCTGCTGAGGGATGGAATAAGGCACAGAAGACAGGGGACGGGAGCCATCTCCGCGTTCCGCGCGGAGCCAGCAGGAACACAAGGGGACCGTGTGCCGCCACGGAGATTGCTAGCCTGTGGTTTTCTCACTCTTGTTTGGAGCGAAGGCAGCAACGCTAGATTTCCACTAATGCTAAGGGCTCACGCGGCTTAGCTAAAGGAGCCTCAGGACACGGTGCTCCCCCCCACCGCAGGCAGGAAGTGCCACGCCACAACATCCCCTATCTGATGCAGCAAAGTATGTTATGACGTTATAAAGATTTATAAAGACGCCCGTAACATTTAATCGATTTTTGATGGTGAAATACCTACGTGCACAAGCGCTATGTAAAAATGCCTAATGGAAAACTGTTACGGATACTACGTTACTGGTGGTTTATTTTGACGCTTTCTATTTCACTCGGCTTTGGAATTGGATAAGTCGTGTCTGTCTTGTCTGTTTTACCTTGTTGAACAACTGCAAAGCCCTGTTAAGCATCTGTGAAAGCACTGTGATTGTGTTTGTGGCGCTCGGGCCCTGCCACTGCGAGTGCCGTCTCCCTATCTCCCCCGGACAGCTGGGATTAGAGGCACAGAGGGGGCCCGGCGACCCCCCTGGGCACTGTGCACTATCGCACTGCATATGGGGACCGGGTCACGAGACTCGTAAACCGGTGGGCCGTATGGCAAAGGACTGGGATCGAGCATATCTTTACCATGCACGCTCCTTGTCTAACCCCTCCCATCGGATTCCCGCTCGGCCAACGGTCCCGCTGCTTGCCTGAGTATATGCATATACATGCATGCATATTCCCTACAGGCAATTCACATTAATGCTATCTCCGGTTGTCAAAGAGCAGAGTAATCCAGGGGGCGGTCTGCTCCGACAAGCTGTGCTTCCTAACGCCTTCCTCCCTGTAGCTCATCTCCACAAACCCAAACGCCCGGGCCAGGCACAGGTTAAGTGCTCTATCGACCAGTCCACACACGCACCTGACCACGAGGCTGGGGCAAACGCTGCTTGAGAAGAGTTAAAGGAAGTCATTAATAACGCAAAGGTACACATGATTAGGTTATAACTGTAATTTGCAAGCAGGCATAAAAGGCTCCAGACATTGTGCTCATTATCACTGAAATAAAGTCCACAATTATATCATTACCCAGCACTGCCTAGTTGCAATGAACGCAGCAAACCACCTTGGATGCACACTGCCCAGAAGTTGCATGGAATGGCTTATCTTTCGGCCTGGTCGGTAACACCGAACGAGAGTCACCTGGCGTGGCAGGTTTCTGTTAAGAGGTGCCCCAACTTCAGACACGCACCTTCAAATTGATAACAATTCACCTCCAGATCCAAAAAATCCAATCCAATCCAATCCCAGGCAATTGCGATTGTGCTGATTAAATAAGGATGGATTGTTTGTCATTTAGCGCGGTGTGCTGTGAGCATCATCTGGTTAAATGTAAAGTGACAGATGTCCCTCCTTGCTGACGGAGGGCCGCGCTTCTGTTTGATGAGGCTGGAAAGGCACGAGTCACCTGAGGTGGGTGGGGGGCGGGGGGGGGTGCATTTCTTTGGTTACTCTGAAGGACGGGCAAAGTGGCAGCCTGAAGCCCCCTCCGGTACTCGGAGAATCCCACCAGCAGCTGCTGGAAGCAGAGCCCCATTATCCTTCTCTACAACCCAGCCAGGAGGAGCCCCTCAACAGCCATCCTCACAACTCTCCAGGTGGAGGAAGACGGATCCTACCGTCACCTGGTGCCAAACCCGGGAAGGCGACGGGCTCTGCTACACTCACCCAGCATCGGGTTACAGCACTCTGTCAAAAGGCACTGGTGTCATTAGCTGTTGTAGTGATACCCTTAACCCTATAATTAGACAAAAATCCCCAGAAGCCCATTTCCATTACTGAGACTTAAAGCAAAGGTGTTCCTTTGTCACGCCACGACTGTGACTTTTTGCACTGGTCACCGGTTTCGCCGGGTCTCGGTCAGACGTGCTGCTGCCGGTAAGACGTCGGTGTATTGTTGGCTCAAGGGGGCCGGGAACGCTAAAACTCTCATTTCCGAAATGTGGTGGCACTGCGAGTAGGACCGCGGGCCTGATTAAGCGTGCACGCCTGCCTCACCTGCCTAACGGCTCATCCCTCTGAAACACAAACGCCGATAAAAGCCGACAGAGAGCTGCGCCCGTTTGCGGCCGACACCGGTGCCCGCCAAATGTTGTCATGTGATCACGCAGCTCGACAGATGACTTTTCGCTTCACTCACAGGTCAGAGAGGCTGCTGACAGAGGTAGCCCGTGGTCTCCGCAGTCATTTTGGAAAAGCACAAAGTCTCACTCTGGGCCACAGCCAAGGTGTTAAACAGTTACGTAACCCCGGTGTTAAAGTCGCATCCCACGGTTTCCGACGCTGCCTCTCTCCGCCGGGGCGCCGTTTCGCCCGCTGGCTGACGGCTGGATCTCCAATGCCGCTGAGTCGGTCGGGCGTTGCTTCCCTCCACGGCGCGATCCATCTGACAGATTGTGATGAATAGCAAATCCGATTATGATGAACAGCCGTATCCGCAACAGCAGTAATCTGCCGGACAGGGGAGGACACATAAATGCCCCCCCCGGACAATCGTGTGCTTTATAGCTGCGTCGTAGGCAACATCTGTTAGGGCCACACGGAAGCCTATGGACAGTACACCCGCGCCCCCATGGGTCACTTGCTTGATGATAACTATGGAGAAAACAACAGATTGGATGCCAACCCCCCTGGCATCCGCCCATGTTACAATACGATACAATACGCTGGTGACCGTCGACTTCTCCACAGATACATTTTTTTTAAATCTACAAGGCAGGACGTGGCTAACAATCCGGTGCCAAGTCAATATCGCCGGGTGTCGACCGGCGCCCCCTGCAGGTGCCTGGGTGGATATCAAGTCCGCCGCTGATGCGCTGCTTTTTCCCAAGAAGACCCAGCCCATGCTGGATGGACTTGTTATACATTTCTACATACAGCAATTACAGTGGAGCCCCCTACAGGGCAACGGCATGAGAATCAATTTGTGGCCCTCAAACATAAACAATTTTTTTCCCAATAAGCGCCACAATTACTCCAGCAAGCATAATCGCTCCATCTGTTTAAACAGGGCCGCGATAATGTTCTGATCAATAGGAAACTTGATCCCACGGCCCATACATTGGCTCGATCTACATGCCAATAATTAAAACCACAAAAATAAGGAAACAACTAAGTAATATTATCTGAGCCGGCGCGAGACGGCGGATTATCGCATCCGTCAGCGGCATTGGGGACGAGCTGCCGGGCCCCACAGGTGCCGGGAGCACATCGATCGCCAGCTGCCATTAGATACCGAGATGTCAGGGTAGATTACTCAAATAGTGCTGCCGTCTGCAGGTCAAACGTTTTGCTGGTCAACAAAAATCAAAGAGACGCGAGGCGGCAGCCAGATGATGGGGCTCTGTCTGTCTGACGAATCGGTGTACCGCACTGAGCCGCGCTGAATTAAAATCGAGGGGCTGGGTATCGAGAGCGGGAGTAACGGCACAGGCGGGGCCAAAGTGCGGAAAGCTAAGGCCAGTCACACCTGCTTTTTCATACGGGCCGGTCACATACGCCACAAATCCCTCCTCCCCCACGGACCACCTTCGCCGACGAAGGAATCAGTCGTGTCTCATATTTACCTCAAGAGTGCTAGAATGCCAAAATCGACCCCCAATCCCCCTTCCCTACCAAAACCAGTAATCCTGGAGATTAATCACAGACACGGGAGAAAGTTACAGAGGAAGAAATAAATTAGATTCAGCTATTTTCTGTCATTCGTCTGACGTACTTTAGGCTCATATTTGCCATGTGAAATCACGTTCTCAGTCACTCTTTATTTTTTTAATTCTTAATCCGCGAGCTAGCGGCAGTGGGAACTCTGGGGAGCGGCGGAGTGGCTGCGATTCGGCGCGGCCTGGTGCCGACGGCAGTCGCTCACGGCAGGGCTCGCTCCCCAGCCCCGGCCGCCATTGTTCCTGCGCTCATCTGGCACGCCGCAATCAAACCTCTTTGAAAGCAGATCGGGGGCCAGCGAGGGTGACAAACTCCGGCTGTCCTTGTGTGCTTTTGTCTGTTAAGCCTCTATTTTCCTCTCTATATGACTCACTTTATTTTCTTCCAGGTAATCGCCAGATGACAAGGTATCCGGGGCCCCCGATTTACTGTCCAATGGCAAGGGGGAGAAAAATGGAAAAGTGATAAATAAGGGGACCGGGGCTGAGAGGGAACAAGCTGTGGACCTCCGGGGGGGGGGGGGGGTCATAAAAACTCCCGGCCAGACCGCGGCGGAGATGAGCTTTTTATTCGGAGACGTAAAGCACGGCAACATGGAAATGAGGAGAGGTGCGCACGCGCCCCTGTGCTCTAAGCCAGGGCTTTACCCCCCCAACCAAAGCACCCACCTCATACTCTCCATAGGAGCCACGGTGGGTGGCCAAATCAAATGAACAGTCGGCCCATAATTCCTGCCTGCCCCTCCAGGCACTGGCTAATGGTGGATTGTTAGTCCCGCTAACGGATGAGGATACATATTTAACGTTCGCGGCAAAATGTGTCTGTGTCAACGTAGGCGAGCAGGGGGGGGGTAGAAGACTGTGAATTCATATTCAGGAATGTTTCGAGTCGGATCGATAAGACCTCCCTTGTGCTGCATGGTGGACTTGGCTCCTCGCCAGGACCCGGAACAGCCGTGCGCAAACCGCCGCGATTGGGTCACACTCCTCGTCTCGCGGCGTCTCACAATCGCTGCATCATGCTTAGAGTATCGGTATTATTCCAGCTAATTCCATGGTGTTCCTTTCATTCGAGGCCCAATGCAGTGTCACAGGACATCCCAAAGCGGCCTCTCCGCTCTAATTTGGGGCGCGATTGGGTCACAGTGTCACAGGACATCCCAAAGCGGCCTCTCCGGTCTAATTTGGGGCGCGATTGGGTCACAGTGTCGCAGGACATCCCAAAGCCGCCTCTCCGGTCTAATTTGGGGCGCGATTGGGTCACAGTGTCACAGGACATCCCAAAGCCGCCTCTCCGCTCTAATTTGGGGCGCGATTGGGTCACAGTGTCGCAGGACATCCCAAAGCCGCCTCTCCGCTCTAATTTGGGGCGCGATTGGGTCACAGTGTCGCAGGACATCCCAAAGCGGCCTCTCCGCTCTAATTTGGGGCGCGATTGGGTCACAGTGTCGCAGGACATCCCAAAGCCGCCTCTCCGCTCTAATTTGGGGCGCGATTGGGTCACAGTGTCGCAGGACATCCCAAAGC
>JAODKN010000093.1:17981607-17993087 GCA_026774425.1 Petrocephalus zakoni | reverse complement strand
TGTGGCGGTGCAGTGTGGCGGGCGGAGGGACAGTGGCTGTGCGTTGTGGCGGGCGGAGGGATGGTGGCTGTGCGTTGTGGCAGGCGGAGGGACAGTGGCTGTGCGTTGTGGCAGGCGGAGGGACGGTGGCTGTGCAGTGTGGCAGGCGGAGGGACAGTGGCTGTGCGTTGTGGCGGGCGGAGGGATGGTGGCTGTGCGTTGTGGCATCCCTCCGCCCGCCGTTCCAACAGGTCAGGGCGGGGCCCAGGATTCCTGCAAGCAGCAGCAAGCCGCTAATTCCTCCACGGACTCTCCAAACAAGGGGCTTTTCCTGCCACTCGGAGAGAGACGGGAATGACGGGAATATCTCCGTGGAGAGCGTGACTTGGCTTGTGCCCGCGCTTTTGCTCCTTTATTAATTCACCACATGTCAAGGTGGATTTACCGCCGCTCTTCTAAAAAAGCCTCTTCTGTGGTACAGGGCCGGCTCTCGTCTTCTGCTTCTACTCCTTTTTTTTTCCCAGATAAAATTCTATTCAGGTTGCTTTGAAAGACACAGATACGCCAGAGGAAAGAAGAAAAAAAGAAGGAAAAAGAAAGGAACGAGGAAGAAAGAGGGAGGAAATGCATTCAAGCAGGCAAGGAAAGAGCAGGGGGTCGAGGCGGGGCGGTGCAGTGCCTGGCGGTGCGGGGCTGCGCGCTTCGCATGACGCAGGTCGCTGGGAGCGGCGCATGGGCATCTGGCCCCGCGTGTCGCATTTTATGCACCCCTTCGATTTCAAGCCGGAGACACTATTCAGTCGGCAGGCGCTGCAACTCCGAGGTCACCGTCTGCAGCAGTCTGGGGCCTCAGCTGGGGGGGTGAATTTGTCTAAACTGCCGATTGGCAGCTAACAGAAAGCGGTAGATCAGACGTCCCCGGCGCGGCGCATCCGGCGCCGGAGAAGCCGCGGGGGACAGCAGACAGCGCGACGTTGCCGCTTAAAAGAAGGCTTAAGACGACATTCCTCCTAAAATAGAAACATCCGGAAACCCATTTTCCCTGAGATGGAATAGAAATGGAAAAATGAAACCAAACACAATGAAATACATGAAAACATTCCTCTCTGTGATTATTTTAGTGTTATTCCAACGTGAAGAATGCGACTGTGGGAACATTATTTCTTACCATGCGACGTTCTATAATGAGGAGATTCGATCCAATATATTGTTACTATATATTTTTGTAATAATGTCCATAAATCATTCTAGAACGGCCACACCGGGATTAAAAAGGCCCGGGTGGATGTGTAGATGGCTCTGGAAACGTCTCCCTCTGCCAGATGTGCTCTTGCACATCTCTGAGTGCTCCGATGGTGAATTCGCCCACCGGGGAGCTCAGCCATAGCACGGCTGGAGCCACCCGAAATCCGCAGCTTAATTTGAGCAGTGCTGCTGCACCGCAGCCTGCGGGCCGATATCGCGGGGCCGTCACGGCAGAAGGGGCTGGTACCCACGGTACGGAATGTGGACACGTTCCGCGGACTGCGCTTACGCTTTCCGGACAGGCTCTGTCTTTCCGTAATCCCTCTATCCCTCTATGAAATTGAGCAATTTTGGGAAGGCGGGCAGGGCGAGATCTACCGGGGCACCGCGAGAATACAAAGGAGCGCGTCCTTGGGGTCGGGTGTGGAGAGTCCCGGGGGCCCCCTCCCACCAGCGGCAGGTGACCGGCTGCGAAAGGCGCCGCGGTGTTTACCGAGGAGATCACCGCGAGCGTGACGCCGGGCTCCGAAGCAGCCGAAGCCGTGTGACGCGCGAGCCACTCGCAGGCGGCTTCCGGAGAAGGTCTGCGGTCACGCCGCTCCTTTTAACGTCATCCAGCATGGCCCCCCCATGCCAGAGATAGGGGCAGATGTGGCGGGCGTGGCTCGACACAGGATCTACACTGAAAACCCTCTTCCTGTCACCCGACACTTCTCCTGCCCTCCGTCCCGCCAAAGGATCCTAAATTAATCCCTCGTTAGGCTAATCATGGTTGGTGCTCAGTGTCCCAGCAGTGGTGAGGTGAAGGCCTCTCCTTGACTGCACCAGTACAAACAAGCACAACAGTGTGGGAAAGGGCGGAGAAAGTGCATTGGCGGAGTTTTGGGCGAGGGTGCAGGGTGGGCACTACCCCCACTAGTCGACGAGTCGAACTTGCAATTAATTGGCAAGAGCAGCATTGCACGTGTCCTGCGCTGATACGCTGCACCTTTGCATAAGCGGTTTGTGCATAGCCTATAGGTACCTAAAGTATCAGGTACGTGCGGGGAAGGTAAGCAAGTGCAAACATCAAACTCTGCCCCCGCCCCCGACCTTAGGAAAGCTTAAGGAAGAGAGGCAGGACATGTTTCACTGCAGGGACCGGAGGGAAGGTGCAAGGGCCATGCGTGTGCGCCTGCCCTAGCCTGGGATCTTTCTGGAGACACGCTTAACAGACAAATTACAAGTCAGCGATTCGTTAAAAAGGAGCAATTACAGTTTCATTATCGTCTTGAATAAGGCCCTCCGCCATTGAGAACCGGGGCTTTTGTTAACCGTTTAAGATACTCTGCGCACCCTTCACCTGCCCCATTAACACGGGGGTGAGCACAAGCCGGGGGCCATTATCCACTGCCCCCCCCCCCCCGCGCGTATCCGGCTACTGGGTCTTCATGTCCCTGCGTATTCAGACACATATTCCGTGTGTGACTTGCATGACAGGTGACTATAATCCATCCATCAATCCATCCATCTTCTAATAATAATATACTAAAGAAGTGTAGGGGATTGTAATTTCCATAAATAATATTTAGTGCCTTAAATGGATGGATGAATGAATGAATGAATGTTGCACTTGCATAGTGCTTTTCATGGGACCCAAAATGCTTTACAGAAGGGGGTCACTTCAACCACCCGCACCGTGTGGCCCCCACCTAGATGATGCGCGGCAGCCATTCTGCACCAGTGCGCCCCCCACACAGTAGCCAGGATAGAGAAGGGACAGCAGAGAAGTCATCAGTTTGATTTAGGGGATGATTAGGAGGCCAGATTTGATGGGGCCACAGTGGGCAGTTTGCTGTATCTATTGGATGACTATAAGTAAAACACTCCATTTATTGCAAGGAAGTCGTGGAGGATTCCTGAAAAATTCAGTGTGGAACAGGTTTGCCTTGCTTCCTCTCAGCCTTTTTAAGCAGCACCTACAGACCTCCCCCTCCCCCCCCCCCTCCCCGTGCACTATTCCCAGCATGCCTTTCTCCCCTTCATGTCCATTGCTGTGTACAAACACATAGGCGAGGTGAACTTGCAGTGTGCTCAGTGTGTTCATATCTTTGTGGGGACCATCTTTTCATTTCTATGGGAAAAACACTAATCCCAGTAATGACACCCTTACCCCAACCCAGCCCTAACCTTAACTATAAGTAACCAAACAGTTTTTACTTTTTTTCATTGAATTCGCAGATTACTAGAAAATCAAGTCTGAAGTAGTGATGACTGAAAAAATGACCTCACAGTCATGTTTTTTTTGAGGATTTGCAATACTTATGAGGTCCTCTGGTCCTGACAAATACAGAAAAACATGTATACACAGACAAACACATACACACACATATAAACACCAATTCCAAACCAAAAAACAGCTCCCGCACCTCAGAGACAGGCCGCATTAATAATGCAGCCAATGCATTTTGAGCATGTCTCCTATTGCGAGACACAGGGTTAATTGACCTTGCGTCTAATCTCAGATATTTCGGCGCAGACCACACAAGCTATTTTTCATTACGGTTTACCAGCAGAAAGCCCCAGGTGCTTAAACCCACATCACACTGTAGCATCACATAAATTCCCTCCGCCTCCCTGGATACTTGCTTGCTCAGCAAAAGCTGTAGCGAATGGAAGAGGGAGGGAAGTAGGGAGGGATATAAAAAGAACACAAAATTATCAATGATAACACCATTGAGAGTGATGCTTTATTCCCCGATACAACATCAATGAATGGAAATCGGAAGGGGCTTGTTACTAGCGCACTTCAGAAAGAAGACAATTTTTCAGAAGCTTCCTCCCCTTTAGAGATTAAATTACCTGGTTGACATTGTTGGTTAGAGGCTAGTTTAATAAGACCCAGAAAACCTCCTCGCTTTCACATTGGACAGTCCCCCCCCCAATCCAAGCCTGAGTGGTGTTTCCCCAGCAAAGAAAAAGCCAAGATTTTCTTCCCCAGAATAATAACTTCTCCCACTCACGATAAAACATTCCACGCCTCGCTTGCAAAAGGAGGGCAAAACACACACACACACAGCCTCAGAAGGAGCGGCTCATTCTGCTCTCCAAAACAGCGCCGACAAGCGTCGCATCAATCAGGGAGAGGAAGGCCGTGCACGGGAAAGCAGCGCGCCACAAAAAACTGCCACTTCACAGTTTATGCATCATGTGAGATATTAAGCCAAATGTGCAGCAATCAGACTGTAAGAAATCTGGATTAGGTTCTTAATAAACCTCAGAGAAAAACATATTAATATTTAACTAGTGCTTCCGCAAGACTTTCCCTCATTTTTAAGTTTTTTTTTTCTCCATCTGTACACACTTTGCTATTCCCTGATGCAAGGTGGGTGACGATCCCCCCCCCCTCGGTGACCTGGGTGATTTTATTTTTTGTGATATTATTTATATCTACTGGGTCAAGCTCTGATGCAGGAAGGTGCTTAACCTGGACTGCTCCCAGAAAATAAAGAGAGGCAAAAAAAACGAATTGGAATAAAGGCATCTGCAAAGTCCATCCATCCATTCACCCATCCATCTTCGGTAACGCTTATCCAGTACAGGGTCACGGTGATTAGCCAAGTCACTCAATGTAAATATATGTTGAATAATGACCACGGGGCCAAAGCCGGGTCTGAAGATTACGTGACATGGCAGCCATCCCAGAATCTGACCTATTTTAAACCTGTTTTTCCACTTGTTTTGTGTAAACAAACTGTTTAGGAATTCCACTTCTTTTTACATAGAGGGAAATGCTGACCCGTGAGAGTTCAGCAAAGGCCTACCCCTTCCAGCAAAGGCCTACCCCTTCCAGCAAAGGTGCCTTTTTGTTTTGAGGAATTTCAAAATAAAGCCGCCAGGAGCGCCTGCTCTGTGTCCCCACGCCGGTGCCAGATTGGTTCTGACTTTAATAAATTCTTCATTAAATGAGTCTTACTGTACCTCTGTGGAATCACTCCAAGTAGAAAGACTCCCATTGGCAAGGACTGCTTCAGAGGAGGCTATTTGTCACTTTCGCAAAACCTCAGAGGAAATGGGAGTTGGGATTAAAATGGTTTCGTTTATGGAGTCTTAGTAGGGCTTTCCGCCTCTGACGCCTGGTCACCTCTACTGTCACGGTGAAACTGCAGAATTAATCTGCACTGTAAAGAACAACACGCCACACTCACATATCTGGGAGATCGCATCCAATGAATCTCGGTTGTCATAGTACCTTCCCAGTATCACCACAGGGAGGAAATATTTTAGCAGGATTCTTCTTTAGCACCACTGCGAAGCCATATGCTTCCGCACAAGCCGGAGCTCACTGGAGAATTAGGGGGAGATCCAGTGAGAGGCAGCTCTGGAGAAAGCCGAGGCTTAACGGACACACGTCCACTCCCAACCACACAGCCCTGTCCCCCCGCCACCCTCCCGATACCCCGCATAAGATGCTACGAGGGAATTGCGTTACTTAAGGAGTGGGAGCAGGAGAATTCTTTGCGTCCTCCATGCATTTGGGCTACCTGTAAGGGGACATCCCACGCATACCGGGGGGAACTCCGAGGTCTTCTGCTCGGCGGGACACCAATCCAGCGAGAAGCAGGTCTGGAGCGGCAGGCATGTACGGCGTTATGTAATTATCTACAGTGCTGAAGTGCAGGGAGGCAGCAGCATGTGGGCGGAAGAGAATATATAATGCTCACTGCGGTTAAGGCGGTACAATGCCACGGCTCCGGAGATGAGACCTTCAGCAAATCACCCTGTCTCCATAAGCTCATAAAAGCACAGGTCTTTGCTCACTCCCAGCAATATAGGTGGCTTCCCATAGGCCACCATTAACTATCTCTTTGTTTATAAAAGTAATCAGGTGGCCCAGTGGAAGAGAAGAAGGCAGCTGAGTTCCTTCTCAGCCCACCACCAGCTTTGCTCCATCGCACTCGCCCAGGCCAATGGGGAATCCTTCAGACTGGGCCAGCAGCACATAGACCCAAATATCCTCATGGTCACAGCTCTAGAGGACCTCTCACCGCTGTTTTGGAATCTTCACATTAGGAAAACGGAACACATATTACGATTCTTCAGATGACTCTCGTCCCACGTGGACCCATGCCCTGAGTCCACACCCAAATCCTGCCAAATAAAACAAGAGAGCGCATTCTGGGGAAGACCCTTGAGTGATACAAACAGTGGTTTGTGTTCCAAAAGCCATTGAGTAGATTTCCTTCAGCTGCTTATCTGTGGTCATACTGACTGAAAGGCGGCCCTTACCTACTGTAAGAGGTAGAAGTTTAACTAGTAGAAGCAAAATGGATGCTGATGTTCTTTACGCTGTCATACATATGACAATATCATACTGATTAATAAATTTGCAAATATCTGTGTGATTATTTCACCCCAAGTAACCAACAGATTATCTAGGGTTGCTAAAAAAACAAACATCTGCAATGCCATAATTTTAGTACCAGTATACTGAAAGTTAAGGACATGGCATCACAGCCGGAAAGTTACTGATTCGTTCATGGAGGGAACTCCACTTTTGGGTCCATGGATGAGGTACCTATCATATAATGCTACTGTTACACTTTCATCTAGGGGGTAAAACCCAATCCAATCACTGTTTCCCAATCCGTTTCTCAAAGATCCTTAGACAATCCACGGTTTGCTCCCTCTCAGCCGGGAGCAAAAATGTGGACTGTCTGGTAGGGAGCTGGGAGGGAGCAAAAATGTGGACTGCCTGGCAGGGAACTGGGAGGGAGCAAAAACGTGGGCCGTCTCTGGGTCCCGAAGGACTGGATTGACGAAACACTGCCCTAGTCGCAAATTTTACAAATGTGTTGCAAAGGGCTTCAAGATATCTTGCCCCTGCCCTCTGGCCACTCTTTGGTCATTCCCATCCAGCACTTTGTACCTAGATCAGGCATTGGGCCTGTAATAGTTCTGGGGCAGATTTCATTTTTTATTTTTATTTTTTTGCAACCTTGCCATTAACTGCCATGCAGCCTTAATCCAGCAGCAGCATTCAGCATGATTTAGCACGCTGCATTTTGCCGCTCCCTACAAATGACTTGTGTGCAATCTTAAGAAACCGTAAATTTTCCTAATACAGCAGGCAGTGTCATGGGCTGCATCAGATCTGAGCGTCCCCCATCGATCTACCTGAGCATGTATTTACTTTTGGGGAGCAGGAGGGTCAGGTGGAGTTTTGCTCTGTGGAGAGCTGATAGATCTGCTCTGCTGTTTGCTAGCTGTTAATAGCAAACAGAACCCTATTTGACGCAGCACACCAAATGTTTAAATTATCCGCGTCGCGTTTAAGATTGCAGCAGGAGCCCGTCTGCGCGTGCATCGGTTTAGGGAGATTTTAATATCCTGTGGAGCAGCCTGCTGAGGTATTGTGTTTTATGTCAGTAATAAAGGCTGCACATTCAGCTTAGCGCCTTCATAGACGGGATATAGGCGTTTTCAGAGGATACGGGTGACGTAGTGCCTGGTGCCATTTAGGTATAGTGCATTAACACAAGAAGAATCGCTTCATTAAATGTCAATGCATCAGGCGACAGTTTAAATAAGCAGCTTAGCTCACACCTTACTTAGCGTCTAAGATGAATGGGGAGTGCCAGGGGAACGTTGGCAAGGCATAATGGTACTGCTTTTTACCTGTAAATAGTTAAACAGATGGGGGATATGGGGAAAACAAGTGAGAATAACACAAGAAAAACAAAAATAGTTTTTTTTTTTAAAAACTATTAAAAAAAAGACAAAAAAGGATTGCAAAAATGTTGGAGTATTCTCTCTGGTCTAAGTGCTTTTTTTTGTACAACCGTGGTATGGAGGTTGCAGTGGCCCAGGGGAGTAGACAGCATTGTCACACGTCAAATTAGAGCTAAATCAAAAAGCAATGTCATCTTGTGTGATTGCCGATGGTCACGCCCACCATCATCACGGCCCTCTAATGTTCTACGCCCCCATCACATGGACCTAGTTTTAGTTGTGAAATACAGAAAAGTGACATTTTAAATATGATTCAAGAGAGCTCCAGTTAATTAAAAACACTGCAGGAAAAGGCCCGTCTTTGTTTGAAACTAGAAACTATTCCATTTGAGATGCAAAAACTCAGACGAAATACTGAATATAATTTAATGGGCCGCACGTCAGAAATAAGTATGTTTTTCAGCTTTGAGATCTTAAAGGAAATTCAGGAATAATTTATGTGTTC
Source organism: Petrocephalus zakoni (assembly GCA_026774425.1). NCBI lineage: Eukaryota > Metazoa > Chordata > Actinopteri > Osteoglossiformes > Mormyridae > Petrocephalus > Petrocephalus zakoni. The sequence goes on along the minus strand of JAODKN010000093.1, from coordinate 17,984,647 downwards.
ATAGCTACTATAAAACACAATTACTTGGTGAACTGAGGGTAATTTGGGTCAGGGGATAAATATTGTCTTCTGTCTCCAGAGACAGTTATTTTTTTTTTTCTTTGCATGTATATTTTATGGTGTGAGAGGGCAACCCCAGTGTTAAAAAGGAGGAATAGACTTTTAATGGTGAATCTCTTTAAAATTCCTTCTTGGAGTCAAAAACTTGTAACGTACAACTGCTGCAGTATTGGGACGACATCTGTTATTTTTAAAGAATATTGTAAAAAAGAAATCAATTATATACTATTATACTGCTGTTTGGTGTAAGGATTACTACCACAAAATTAGGCTCTCTCTTTATAACTATATATAAATAAAACTATCTGCAAACTGATCAAGGTGAAGTTGAGCACGTGCAACGGTATCTTTCACATCACCACCCGAGCGTGCGGTGGTAAATGAACTTAGGAAAATATGGGACTGTTGCTTGTTGACATCTATAGCTGGTCAGGTAAGATTTACAACTATCCTCAACTGTTTTTTCCAAATGTTTAAGCACAATAAATGCCCCGGATTTTGGAATGACATGCAAAACTCCGCACATCTGGAGGTGTGAGAGACGCCGTTGCTGAAGGCAGACCCCGGCGTACTTAAGTAGGCCGTCCACAAACTTGTTATGTAGCTAAATGAATACCTTTGTTGACTTATCCCGTGGCCATAATATGCCATGTTATGTACAGCTTATGATGTTAGTCTGGAAAATCAATAAAAAAATCAATTAAAATATATAAAATATGAAATTCATGCCAAGAGTTTAAGCAGTATTAACATTTTTTATGCATATTATCATGCAGAACACAAGTGTCGATTTTAAAGATTCAAAATGGAGTTCCTAGTTCATTTTTTTGTTTATTTTGTACACGGATCTACAGCTACCCAATATTAAGCTGTAAAAAGAAGGTGTTTTTTCATTACTATATGACTGTCTTCTACATGGCTTGGCTCTGCCACCTTAAAGCCACATACAGGCTGCAGGTTCTTATATTAATCAATTTTTTTTCCTGCAGATCCTTCCTCCGGGGACTTCTGGGTGACGGGTCATTAACCTCCAGCTCTTCTGTTACCATGGTGTTGTCCTACGGCTCAGCCGCTTCATTCTGGGGTCAGTGCCATCAGAAGAGCCTTAACTACAAGTTTAGCACCACCAGCAGAGGTGCAAATAAAACGTCGCGTGCCCCCAAGGTCATGACTAGAGTGCGGCTTGCTGCTGAATATGGCGTCCGCCCGAGTCTGTGCCACCTCTCCTGGTCCCCGCACTGTGCCTGCCGGTCCTCTGTTGACATCCCCATGACAACTGCATCCTATGCTTGCACATCCTTCACAATTTTTTCCCCTTCCTCACTGCCGCTGAGGTCAATCACCCACAATAACAATCTGCTGTGTAAACTGGAGTATGGAAGGGACAGGGGTACAGGAAGGCAGAGCCATTCTGTGAACTTCTGGGCAGTGAAATAGGGGCGCCCTGACACCCCCCTGCCGCTTCTCAAACTGTTGGATTATAAAGGGAGCGGGAGGGTGGCAGGGATGCTTCCGGAACAGTGTCCCACTATCCTAGCAGCGGGGGCGAATGTTTACACCCAACATCTAAAGTGCCGCGGCAAGGCGATCAGAGATGAAGGAAGCGGCGGCTAAGGAGCCAGCGATTTGCAAATGGCAGAAACAAGCGACGTGACGACGTCCACCTGTGGGCAGCGTAACAGCGCTCTCCGGATCTCCGCCGGCGCGCCGCCGACGCCGCTTTCATCTCCCGCTTTCAGGACTAAACTGCTCCCGTAATTGAATGTCCTGTCGGCGGCCAGGGGAGGGAAGGAGAGGCCCGGGAAGAAGAGCGGAAGGGAAAATGCGAAAAGCCGGCTGCGATCCGGCGACAGCGCGAGACGCGGCAAATGAGGAGTGAAAGGTGGAAGCAAGAGCAGGCCTCCTGCGCGCCGGGAAGGGAGAGCTGGGAGGGGAAGGCGTGAGTGTGTGTCTGTGTGTCGGCACTTTCTCCTGGTGTCATCCTGCTCCTGGGTGGCTATGGCGGATTATGCCATGCAGAACATGTGTTTGTATTGGCAGGCTGCACAGGTGAGAGTGCACGCAGCGTATAATGCAGGGGGGAGAGTGCACGCGGGGTACAATGCAAAGGTGAGATTGCATGCGGAGTACAATGCAGAGGTGACAGAGTGCATGGTGTTGACTACTGAACAGTGACAATGCACATAGTGTATACTACTGTAATGTGACAGCGCACATGATGTATGGTAACAGTGGGCATGGTGTAGACTACAGTACAGTAATGTGGGGCATGGTGTAGACCACAATATGATGATTCTGCATGACAGTATAGTGACACTATGCATGTAGACTACAGTAAGGTGACACTATGTATGGTTTAGACTGTAGTATCGTGTCACTGAGTATGTTGTATACTACACTACAGAGACACTGTGCATGGTGCATAATACATCATGTTGATGTTGTGTATTTTGTTTTAAACTACAATATGATGCCAGTGTGCATGATGTTTGATATAGTAACCTGTCACTGTGTATAGTAGAGGCTACAGTACAGTGTCAGCACGTATGGCACAGTTTAGTGACTGTGTGCAAGAGCTAAACTACAGTACATTGATCATGTGCATAGTATAGACTACAATATAGTGGCAAAGCCGATGTAGACTATAGTATGGTGACAGTACCTATGGTGTATACTAGAGTATGGTGACAGCACCCATGGTGTAAACTAGAGTATGGTGACAGCACCCATGGCGTAGACTACAGTATGGTGAAAGTGGGCATGGTGTAGACTACAGTACGGTAACGTTGGACATGGTGTAGACTACAATATGATGATTCTGCATGACAGTATAGTGACACTATGCATATAAACTACAGTACGGTGACACTATGTATGGTTTAGACTGTAGTATTGCATCACTGAGTATGTTGTATACTACACTACAAAGATATTGTGCATGGTGCATAATACATGTGCATAGTATAGACTACAATATAGT
>JAODKN010000093.1:17952818-17969573 GCA_026774425.1 Petrocephalus zakoni | reverse complement strand
CCCCCCCCCCCCCCCCCCCCCCCCCCCCCCCCCCCCCCCCCCCCCCCCCCCCCCACCACCCGGGGGGGGTCAGGACAGGGGACTGAGTGGAACAGGCTAAAGAGCAGGACATGGCACAGAGGATTCAGTTCCCCAGACACTGTCTGTGCCCTAACACACCTGGAGAGCCGAAGAATTAATATCTGGAATCTGCATAAGTGGGCGAAGAGTAAAATGAATCTGATCTTCCCAGGACAAGGGCACTGGCCCAGCAGGGATAAACAGCATTCCTGCTCACTGGGAATTAATGGGCCTGAAATGACCGGGCCGTCGAAACTGAAAGTCATCCTAAATACACACCAATATATACATTTTTTAATAATGATCTCATGCATATTTAATTAACTGAAATAAATTTCAACGGCTAACAGCAAATGGCAATCATTTCGACGCATGTCTAGAGAAACATGAACCTGTAGAATGGTACCTTTTAACCTTTAACCTTTAACTAAAAATGTCATGTCATCAGGATGAACACTCAGCGAATTCTGAATTCTGGAACCAATGACGTCAACATCACTATGATGGCACTACTGGTGCTCCTAATTACCAGGAGGTGCCTTTGATTCCCGAAAACACTGGGTGAGATAATGGAGCTCTCCCTGCAGCCCAGCAGACTGTCGGAGTGATGCTACACAGAGTTTCGATCACAGGCGTGTGCCGGAGGCCCCACACTTCCCAGCCCAGCTCTCAGAGCCCGATTTAAGCTGATACGAGTGGGGGAGCCGGGCGCTGCAGCGTTCCTCAAAGTCACAATGCCCCCACAGTGCTCTCAAGCACCTCCAGGAAATCCTCTTCCCTCAATGGGTTCAGAGAACCCTTTAAACAAGAGATTTATTTAAGCACCAGGAGAAGCGTCTGGTCTAATGGGGTGGGGGGGGGGGGGGGTGGATGGGGGGGGTTGGGAGGTGGAATGAGAGAACTTGAGTGGATTCTCAAGCACTTGGGCCGACGGGCACCGCTGGGACACAAGTGGCCCCTAACAATCAGGCGGAGTCTTTAGCAGGTGCCACGGTGAGGGCCGGCATCACCAGGAGGCCCGTCGGGCAGCGAGGGGGCGGAGCCTCCTAACCTGAGGGGTGCTTCTCTGACCCCGTGTGTAAGCAGGGCAGCCTGGCATGGCATCCTATAAGCTACATGTATCGATATATTGTAAACATTCCATATATCACCCGGTCCTAACAGCCTGTCTTGTTGGGATGTCACACTAATCGGCCACTGTAACATTCCCGTAAAAGCTTTGCGCGTGTGTGCGCGGAGCGTGTTACCGAGGGGGTCAGCGGTGGATCCTTAAAGCCACGGGAACGCTCTCGACGCCCCTGCTAGAGTGAGCATGGCCTCAGTGCGGTTTGCCGGACTCAGAGGCGCCCAGACGCGGTCAGCGACTGCAGGGATTCCGCGCGCGTCGCGTTCTCTCCGACAAACGTATTCGACAAGCATGTGAGCGTCATAAATAAAGACAGCGCAGGGGAAAAGGTGGCAACACAGGCACAGGCTGACTAGTTAAGGAGCAGTAACCTCAGTGGGTAATATATCAGCAACGCCGGCCTCCCCTGCTGCCTTATGCCACAGCCTACGGCCTGTGGTCTGTGTTTAAAAGCTGGTAACTCCTACGACATGCGCCAAACATGCCAGACTGGCCAGACCATGTTTTTATACAAGCACTCGCTACGAAATGTGTTCAAGCCAAGAGCCTTTTTTTATTTTTAAATTCCTGCATGGCAAATATATTTGGACAGAAAGGCACTGGCCCGGCATTCAGAACCGGCAAACTGAGCTGGATCCCTTTGGCGACGTCCCACGCCACACCGCCGAATTGTACGGTCAACGGCAGCAGACGGTGGCTCACGGGGGACATTGCGGTTCGCCACGGTCGGGGATCTCAAGTTCCCATGGCAGCTCGAGTTACCGGGGCAAACCCAGAGCGCGTGTGCTCAGCGTGTGCTGGGAGAAGCGCAGCCCTGCCACACGCAGAAGACCCGGCCCGGTTTCTCCAAACAGAATCACTCAGCCTGGGCACTTTTCGGGCTGAGAAAAACAGGGAGAAATATTTTTTACAGTAGATTTAGGCAATTTTAGGTCATCTATCACAAGCGCGATGGGAGCATCTCCGCCTCACAGACAGGTGCATAAAATTTAAATTAAATAAGAAGCTGGCTAAACGTCAATCATTATGCACATCGTGGAGACTCGCATTCAAGTTTCGGATAAGCCCCAGAACTGCCAAGGCTGCTTCTAAAACCCCGCCCCCTTCACAGAGACGGCGGCTAGGGCTTGACACCGATGGCGGCAGGTCCCCGTCGACTCCAGACACGTGTGGCATCGGCGGGGCCCGCAGAGTGGATTTGGAAGAAATGTATCACTTTCAGTGGGTGTGAGGCACGGATACCCCAATGCACAGCACTACCTGCGGGCATTCGACACGAGGAATTCACACGGAAATGCTCCTTCTGACCAAGATGTTCCCATGTGCTCCAAAATGCGGATTCCCACTACAAAGTGAGATCATGACCCATGAGTGGAATGTTAGATATAAGAAAAAAAGGCTCGTTTTAGTTCTGAGAGTCAGGCTGCAAAATGCTGCAGCAGAGAGCAAGGTGGTAGAGAGAGGAGATCTGATGTTCGAGTGATAAACTTCAGGTTTTAATTTGCAGCCTTTTAACTGCAGATAAATTGAACAGTGAGGGAGGGGAGGTGCCCAAAATACTGTGGCTTAGCACCAAATAAACGTTCTCTTCAAGAGATAAAATGGGATTTCGCTTCAACGTGATGGCCCCTTAAATGTTACACCCCTCGCGGCTTTACCGTTTCTGCCTTTGGAAGGAAACGCAGCCCAACATAATAAGGGAATGGAATTCGGGAAGTCATCCTCGAACAGAGGCAGAACGTGCCTTCGCCATATGAACGACGATAGGCACTCAATACGGCGACTGTTAGCGATTAGCCACACGTGACAATTTAACTGCTACTGGGCGAAAAGGAGACAAGGTGAAATGTCACCGACGCATGAACCGGGGTGAGTGAATTCTGGCTCACTGCAGCGTCACTGGGGCACAGCCAGCGGGAAACACTGTCCCCCAATCTCCATGCGCCAGCCTTCTCTTAGCAGGTGCATACTGCTTTAACTGTTTTAACAAATTATTAAGTGTGATTCGCAGAGCAGTCATAAAACGCCTGCTTCGATTTTCCTGATGCCAAAACTTTAAAATGAAAATGAAAACATTTTGTTGCAATAACTGGGTCATAGGTAAAGAGTATGGCAGCAACTGCCGTATTAAACCAGGTAAAAAAGCCCATGACAATGGCCTTGAGATTTATTACAGCCGCTTTAAAAAGACGAACGTGAAAAAATGGAACGGAAAGAGCAATAGTTTTCTTGTCCTTAAAAAAAATCAATTTCGAAAATGAAGATATTTCTCAAATAAATCACATCCGGGTTAATAAACTTGTCAACGCTTTGATTTTCTTAAAAAAAAAGAAAAAAAAAGAAAGAAATAAAGGGAAAAAAAAAACAAAAATATGAGCCTCAATTTGTATATTTTATTGCCACTTTAAAGGTCACGGTGACAGGAGTTTCAATCCGGAACATTTGACAATCGTTTAACTTGTTGGACCCCCCAACCTGCCCACCCGGCTGACACCCTGACAGCCTGACGCACGGGCGGCATAGTGCCCCCCCCACCCACATGCCGGATTGCACCTGTCCTGATGGATGTCACTTTAACGGCCTTTAAAAACAGGCCGACAGGCCGGAGAGTGATGAATAGACGTCAGCTGCTGTATCGCTCTGAGATGATGTACGGTCCGCCGCCGCGTGTCATCTTTCGGCAGGGATGTGTGGAAAATACATATTTCACACTTTTCCTCTCTGCTTAAATCACGCACGAGGAGTGTGTGCCGACCCCCAGCCCACTGCCTCACTCAGAAACTCACGAGTGCAAATCTCCGAACTCCACTCAAGTGCAAGAAGAGCTTTCAGATTATTATTATTATTTTTTTTAATCCTTTTACATTCTCCCATTATTGGATTTAATTTTGTTCTATTCAATGAAATCATTTAGAATCAGGGTTATATCAGAAGAATCAATACCAATGGCTGACGAACTCCTGCAAAGTGTTAATTTGTATTCAAGGACGACATCCCGATTTCACTCGTTTTTTCCCTCGGCAGAACACCAAACCCTCTCGCAGCCTATGTGTCGGAATGACAAATACCTGCTCCGGATCCTGAAATCGCTTAAAGTGCCTTTATATTTTCCCTCTGGCCTATCTGTGGAAAAAAGCGAGAGGTGAAGGCCTTCTGGTGCATGCCATCTCCTCTCGTGGCAACTGATACTCAAATATATCCTATTAGCAAACTAGTCCACTTGTCCTTTCAGTTGTGAAAGGAGATGAAACAGATCTGTACTGCTTTTGGCAGTTACCTTGCTACTGGTATCCCGGTTACCACGCAAATTAATTCCACATAGCGACGATCTTTCTTCAACACTCGGTTTGCTCGCAGTGAGTGACGGCCCCCGCTGCAGCCTACACACCTTCTCGAACCCGACCTTCAACCCAAAGTTCTGGCCTGGAGCGCGCGGAGGACCCAAGGCACCTCCCGTCGGAAGGGGTGAGGGTCATCGCCAGTGCTGGGACGGAACCCAAACCCTAACCCGCGCGCTCAAACACTCCGCGCTTACGGAGCTGCCCAGATCCCTGGACGCTGCCTTAAAACTCCTCGAATTGATGTTAGATTCACATGCAGTGAAGCGTGTCAGCTGGGCTGTCGATAAGTCGATAGTGCGTCCACCCTGCGGAATCGAGCGGACCTTCAGAAAGCATGATGCCTTTTCCAAAACCCTTGGTACCGTCCCGGACGTGCCGGATATGACTGCAACAGAAACTACCATTTAGAAAAAAGGGGGGATTATCGACGGAGGCGATGATGTATCCCAGCCGACCTGCTAATCTTAAGAGATACTGTTCCGAGTTTATTAAGGGAATGTAACACGGGCCTGGCTCACACATTCCGGAAAAGTGGATAGATAATAAGAACAGGTCAAGCCACAAGCAAATCACGGCTGCTCTCCTGGGAGACGCCGATTACCGTCACGTCGCACTGACAATCATGCCGCAGATAATCCTATTTTTCACATGAACCCAAATTATATTATGTCACATTGTATTTTGCATACGCCATCAAACCGGATTAAGATACGGTATCTGAACAACGGCGGCGATGGTAGCGCGGTAAGAAGCCAGTGCATCAGAGGCCTGGAATCAAAGCCCATCGCCATATCGCCCCGTTTCCAAGCAACAATGGAAGCCTCACTCCGCGTTTGGAAACACAGTGCATATAGTTTGTATACTGTATGTGATCCACCCGCACGAACAGATGGCGTTATCTAAGTGTGGAGATTTCTTTCAGAGCTTCCCCACATCGCGCCAGGCGCTAAACACTCTCGCCGGCCGCTGTTTTGCAGGACACGGGCTCCTGAGCGAGCTGCTAGCGAGCGACCCGCTACTTCTCTTCCTACTCCCAGCTTCCTCTTTTCCCGGAGAGACACATTTGGGGAAGCTGAATGGGTAGGGTGAACATCCCCGGCTTCCCCGGGCAGCGGGTTATGGGCGGGGAACGGCGTGTTGGTGCCCTGACATACCGCCGCAGTCTGCTGGGGACCGGATGGCTACCAGCACAATGTGACGGGGTGTGAGACAGCGAGCCGGGCCGCGTGATGGGAGAACAATACACAGATGTGGACTATTATGATGCTAGGCCTCCTGTGTGTGTGTGTGTGTGTGTAGAGGTTTGGCTTTACCTATGAGGATCAAAGGACCTCATAAATATAGCAAGTAATCAAAAAATGAGTAGTGAGGTCATTTTTTCGACCCTCACTACTTCAGACTTAATGTCATAGAAATCTATGAATGCATTCAAAAAAGAAAGAAGTCAAAAGTCTTCTATTTTGTTTGGTTACTTCTGGTTAAGGTTTGGGCTGGGTAGGGGTTAAGGGATTAGGGATTATCCCATATAAATGAATGGATGGTCCTCACTAAGACAGGAACACAAACATGCATGTATGTCTCTATGTATGTGCGAGCGTGTGTGTGTGTCTGTGCATGTGTGTGTACATGTCTATCTGTGAGTATTCTTGAGTGTGTGTTCCTCTGCGTGGGTGTGTGTGTGTGTATTTGTTATTATTGCATTGTGGGGACCCAATGTCCCCACAATGTGATTAAAAACCTGTTACATTTTACTTTTTTTCTGTCCCCACAAGGATACCCTCAATTTTATAAAAATATATAAAAATATTAAAAAGTATTTTGTCATGTATGTCATGTATTTTGTTTGGTTACTTATGTTTAAGGTTTGGGCTGGGTACAGGCTAAGGATGTAAAATTGGGATATGCCCATAGGAATGAATGAAGAGTCACCATAAAGATAGGAATACATGGACTGTTTGTGTGTGTGTGTGTGGTCATGTTTATATTACATTGTGGGGACTCAGTGTCCCCACAGTGTGATAAAGATCTGTTATTTTCTACCTTGTGGGGACATTTTTTTGGTCCCCATAAGGATAATCTCAAAAAATCTGTGTCTGCCATCAAAAAAATAAAAATGCCAAAAGTCTCATATTATGTTTGGTTACTTATGGTTAAGGTTAGGGCTGGGTAGGGGTTAAGGGTGTCACAGTTGGGATCAGGGTTATGCCCATAGGAATGAATGGAGTGTCCCCATAAAGACAGGAATACAAGGTATGTGTGTGTGAGAGAGTATGTCCGTGTGAGTGCATGTGCGTGTGTGTGAGTGCACGTGCGTATGAGTGTGTGTGAGTGTGTGCGTGTCCGTGTGAGTGCGCGTGCGTGTGTGTGTGTGTCCGTGTGAGTGTGCATGCGTGTGAGTGTGTGTGAGTGTGCGTGCGTGTGAGTGTGTGTCCGTGTGAGTGTGCATGCGTGTGAGTGTGTGCGTGTCCGTGTGAGTGCGCGTGTGTGTGAGTGTGTGAGTGTGTGTGTGTGTGTGCACTGCGATACTGGCAGTCAGTGTCAGGTACCTGGCCCCAGCGGCAGAAGAAAGAATGCAAAAAGGAGACCCCAAGAAAGAGCTGCTGGCGCGGCCCCCCGGAGCAGGCCGGACCCCCTACCCCCAGACGGGACAGGCAGCCGCTCTGAGGCCCCCCGGAGCAGGCCGGACCCCCCACCCCCAGACGGGACAGGCAGCCGCTCTGAGTCCCCTGGCCCGTGACAAGGGATGGGGGGCGGTGGGGGGGTTCATTCCAGCAGCGGCGCTGCTGAGACGGCAAACCCCTCCTTGGGAAATGAGTCACGCGAGGGCGCCCTTGGGAGGCCTGCATAGAGGCACCCGCTGGGGGGGCCAAATGAGGCTTCCCGTTCCAATTTGCCCTGGATGGCAAACTTCCCGCCTCCTCACCGCACTGCGACCGGCGCCGCTGGGCCGGGCACCTCATCGCGGTGCAAATCGCAGTGCAGTCCCATGCTGGGAGCGCGGCTCCCCCACGCGGGGCCTGACCCGCCGACCCCCCCCGTCCTAATGTCGAACGCGCTGCCTGCCGCGGCACCGTTCTAGCATGAATCCACGCTGTCAGACAGAATCACCCCCAGAATGCTAATGCTCGGCCCCCGTGCACAGACCGCCGCCACTCTGTGGTGCAGAAGCACCATAGAATATAACACGTAAAAAAAATTATAAAAACTAACATGCAAACTGTGGCAATAAAAACGTGCCGAAGTACGCGGCAGGCCACATCAAATATGAGAATGTTTAGAAGCAAAGATAAAAAGTCCTCCAGCTAATTGCAGAGAGGATGCGCTCTCTTCCATGCGCCCCGGGATCATCTGTGAGCCATGAAACACTGGCTGGCCTCACGGTACGGCCAGAACACATCGCCTTCTGACATGTGCACGGGGGGGCAGCCTTTTCACATACCTCGATCAACAAAATCTGCACAGATATACAAATGACAGGCATTGCAAAATGAAACTAAAAAGAAGGAATATAAAATAACCATACGGCAGGCATGTTTGCAGTGCTGTTCTTGGATTTGGAGATCTTCAAATTCATTTAGATCCTTAAATTCCTCCAAGAAGCTCTGTGTCAAATCAGAATCCCAGTAAGGCGCCGAGGCCTAACTGGTCGTCAGCACTGCTTGGCCGTGCCAGTTTCCGGCAGCGGGGGCCCCGGGGGTCTCGGGGGCTGGGGCTGAGGCCTACCTGGATGAGGGGGCTCGCTTGCTCGGGGAGCAGTCTTCGGGGTCCTCCTGCTCGCTCGCTGGCACCGCTACTCGCTGGGGAGCTCTCCACTAGCGTCGCCGGCCACACTCACAGCCTCAGCATGTCTCTGTGCGCGTTGGTGGTTCTGAGAGGGGGGCAGGAGAGGAGCGGGCGTGCTTAGTGAGGCCGGCGGCGAGTTTCAGATGCTGCCCTCTGCGCTGCATGCTGGGGGGGTCATCACTGACATCATTCTTAACGTTTTTTAACATAAAACACGCGGAAGCAATCGCTATCACTCGAGTTAGCCCCCCCCCCTCCCCCACCAAAGGAATCCACCGAATTTCTGAAGCATAGCCCTGCTAGAAATGTCAACAATCATGCATGAAGATAATCACGCCGTTTGATCAAAGGGGGGTGCTGGAGAAATCGCCCATTTATGTCTCATTCCAGTGACAGAAGAAAAAACACTCAAGTACTGTGCTGATACTCTACAGTAACAGGTGCGTCCTGAGGCCGCAATAAGCACTGTTATTAATGCGCTGGCTTTTTAATAGCCAGAACAATAAATTAACTACATGAGATGCATTTAAATGAAACAGGACGACAACCCAGAAAGCAGCGACGGCCGCTCTGAGATTTATGAGGGGGCTCAGAGATCGGGCTGATCTTGGCATTTGTATCCCCCTCCCCCCCCCCCCCACCGGGACACCTGCCTTGCGTTAACGGTCCGCGACCCCCACCGAGAGCTCGTCTGAGAGACACCTGGGCCATAATCGCCGGCCCTGACCCGCGCGCGCTAGCCGGTGGGAGGCGATGTGCAAAAGGTTGCACGTCCCGGGGGCCCGGAGGGGGCAACACCCGCGGGGGGCTCACCGCCACGGCGCTGGAGGTCACGCCAGCCAACGCACACGCTGACAGAGAAAAATACGACGACTGCGAGGCACCCTGGCACATCTGAGGGAGCCGATAAGGGTGATTTCACGGCACAGAAGCATTCATTTCACTGCCCTTGTTTCAACTGAAACTCAATATGGAACCGTAATCCCCCCCCTCCCCCCCCGCATCCCCGGCTCTCGTCATTATTCCTTTTTTCAGGCAGTCTTAAGACAGCTTGCGTCTGAGGCAAGGGGAGACGGCTTCTTCTCACCTTGACACACCTCTAATGAACCTTTCCCTTGTAAGTTTACCTTCCCTTTGAGTGTCAGTCACTCATTTTTTTTCCTTTTTCACAAACCCATACGGGGATTTTTCTATTCTTATACTGAGGCGTCTAGCAAATCTGCGGCCAGTTCCTTCCCCCGGAACGTCCTGCATGCATGTGTCCTGATGGACACAGCACAAACGGCTCAGACTTACATCCCCGGGGGCACATTCATTGTCCTGACAACGCTACTCCAGAATTTCCTCCATCCAAATTTATGAGCTAAAACGGAGACTGTGATGCTGATGGTGCTTTCCCCCGTAAAGCCTATCATTGTTTATAGCCAGCCCTCATCTTTAACTAAAATGAGTCCCGCGTTTTGCCCCTGGAGACAGAATGAGGAACTGTGTCACTCTCTGTCCCCGTAAACAGCGAGAGCTCAGCAGAGCCTCAGTCACATGATCAAGGTGCCATAGCGGATAGCGCCGTTGGAAGCGACAGCGGGCCAGACGGCTTTGGGAAACTTGGAGACACAATAAAGATGCTGCTTCCTCTGCCTTCTCAGCCCCATCTCTCCGTCCCCTGCTGCATGCTGGCAGCTTCCGCGATCCCTTTCTACTCCGACGACTCCCGTCCCAGAATCGGGACGGCGGATTTTAATGAAGCGCCTAGCGACGCCACACAAAGGCGTCCGCGGAAAAGGAAAGGGGCCCCGAACCGGCTTCCAACTAGCGCGCACTCAGCGCGAGCGGACGCGCGCGGCGATCGCGCGGGAACAGAACCGCAATCAGAGGAACTTTATTGATCCCAGAGGGAATTTGCTTCTCTTACAACTGCACAGACACACAGAGACAAAGAGACACGCGATGAACAATATATAACAAAATGAATAAAGGTAATAAATCAAAAAACAAAAATCAAATGCACAAAAAAAGCATGTATCTCACAAGGATGTTCTTAATTACATTATTTAGGGCAACAACGAGCACTGGCGTCCCAGATCTTTTGTCAAGTTTCGCAACTCCAGCTGAAAGGCGTGTGCTGTTCCGTAATTTCCACCTAACGTCCTCCGTCTAGACCCAAATGCTCACCCGGAAACCGAAACGCCGTCTGTTCCCCTTCCGCCTGGCTCCTACATCTCGTTCGAGCTCTGTTTGTTTAAGCGGAAAAGACAACCTGTCATTCTAAATGCTTCAGGGGAAAAGGACGATGACGGCGGGGAAAGAAGAAAAAATCAGACGAATCCAACTGCAGGCGAAACAGATTCTGAAGCAGATGCTTATTGCTGCGTCAAATTCCAAAACAAACCGAACATGGGAGCAGACGTAACCTCAATGCCAAAATGCTCACAAACAATCCTCTGTGTACCTGATATCTGGGCAATCAAAATGTAATTATACAAAACAACCGCTAAAACTTGGCTTCCTGCAAACGGCTTTGAATGTAAATCTACAAATGGAAATGTGTGATCTCATCTCACACTACACAGCGAAACCCTAATAGCAGCTCAGGCTATGAAATGCGATGAACTGCGGTCATCGCATTTCCAGAGAGCTAATTTACCATTATTCTGGTTAAATTTGTGCAGGCCACCTCATATAAAGTTTATGGGTCTGGCAGGGCTTCCCACTGACGGAAAGTGGGCCGAGGCTTCCCTACAGTTGCATCATCACCCCCGAGGAGGGGTGGAGGAAAGCCACACAGATGTCTGACTAATGGTGCCACTCGCCGGTCACAGAATCCCCTAGCAAACACACATGCAGCCTCTCAAACCTCCCACCATAGCTGACGCCCTAACATGTGCGGACCACGTGCCTCACATGGCGTGTTCCCGGGTGCGAAAAAAACATCAGTGTTACACTGCGAGCACATACCAAGGTACATGCTACTCTCCACACGCCTACAAAATGACTGTCACACTCTAAGGGAGAAGTAGCTAACCAGTAGCTGATCATCTGAGGAGACCCCATCTGTTTGCCGCACGACCCCATCTAAGCCGAAACAAGCATGTCAGAAGGCTAACTAAGTATTTAGAAACAGAACAAATAGATGAGTAAAGAATCTAAAATGCAGAGTAATAAAGGAGGTTATCTTAGCTCCTTACGCGAGGCTGCTGTCTTCCACCCCCTCGAATGATCGCTTCTCATGTACCTCTGATCATCCTCCAGAGGAAAAGTAAGAAAGGGATCGCAAGAAGGAACAGGGAAGGTTTCCCGTCCGCCCCGTTTGGCTTTTATTTTTATTTAGTTGCGTAATAATGGCTTTCAGCTACCTACGATCTTCATTCAGCTGGAACACACAACGCGGATTTCCAGCATGGTCCGTGTGATAGCTGAGCGAACAATCCATGTTAGAGACGTCCTCTCAGACAAGGCTCACCCACGCGCGCGGTACACACATGCACAGAAGATAGCGGATTCTATCACTGGCAGCACCGTCGGAGGCGTAGCTGGGCGCACATTTCACGAGATCCGTATGCTGCGGCTCTCGGTGTCCCCTCCGTACTGGCGAGAGTGAAAAACTACTGAGAACTGAAAGTATGTAATGAAGATGAAAAGCAACATTAATCTAAAGAGCTGGTCTATATGTGCTGAAGCCGTCAGCGACACGCCGTCCCGGCTGGGCGACACGCAGTCTCGGATGGGTGACACGCAGTCTCGGATGGGCCACACGCAGTCTCGGATGGGCCACACGCCGTCCCGGCTGGGCGACACGCAGTCCCGGCTGGGTGACACGCAGTCCCGGCTGGGTGACACGCCGTCCCGGCTGGGCGACACGCAGTTTCGGATGGGTGACACGCAGTCTCGGATGGGCCACACGCAGTCTCGGATGGGCCACACGCCGTCCCAGCTGGGCGACACGCAGTCTCGGATGGGCCACACGCTGTCCCGGCTGGGCGACACGCAGTCTCGGATGGGTGACACGCAGTCTCGGATGGGCGACACGCAGTCCCGGCTGGGCGACACGCAGTCTCGGATGGGTGACACGCAGTCTCGGATGGGTGACACGCAGTCTCGGATGGGCGACGCAGTCCCGGCTGGGCGACACGCACGCCGCTTCTTTCTCCGAAGCTATCAGGAAGGGGAGGACACGGATGGGATACTGGTGACATGTTCGGCGGGCAGGTTTGCTTTCCCCGCATGTGCAGTGCCCAGCGTGAGCATGATGCCCTCAATGAACCCCAACACACCCAACTTGAATTTTGAAGGTCGGAGGGCATAATAGGGATCATAATTCATGCAGTGGGGCCAAACTCATCATTAGCCAATGATGTTTTGAATCCGTGATTAACAGGGGAAGTTCTCCAGGGCCCAATCAGCTTTCAGTGTGAGCTGGTACCCATATGGCCCCGCCCCTTTATACACCACTGCTTAACTGCTAAGTGGAGTTGAGTCATGAATCCATGCGATGGCCGGTAGCCCCATTCCAATACGGCTCGGGGGGTCGATGAGGCTTCATCTACACCTAATTAGGTCACCTGATCTGCTTCAAAGAGTGTGCCAGGGAGGGAGCCGCTGGCCAGCGGCTGGCACGCGCAGGGTGGTGTGGGCATGGCTCGCCACACGGCGGAGGCCAGATAGCTGTCCACCTTAAACACCTTAGGACTTTCATCCATCCTTAGCCATTCAATAAGTTCAAATCCCCCCCAAAAAACTAAAAATAAAGTCCAGGTGCAGTAAATCACTCACACTTCATGTCTCTGCAGGGAAATAACAGTTGAAGGGGGAAACAAGGCAAATCTTCCATCTGCTCTAAAATAAATTTGGAGCTGTCTCTGGGGTCTTTACAGGAGCGTTTTGCCCCGAGTGGCAAAAAAAAGAGAAAAGAAAGAAAAATATACCTTCTTTATGATGCTTATAGGTCAGGAAGATCAAAATGATCTGTTTTAAAGTCTAAATGGCATTAGACTCACCACTCAGGAACTGTGCCTTACATTAGAGTCAGTTTAAAAAAAAAATGCCCTCTAACATGCATCAAGTAAATGCCCGTATATCACACAGTGGTCATATTTTAAACACAGGCCCCATTCGAGGGAGTACAAAGCATTAAAAAGAACACACAGACGCTGTAGCGGTGGCAAAATCCATCCCGCTTGATGTTCAGACGAGCGCGTCTTAGCCACAAAGGAAGTACAAAAAGACCACATAAGTTGTCAAACTAGAAGCGATTCGCAATTACCGAGCAATACGATCTACAGCAGCATTAGCATATTAAAAGGGAGATGCCACTCGAGGAGGAAGATAATGACGGTGGGCTGAAAATAACTTCCCACTCGCTTTCCGTGAGCCGCGTGTGGCCACAGCGGAGCAGAGAGAGATGGTAACACACACGGACCCACGTCCGCGAGGGGCCTCCCGGTGCCGGGCGCACGGGGGCCAGCAGGGGCCACGCGGACACCGCCGCATGCCATAGGATTCCCTGCTCTTTGCAGTCCGTTTATTGGTTGCTTCTGATTGCGATTTTTATTTATTTCCGTCAAGCCGGCAGCCTGCCAGCTTCGCGGAAGGAACAATTAACATGACAAGGGGATGGGGGGGGGCGTTAACGACGCGGCCCGCCTCGCGCGTCCGGCTCGCGCGGCTCGGGGATGCGGCTCATCTGTTGGAGGAACAATTAGTTTCCGTTACCGTGCCGATTGCGCGGCCCTGGGCGCCGAAGGCGGAGGCATGCCCGCATCCTGGTGCTCTGCCAGCCACTGGGCCCCGGGACGAGAGGCCCTTCACGCACCCTGCCTGCCAAGGCTCCCAGGTGAGGGGCCCATTGCAGACTCCACCCTGCCATGACCCGGAACCACCACCAGGGCAGATAATTTTCGGGATCTCAGAGGAGCAATCAGTCCCACATCTCGCCCCACATGTGGGCGCAGCTATTGGCCCGGCTGGTAGAGCCAGGAGGCCAAACGGGGCCGCCGAAACAGATTTGAAAATCCTGTGTTTTTCTCCCGTTGCTCAGGGTCTTATCCTGATTGTGGCCATGCTGTGTGCCAATGAGTTGTCCCTAAATAAACCCCCCACCGCAGGCCATGCCACCCTCACCCCCCCCACAGCTTTCTTCTCTTTTTTACAGTTTCCAGAGCCCTGTGATCATTTTTTTTAAACCCTGATCTCTACAGATCCCCTCTGAAATATGGCAAACCTCCATTTGTTCAAAGGCTATGTGCCGAAAACAACCAAATTTAATAAGACAAAGCAGCATATGCCAGATCAAAATAATATGCGGATTCGCATCCAGCGTTTTCGCTTTGTTCATTTTCCATATTTTTTTTCATTTTATGATTAACACCTCCGTTAAATCTGTCTTTTATTGTATGCCTGAAATACATTCTTTATAATGTTTTTTTGATTACTGACCAGTTTAAGGACACCATTTGTTTTCCTATAGAAAAATTATTTCTTTGTAATCAGGCGAAGAGGCAAATAGGAAAATCACCCCGGAAAAGCCGGACAGACGTCCGGGATGCTTAGGGGGGATGCTTAATGGCGAGGCTCGCAGCGAGCCGGCTACAGGACACGCTAAGGCCGTGTTTTTTCATTTTCGTTACATGTGGAAGCAGCTCCTGGTACAGTCCGCGTAAATCCATGCGTGGGGAGGGGCACGGAAAGTGGGCCTGATTTAACGATGGGGCACGGCGCTGCTTCCTGCGTGGGGCCTGTCGCTGGCGTGGGCTCTGAACTCCTCACGCCGCAGGTGTGCACAGCGCCGCCCTTTCATTACGCGCCAGTGTGACAGCCGTACCCACGGCCCTGTCATTGCCCCCCCTCATAGCCACGCTCTTCAGCACTTGTCTCCACCCCCCCTGGTCCCCGGCCCTCTGGCTGTATCTGTGCTCTACTCCCGCCTGCCCGAAACCTCACCCCGCGTCTTGGTGACACACATGTTGGTTTACCCCTGCCCCCCCCCCCCACAGAGAAGACAAGACTGAGGTAGATGCGGGTCACAGATGGATGTTTCCGGGCTTTGTGGGTGCGAGGGGACCAGAAGGGGGGACCGTTACTGGGGGGAGGCGTGTTCCATAGATAGACGCAGAGTAAGGCAGGACGAAAGGAGAGCAGCGGGCATTACGGAAGGACGCGAGCCGGATTTGGGGGGTCTGTCAGTCCGTCGCTGAGCGCACCTCCCCCCAAAGCACTACTCCTTCCTCCCTGCCCCCCCACACACAAGCGAGGTGCTAGCCCTGTCCTTCCTCCCTGCCCCCCCACACACAAGCGAGGTGCTAGCCCTGTCCCGCACACCGGCCGCATTGTCGCCAGACATGCTTTTAGGTTATAATAAACCCTGCAAATAAATCAGACCTCCTCGCCTCGTCTCGCACCTCCTCGCCTTGCCGTGCCCCTCCTCGCCTCGCCCCCCATCCTCGGCACACTCCCCTCCCCCTTAATTACCTGCTCCTTGGCAGGCAGGCACGCTCATTAACATGCACCTCCAGGTAGCAGCTCCCTCAAACAAACTCCCTCGGCCCCCAGGTCTGCAGGCCATTACCCCCTCCCCCTCCCCCCCTCACCCCACTCAGTGCTCTCTTTCTGATGTACATCTGCCAAACAGCTGCTCCTCCAAATCATAATTAGCTTAAGAACGTCTCCTCATTCTCTCAGAACAAAAAAAGATAAACAGAAACAATGCGGGAGGGCGGAGGGCCATTAGGACGGGCGTAGCGCGCAATCGGCGCGCCGGAGCCCGGGACGCACGCCCCCCTCATTTCCCATCAGTGTCTTCGGCTGGTTTCCATTTTGAGCGTGAACCCGTATGTCGGCTGGCATCCGAAGCTGATTACTTTATGTTAATGTTACTCATGCTTAAATATCTCATTAATGTTCCCCATCTTCCTTGGAGGGCACGGACGCCCTCCCTGGCATTTATAAAAGATCACTCTGGCCAGTCTGCGGTGGGCGTACCTGGGGCGGATCACCCATCGGTCTCTCAGGATTCCTAAATGGACATTAGGGAAAACATCCAGAAGAAAGTGTAGCATGCTACTCAAAACAAAGGTACGTCTGGCTGGCCCTAGCTCTGGATCAATGTGTAGCCCGCTCCACCATTAGTCTGGCAGGGGGCAAACGGGACAGGCCAGGGCTGGCACATTAGCGGAGAACGCGAGGAGGATCTCGCTGCCTCCTGCCCCTCGCCCTGCTGCCTCGCCCTGCTGCCTCCTGCCCCTCGCCCTGCTGCCTCCTGCCCCTCGTCCTGCCCCACGCCCTGCTGCCTCCTGCCCCTCGCCCTGCTGCCTCCTGCCCCTCGCCCTGCTGCCTCCTGCCCCTCGTCCTGCCCCACGCCCTGCTGCCTCCTGCCCCTCGCCCTGCTGCCTCCTGCCCCTCGCCCTGCTGCCTCCTGCCCCTCGTCCTGCCCCACGCCCTGCTGCCTCCTGC
>JAODKN010000093.1:17934312-17946953 GCA_026774425.1 Petrocephalus zakoni | reverse complement strand
CCTCTGTAAACATGGAGTCCATGACATCTCCAATTTTCACTAGTGTATTTATACTGTGTCAGCATTCAGTACATAGCACCTGACCTGCTTAACCAAATAAGCCACATATGGGTCTATCTGTTTGGTCTACCCCGAATGGCAAGGTTTTCCAGCAACCACCTGACAGCTACCGACCCTCCCTTTCAGCCACCTAATATCTTGCGGCTAATTGAGACAGAAATAAATGAAAATCTGGAAGAAAATGAGTTCAACAGCATATCACAACTCCCACTTATGTTAAAGTTATGCTGCACAACAGCTCCATGGCGCCAGTCACTCTGGAGGTGGAGATAGTGGCCACTCAGTGTGGGGGTGCCGGGAATGACTTTTAAAATGTAGGATACAGAGCCAGGAATACAATTAAGCAGAAAAACTACAATTAAGCACAAGCAAGGCACTTTTTAATACTTTTATTTGCTGTGAACCTATCGCCATTGCCAAACCAGTCAAGACAAGATTTATATCAATTCTTTCCAAGGGTCTGGGCTTCCAAAGTAAAGTGCTTGACCAAGGACAGAAGTTTATAAAATGCTTAAAATGCCAAGGAAAACATTAGTCTGTCCATGAGCACAAGTTTGTTTACTATTCAGCGTTTATTAGAAATCGTTTGTGTTTGTTTATTAGAAATTTGTTTGGGCATGTTTATGCAGGGGCATTGTGCATACCAAATTTGTGGGTGTGCACCATTTCAAAACTGCCATCAAAAATACACATACATGGACATACATACATACATACATATATACATGTTCTTGAACCTTTAGTCAGTCAGAAAATAGTTTGCTAGCTGTATTCAAAATATTTTACAGGGACAGTGTAATTTGTACAGGCAAAACTACAAACTGTAGTGTGCCATCTACCTTACTGACTAATGCTAGTTAACTAACATTAGCATAAATGATAATGCAGGTTCACAGTATGTCTGTGCTAGGACATTGATTACAAAGCTACTAACGCAGGCGTGCGCAAAATATTTTGATAGTTTTAGGCTAATGCAGCATATGTCTCTGGAACAACCACGCAGAATTCAGTAGCAGTAGCAAATTTTCTTAGCAAACAATTGTAAACAGCTAGCTAACCTTTAATGGTGCTAAAATGTGAGTCATGAATGTCACAACGTGGCAACTCGTTGATAATGTGGAGAATTATGGGTACAGGACAAAAATGATGAGTCAGATCGGTCATATTCAGATCGGTCATATTACCCTGACTACAAGTTTACTGCTAGTTAAGCGACATGTTATTCATAGTCAATGCAGGAATGTTATTGGTTAAATAAAATAATTTATGCATTACATTTCTACAAAAAAGAAAAAAGAAAAAATGACTGATACAAGGCCACTCATTTGTGCAAGTAGTTTGGATGTTTTAAGTGTTTTCTGGTTGCTAGTACCGTTTTCAAATAGTGGTGCTGCTAAAGTGCTACAATTATTCAAGACAGGTTTGAATATAGCATTGCAAGTCACAGCTCGGAACAATAAGGGAAACTGAGTCACAAGAGGATAAGCTGATATTGTCTTTTTAGGTCACAGTTGAAGGCCACTGCAGAGTCTATTATGAAACAAACATTTGAAAAACCAAAACAAACAAAAATGTGCAAAATAAACCACAACCACACAAGGTAAACTGTAACATTAGTAACACCATGCTTTATTTTTTCTCTAAATAGTTATATTATTGCCCTCACAATTTTAAATATTTTAGCTATTGAAAGAGTGGAAAGCAGCATAAAACATACACGATTGTGATGTTGGGCTAGCGCCACTAGATCTAGCATAACGGTGTCTTGTCACGTCTAGTGCATCACTCTGTAGAATCTAATAAGAAAGGTGCGCAGTCCTGTCTTCTTTTTACAGCTAGCTAGGCAAACTTCAACCACGCCTATTTGCTCCTCCACTCTGGGGAGCTGCATGCTTTTCGCAAGTTGTATTTTTTTTTTTAATTGGGTGCGTAACGACTGTCATGCATAACGTATCAGAGTAAAAAGTCGTTACTTGGCTCAGAAACCTAGCGAAGTAAAAGTCTCAAAATCTGAAATACTCAAGTACAAGTACAAATCATGAAAAAAGTACTTATATGCAGTAAAGTATTTCTCTGACATAATGCACCTGCGATTCTGGGTCCTCCTCATTTGCATTCTGTCTAAAGGAGCACATGCGCAGCAGCGGCTGGGGGTCCCTAGTTTCCTCCGGACCACCCCTGCTGCCAGCGCATGGAGAGAGGCGGCCGCCCGCCGGCCCGCACGCTGCGCAGACAGGGCCGCGCCACGCAGTCCGCTCTCCATGGCATCCGGAATGCCTTATCAGTCTGATTGACACATCACTTCCTGACAGGCTGTCCTGCGTGCGCGCGCCAAACGCACCTAAATCCGCTAGCGGTGACACCCAGATGTGCCGCTACAGCTGTTCCCCAATTAACTCTGCTGTGTTTCCTACCTGTTCCTAGATTGGTTGCTAATAAGAGACAGTGTTAGCCCTCCACGGGTCTAAATATTTAATTACACCAGCAGGTGTTACAGTATTTCACACTTTGCTGAGCGCGTGTTTCAGAAGGTGGGAAGCAGAAGGGGCTGGGTCACCATAAATCAGAGAGGCAAATGAGGAGGGGGGCAGAACGGACAGGTGAGGAAGAGGCTAGGCAAACGGGGGGAGGGGGGCTCCTGGTATCCATACCATCAGACCTTACAATGATTCAGTCACAGTTTAAAAGCAGATGAACTTGACCAGTTATATGTCCAAACACTGAGAAGGTCCTCAGCTCCGCCACCCGCGACAACTCTTCTGAAAGAGACACTATTTTGAGCAATAATGCTTGGCAAATGGCGACGGAATCCATGAATTCCACATGTGCAGGCTGTGAGCGAACCGGCACAGGAGCCGCAAGCCATTTCAATACACTCAAAAAAACATGGAGCAGAATGATGATTTAATTATAGGAATCGGGTTAGAGCGAGAAGCCGTCCTATCAAAAGAGGGCGGGGTGAGATATAAAGAATCAAAAATAACCCCCAGCACATCAGTGCAGGATATTGCATTCAATTTAATTCCGTTTATCTATAATATATAAATGCAGTTTCCCTTTGGTGGGCGGGGGCCGTTTCACAGGGGGACCTGTGATGGGGTGGGACTAAATTCCTGGAGAAGTGTAACCCTAGCTTCCCCCCCATGGCAGCCACCTGCTCGCGCCCACCCAGCAACCCGGCTCGCCACAGGGGGGCGCCGCTGAGCAACGTGCCTCCCACCTCTCCCCACCTCCCCCTCAGCCCTCGTGCTCCCTCATGCTCCTCTTGTTACGATATTCATTAGCACGGGACACAGCTTGTCCTCGTTCCAGCTGTCCTGTCTGCCAGGGGGGACTGGGAACCCAAAGCTGCAACAACTAACACCCCCCTCCCCCACAAAGACCCCTTCCAGCCACGCTCGCGGTCCCGGCCAGCCGCCTGTTCTTCTTCCTAACGGCCCTGCCATTTCGGCCCGTTTGTGGTGTTAATTACATATTTCAGCAGCTAAGGGACAGGACGGCAGTAATACCCGCCTTCTTGTCAGCCTGCCTCAGACATGGTTATTAACGGGCAAGCACCAGTGCTGCCTCCGTGGAAACCATGTAGGCCGGTAGCCATGGGGAGGCGCATCGTGGCCGCCGAGGGCGGGTTTCATTCTAGGCTGGGGGCGGGAGACGGTGTGCTCTGTGACACACGGTGACACTCCGCCTGTATGTGAATTAGGACCCCCCCTCCTGGCGGGCTGGCAGGTGGCTTCTTAAAGGTCAAGACCATCATCTGCACCAAAATGTCCACTTAGATGTGACACCTCCACATATATTCCAGTAAGGCTCAGGAAAGGTGCCTTGCAAGTGCTCAAAGTAAAAAAATGCTTTGCTTTAAATTTATTACCATTATGATGGATGCATCTGCTGGTGTCTGTTTGCTTTTGTTACTATTATGTTTGAGTCATCAGCTCATTAAACCCAGCATCCTCTTCATTTCCATGCCCATATACCCCTGAGTTCCATATATTAGCGCTTACAGGTGTTACCCTCCTCTAAATTAGCCTTATATGTTATTAGCGATGCTTGGCGGGCGTCAGCCTGCACGCCAACAAATTCACTCTGAAAAGTTTAAAACTAACCCAATCGACAAGCAAACTCATTTGAAACCACCTGCAGTTGCAAGCACTTGGACGGTGTTTGGGTTCGAGGCAAGCACTACACATGCAAAACAGTATTTTATAAAGTCTGAAGAGTACCACACTTAACTTAACTTGAAACTTTAGGTAATACTATCATTAGGAGAATATTTGTAATGTTATATGCAGGATTATCATAAGCATTTCGGCCACATATTTCTCATTGGAGAAGTGCAGCTATATGTGAATTTTACAGAAATATTGCTTATAGTCTTGGATTTAATATAGCATTGATGCTCATGTTGGCCTCAGAGACAGGGGGCCAGAAGCCAAAGCGAGCAGCTTTAGATTACGTTACATTTGTGTCCGCTTTAATTTATTCCAAGGGGAATGTCATTTCAAACATAATTTGCACATGGCCCGATCAGACCCTGCAGTGCTCTCTTCCGAGGTAAGAAATTTCCTAAGTACAAGTTATTCAGCGTGTTTTACTCCTACGCCGTGTGTTTTACTGTGGTGCTATATCTGACAAGTTAAAATGGAATGATGTAAGGTTGGGCTTAAGATAAGGCTATAAATTAATGCCGATATAATATTTAATTCAGACCTAGCAGTGTAAAAGTGACCAATTATAATCCTCGACACACAAGCTATTTTCAGTGCTGTAATTTGTAAAATGGTACCTAGCGACTACAGAGACGAGCTCCATCCACGACAGCTCGTCCCGCTACCGCCACGCCACCTGCCACCTGTCCATGCAAATCATGCGCTTTCCTGCAATTAATTTGCGCGCGTGGGCAACGCGTTACATTTTCCCAGGGACGCGGTAGCTTAATTAGCCGGCGCGTATTTCTCCGGCTGCCGGCGCCACGTTCCCGAAATGCGTCGGGGTGCTTTATCGGGACACGGCGGAGGGCCCGAGGCGCGCGTGCCGCGCGCGCGGCGGCGGAGAACAGCTGGACGCGACGTGACTCTGTCAGGCGCGCGACGGGCGCGCGGAGGGGGCGCGGCGGCTCCGCCGGGAGAGAACGAAGCGAGCGCGAGCGGACGGAACGCACGTGGCCCCCTCCACGGATCATTTAGCTATGTGGCACGTGGTCGCGCGACAGCAAATATGTATGCGCCGGAGAGCTCTCCTTCTGCACCCCCACGCAGAGCAAATGCTTGTGACAGACAGTCGAAATTCAACTGCTGACCATTCTAATGGCGAGAAAATCGATCCCGACTTGTGGAGGAAGATTGCTTTCTGATCTAGGCTAAGGCGCATGTTACGTGAGGTACAGCTAGCAAGTGGCTAATTCCTCTGTCAATAATGTGCGGCAGGAGCGCGGCGCGTAGGGCGGACGCTGACACCCGGGCCCCATCGCCCAGGAGGCTCGGGAGGGCGTCTCCGTCCCGACAGGATTTTTCAGGTTCCATTTATCTGGTGTAAAGAACCTCAGCTGTCTCTTTGGTGAATTTTTAGGAATATTGTCTTCTGATCATGGGTGGGGTGGGAAGGCTGGCACTCTGTCCCTGGATAACATCTGGAGCATCATCAAGAACACAGTAAAGAACAAGCGCCTATTACATACAGAAAATGTATGCAACCCCATGACAGTTAATAAATAAAAGCCTGAATAATGTGCTTTTATTTATTTTTTTACTAAAGGTTATATCTGAGTTTTCCAAAGGCATACGGTCGAGTGGATATGACTTTTTCCGACTTTTATACATGACCCGCCCACTCACGCATTCCCTGGTTCCGACATGTTCTGCGATCCACATTTCTGATTCAACATCATTTCATTGTGGGTGAAATTCAACTTCATATTATTGGTCCAAATCTCTCGCAGCAAGACATGCAAGATAGATGGGCGTGTCCAATCTGAACACGAATCACAGGATAATAGTGACAGACAGTTCAGGTGATACAGATCCATTACTAGGTCGTAAACGCTGTCGATATTCACTGTGCGGCTCCTAATTTCAGTGTCAGAATTCAGTACAAGTGTGCTGAGGCATAAAGGGGAGGAATGGGCTATCTTAAGTGGGATATGATGGCATAATTACCCTGGTGGAGGATCGAGTCATATGGTATAAGGTGCGAGGGGCTTGATGACCATCTGTCAGAGATTAACTCTGATGGTTTGCCTGGAAAAGCTGAACTCCGTCAGCAAACTAAATCAGGCCATAAATTTATACTCAAAAGCGTTTTGCAGCCACTAACGGCCCACGCCAATAAACACAGCCCAATGTTCTTAAGATATATGTGTACGTTGGGGGAACTATTTCATCTGTTTTATATTTAGTAATTCCTTTTCTGCAATAAAGTTTCCTTTATGATTTGTTATAATAATAAATCTATGTGCCCAGAAAAGGTCAGCCACCCAGAAAAGTAATATTGAAATAAAACCATTAAAATATGGATTTTAGTACAGAGGGGAAGTAAATTGAAGCTGAAGTTATTAATGAAACAATTTATGAAATAATAGTATGATCATTGATATTGTAATTAAAAATTCAATGCCTCAGACCAAGTAGTGATCCTGCTACAAGTAGAAGTCTGATGTTAGTTACAGCTTATGGAGTCAATGGGAGAAATGTCTTATGTACTCTCAGATTTATATGAATAACTTTTTTCCTGAATATTGTTCTGTTAAAACGGAACATGGACCACAATCTATACGCATCTAGCAAAGATGTTAACATCTTCTTTGTATGTTTGCGAGTAAGACACTGAAGTATAATGCAGTAATGTCGAATAAGCATGATATTCAGCCTTAAATTTTTTTTACAATTTTTCAGCAAGCGTTTCAGTGTATGGAGTGTGGATAAACATCACATCCGAAGAACCTTGACATGCAAGCATAAATATTTGGTAAAACAGGCAGTGGTGATTGAATCACAATGATTAAGCACTTCCAGCGTTAAACGATTTAACCTGACATTTTAAAGCGTAATTAAAAGTTGGATACTTACAACATTTTCCCATCAGCCACCAGCTGACCGCTGGCTAATCAGATTCACCGCTGCGTGTTCCGCCTAGCGCGGCGACGAGGCTTTTGGGAAAACATGGCCTGGGTTCAGGGGCGGCCAGATGTTGCCGTGACGGAGCCCGAGCAGAGTGGCGCTGGCAGGCCACGTCACCGCGCGCCAGAGAGCCGTGTCAGGACATGAGTCACATTAGCTTGCCGTGGACACCTCGTTTAAATGTCCCACTGCTGGCGAGCTTGCTGCAAGCCTGGGCACAGGGCAAACAACACAGGAGTGGATGACGAGGTGGGCCGGGGTGGGACACGGGAATGCTGAAACAGCCTGGTGTGTGGGGAGCCTATCACAAGGGACACAAACACACACACACACACACACACCAACAGCGACAGGCCAAACAGCCAACATAAAGGAGCCACATCTCAGCATCATCAGTGCCTGGACCTTAACTGTTTGAGTTACACGGACCAGGTGTACGTTATATATATGAATAAATGCTGTCATGGAGTGCAATGCCATCAGGGCTGCCGGGGTTAGCAATGCAATCTGAACAGCACTGCTGATATAATCATGCAGTGGCTGGGTCTGTCATTTAGCTATAAAATCGCAGGCATTGGGATAATGTGGACCAGCTAATCACGTCATAAGCAATGTTTCCCTCTGCACAAAAGGAAACATTATTGACAGAACAGCTAATACAGGCTTTACCTGCGGTCAGCTATGACACAAACAATGCTGCATTTTCTGAATATTAGGCATTTAAGACCTAAATCGAATGTGGTTTTGATAACCTTTTTTTATTAATCTGTTTATTTGTGGTTGTGCATTTAATACTCCAAATGATGAATTTCTAGTGTATAATGTGGGAGGCAGTGGTTAGCTGTTATGCAGCAGGTGGTTATGCAGTCACGTTCTTCAATAGATTTATTGGGCCCGGGTGGCCATAGATGGCCTCATATCTCAGCATGTCGGGCAGCTGGTAAACCTGAAACCATCAGCTGGGTGTAACGAGGGACCGGTGTCTTCAGGCCAAGCGCCTGCCTGGCTGTGGATCCATCCGCCGGAAAGCCTCCGCACAACCCAGGTATTACAGCGACAGTGCAGATTCTCTTAGTCAGGTCCAGCTTTACTGTAGGCATCATTAGTGCTGGAGATATTACACGTCGCTCCTTTGAAGGGCTATCAACATCTCTCATTAAAATGTTCCATGCTGCCCGGTGCTGGGACCTACAGTGTGCAATACACCTTTAATTAGCTTGCTATCTCATTAGTGTGCACAGAGCAATTAAGTGTCCTTTCTCACAATGGTTTACAGGGGGACAAAGGACTCCCAGGAGTTATTAGGGGAAGAGTGAGCTTAAAACATTGAGTTCAAACAACACTCACTTTGCAGGAAATGCTACAAGGAAAGTTCAAGCAGAGCTACATTAGTCTTACTGAGTCGCTGTCATTCGGGGACTCCCAGGTCCACCCCAGAGGAAACAACCGCGGGGCTTGTCAAAAACTGAGCCGGAGAAGGCACCAGGACAAAAAGATGGGCGGTTCGAGCAGTGTGTGGTCAGCGCATTTGCATTGTCACCCAGCCTTTACACTGACAGAGCCTCTCTGGCTCTGCAGCAAATGGATATAATCATAGACCACATTCCCAATTTGCAGCCTCAGGACAAAGGAACTTAACGGCTCGGCGGTGTTCCACTATGAAGGAAACGCACAAAAAGGGGAGCGAATAGCAACAACCAGGTCCAGTAATTGCTTACAATGTCTTTTTTTGTAGTTAATCGAATTGACACAGGGTCGGTGCACTTGCTCAGTGGTCAGCACTACAGCCTCACAGCTATAGGCTTAAGGGCTCGATTCTGGCTTCTTTCGGTGTGCGTGTGGCATTAGCATCTAGCAGTGACACACAATTAAACTATCCATAGTATGCCGTAAAATGCATCGAGCCCCTTACACAATGCTCTCTGCTCGATGGAAAAAGCTTCAGTACAACCCTTTACTGGAAGAAGTGCACTCAAGACAATTATCTTTGTCAAAATATCAATCAATATGTTGAAATATAATTAAAATAATAATAACAATAATATTTCAAACTAAATATATGTGCACATATGTGTGTATATACACCACACTAAATAATCTTTCTAGATGCCCAGTGGAGTGCTGTCAAAGTAGTGTCCTCCTTCTTTTATAGATACACAGCAATTATCTATGCAGATTCATAATAATCAATATAACTATGATGCGTACAAACCCCACTACCCCTAGCTATTACTTGTGACTACTGTAAAAGCATTTGGCCTGAATTATAAGCAAGGAATACAAATCCTCAGAAGGCTCACCATCCATCAACTGTGATGGACAGGTACGGATTTAATTAGCTAATTAACAAAGCTGATTATTGGAAAATAAGACTGAAAGGGAGAATTTGGGAAGCTGGCCAGGACACTAGAGGTAACATCCTGGTTCAGTGAGATAAATGGACAGAGGGTGAGACAAGCCAGTGAACTTTTAATGAATGTTAACCGAAACCTGGCCGTGTAAACAAACAGCTCGCGTGTCCCAGCCAATATCATTGTCTGTAAAGACTTAATTTGCCTTTAGCAAAAAAAGGCTAATCTTCACGAAGAAAGTGACTACAAACTGCTTGTGCCATTTATGTTTGTGAAATGCTGACACCAGCTGCTTATTTGAAAGGAATTGTCACAAGGAAATCATGTGAAACACTGAACACTACAGTTTCAAATCAAGACAATTCATCCATATTCCATGCAGCATAGAGTGTCGCATGCCAGCAAATATACTGCACACAGTAGGAAAGCAGCCCTTCATGGAGAACACACGCAAGCAAATCGGCAATTCACCTAACTTTGTGCTTTTGGATGGTGGTGGGAAGCCAGTGGAGAACATGCAAGCTCTACATGCACGTAGCCAGCAGTGGGAATCAAATCCCCAGCCCCGGAGGTTCGAAGGCCACGGAGCTACCCGCTGAGCTACCAGGCCACCCATCAAGGAAAATAAATGAGGCAAACATAAATAAGCATTATATAATACATCATGTATAGTTCCCCCACGGATGCCAAAATGCCTGGGCTGACCTGCAGCCCCCACAAGGGCTGTGGAAATGGGTAGACGGACGGCGTGCGGATCTGTTAGCCCCGGAAGCACAGGCTATTCATTACCGAAATCTGCATAGTCATTACTTAGCAGCTCTGTGTAGGTGCGAGCAAATTAACTTTTACTTTTATTATCGGTGTATACTAATTATGCCAAAACACATCTGCGACTCATACAATTTAATGCACGTCACCTAGTCAACAGAATATTTTCCTGAAAATGGCAAGCAGTCGGCAAATGCATTCCGGCCATGTTTCAGGTTTTCATGCAAAAAATAAATTTAGCTATGTGTCCTTCTTTCAGAGATTCATTCCTCCAGAGGTGAAGAATATCTTAGAATAAATCAATGAAGCAATCTAGACATATCCCACTAAACAGCCTAAATAAACAACACGTTGACACGCCATTAAATCGGTTGACCCTTTCAAATTATGTAATATCATTCGGCAAATGCAATATTGGGTTTGACTTACAGGCAGAATACCTAGCTAATTCTCCCTGACAAGCATGGGCATTTGTGCCACAACGGGGCAATAATCATTAGTCGATCCAACACACACACACACACACACTCACAAAAGATGGATTGCTATCACAATTAATAATAAAAAAAAGTAATCGGAACAAATTCTTCAATAGGTCATTTTTTAAGAAGTAAATCCCATAATGCTTTTTAAAGAGGACTATTCCAAGTCATCCTGGTAGAACATGCAGCCTGTTCTCCTGGGCTACGCGACTCCCACTGTGTATTTATATCAATGCGCAAATAGCACCCGAAAGCACTGCCATTAGCGGAGACCAGCCAATCTGCATGTTTGCGACGTCTCATTTTACGTCTTGACTTCGGCACCCGCCCGAGATCATCTCATGCCAAACAAAGTGATCATGCCATTCGACCTTTCTCCTGCCCCCAGCCCCCCCCGCGTCTGTTTGTTTCTTTCCCTGTTCCTCAGAAGCTGCTTCCTCCGTCATTTGCTCAAGCCTGAAAATAATGCAAGGCAGCTGCAGACGAAGGCGAGCGCTTCCCCGCGGTAAACGCTGCAGTGGGAGAAGGGCGATTAGTGTCAGCTGCCTCTCAAAAAGTTACAAATCCCACATCTGTAGAAGCAGAAGGTCAGCAAGGCCTTGACAAAAGAGCGAGGCCCCTTCGGGAAGGCCTGCAAAAATAAAAATAAAAATGCGATGAATGCAGGCCGCGTGCGCTACACTGGGCCGCCGCTGCTGCTACCGAATCTCCCCGCCCTCAAAACGCCATGAAAAATGTCTGAATTCAGATGTAACCTTCTGCAGCAAGAAAGATAAAACCTTGCAGACAAAAGGAAGATTTCAACGTAAATAAAACTCAAGGGCGGGAGAAATCCCCTTTGAATGAACGAACCAGGCTATTTAGACAAATCCTACTGGTCCTAAATGGGCCGCACCAAGTGCTGCCCACAATCCCCTTTCTGTTTTGGATGCCTGCCATCGCCACTCGAGGGGTTGATTGACTGGACAATCACGTCTCCTCCGCCGCCCCACTCCGCGTGCGCTCATACCAGTCAATCAGTCATCCGGAAAAGTGATTGAGGCTTTAATTAAAGTGGAGGAACACTGCGATTGAGCCCTGGCAAGTGTCGCGCGATAAATAACCCCGTGAGCAGATCCCGGTGATTAGTTTGGGCGCGAGCCTTTCCTTTCCTCTTTCAGGGGTAACGGCGTATATATTTCAGGGAAATTAGACTTGATTACTGACGGAATGGAATAACCAAACTTAGTATGAACTACCTTCTGTTATGGGGGGGGCGGGCGTGTTTGTGGTGCAGTCCGAGATATAAATGGGTCCGACACAAAGAGCGCGCAGCTGCAGCATTTCGAACAGGTGGCACGTGATTGACGCAGACGATGGGCAAGCGGCTGCACGCGGTCCATTTGTCCACTGGCGAAGGCTGTATTGTTGAGGCAATACACCCTTAAAGAAGCTTCAGATAGAAACATCTCACACCTCTCTTCAGGAAGACCCCGTGTCTCACTGGCAGCGTGGGGTGAAAGCCTTGCCGCTATTTGTCAAGAGGGCAGTTATTGCGAATCACAATCCTCCCTACCGATGGAAAACCCTCCTTGGATTATTGCCAAAAAGAAAAATAAATAAACAGGAGAAACTGACAAGTGGGTGGGTTTTAATCATACAGTTGTCTATTAAGGGTGGATGCAAAATGCGTGGAGCTACTTCTAGAAAAATCTGCATGGGGAAAAAAAAGAGTTGACTTCAAAGACCTAAATTTAAACCTGGAGGCAAATCTGGATGCTTGAGGATTAGCGCGGTCCCCAGCGCAGGCCGGTAACTGAGGCCTGACCGAACTTTACACGGCCGTGACGAATGTGTGGCTTTCTGTCGGTGCCCGAGTGCCCGAG
>JAODKN010000093.1:17910961-17923185 GCA_026774425.1 Petrocephalus zakoni | reverse complement strand
CACCGATTCAAAACCAGTAGTAACTGCTCTAAGACTACAAGAGAATTACATTTCAGCATCGAAGCATTTCACGTTCAGTCCCATCCAGTCTTTTCATTTTATCGATTTTCATTTCTACATTGTACTGTAAATAAAAACATACATATAGCGTTCTTGAGTTTTCTCGTTATAACAGTAAGTGTCTTTCATTAGTAGGTTAGTAATGTTCACCTAAAATGTGCTTTCCTGTTTGAAAGATCACTGTTCAAAACTCATTGCAAATATCACTGGAAAATAATACGGTTTGCACCCTTGTATAGATCATGGACCTCATATGCCCCCCTCCTCATAAAAATCCTAGACTCACCCTGGAACATCTATAGGATGTTTTTGATTCTTGTGTCACACAGGAAGGAGAATTTTCCAGCATTCTGCGTAGTTTGATCCTTCGGAAAACTTAAAGGGTTAAATCGCTGCAGTCCAGCCCATAATATCACATTCTCAGATGTTCTCAAGCGACTGGACTTGGCGAAAGAGCTTTAGACTGACATTAGCGACCAAGTGACTGACCGGAGTGCTCAGGAATGCATTCTTCTGATCACACCTGCCCTGGTTTAGATCTTTTCTCCTTGAAATCCAGACAGCTGGAACATGAGCCTCTGTTCCTCGTGAAACATGACCAAATATTGCTCGGTTGAGGCCTGAAGCTTCTGCCAAATATGCTCCAACAATAATTCGCTCACAAAGCCAGCGAGATCTCAGCTTCCTCTGAACATGCTGAGTTGTTAACTGTCAACTCAGCAACAACACTTGGGTGGAAGCACCTGCTTTCAAAATATCACGTAGTGTTTCTTTCAGATATATCAAATATTTTCATATTGTGTTACACTTTGAGGGAGCTAAAAGAGGCTGAAGGTACTTGTTTATTCATTTGTTTGACTTTAATTTAGACTACTGAAGGATAGGATATATGGATAACACCTACATATAATTTACTATGTTCTTGAGAAAGCATAGCATGAAATCCTGACAGCTTGAGTGTACCATAACAAAATTATTTCACGTTTGAACATTAAGCAACAATTTTTGTGTGTCATCTTATTACCCATAATATTCTATATTTATTACT
Organism: Petrocephalus zakoni; assembly: GCA_026774425.1. NCBI lineage: Eukaryota > Metazoa > Chordata > Actinopteri > Osteoglossiformes > Mormyridae > Petrocephalus > Petrocephalus zakoni. The sequence continues at coordinate 17,922,077 of JAODKN010000093.1, read as the reverse complement.
GTTAAACAGTTAAATATCAGAAACACCACATGAAAGACTCAGGGCCTTTAAACTGTACTTTAAAACTGTAATATTACTTAAAGTGTCAAGGGTACTGGCCTCAAAAATGACAGTGTATAGCAAGCATGGGCAAACTGCATCAGCAAATAGAAGCGCCCCAAGACGAAGACCACAAATAGGGATAGAGGAACAGAGATAGCTGATAATCAGCACCAAACTCCAGCCTCGGGAATTACCCCAGAAATAAATCAGAACCTCTGGGACTCCATCAGAACAAAGACCATATGTTGTGAGCTGTAGAAAACAGGCACCGACAGCAGCCACCCTTTGGAAAACTCTTGTATCTGGGGTGAATTTACAGAGATGCAAAAGCTGGTGTAAAGAGCACCAACCCTAGACCCCTGAGCAATAGGAAAAGGCAATATGACCCGATGAGTCATCTTTCATCCTCTTTCCCACATCGTCAGGGGTTTATGTTCGGAGAAAGCCAAATGATACCTTCAATGCACAGTGCCTGTTGGCATGGGTAGCGTCTCCTGGGAGTCATTAGGTGCGATGATTACTCTGCATGGTCAGACAAAGAGTACAAGAATATAAAGACCAGCTGCCCCCTGTGCTACAAACATCCCAAATGAAAAGATATAAAACACCTCTATACATATTAGCCATGTATATTTTGATGATATTATCAAGGATAACCCAGTGTTGGTGTCTGACAGTGACTGACCAGTGATTATCGCGATAACCCCGTGTTGGTGTCTGACAGTGACTGACCAGTGATTATCGCCTTTGTTGGAAGTAGCCTTAAGCTGCACACAAAGCAAGATAACAAAGATTTGTGATGTGGCTTTCAGTTTAGCCTTGCAGCCTAATTTCTGACAGTTTAATAACAGGTTATTCAAAGTGTCTGCTAAATTTATTTATTTACTTTAGACCAGTTGTTCACAGACTACAGTGTAATGCAAAGGTATTCAGTCTTCACTTACACACTGTTACAAGTTTGAGTTCTGCTGCTTTAGACAGACTGTAACGTTTTATTTAAATCCAACCAGCTGACTGATCGATCAGCACGGCTAGCACTGCCTGACCAATCCACATACTGTATATGCAAAGGATATTACTATAGTATTTTAATTGCAACATTGTTATATTCTCAATACGTTCCACTCCTAGTTTTGAAAGGCAGTTGCAATGAAGAAATCATTCTTACGTCAGTGAAGGACTGCAAATCTGGGAAAATGTAGAAAAACATTAAAATAGAAAAAAATGGCCCATCATAGCATATAATGAACAATACTGTATGTAGAGGGGGAAGGAGCAGAAGCACCAGTGGCAAAGACTGCTGTGCATGATGGTGGAAGCAGTATATTATGAGATGGCACGGCTACTCGTTGCTTAGCAATGTGGCATCACATCCCCGACACTGTTGGTTGAGTTTCTGCCCTGGCTCTGTGTGCGTGGAGTTTGCATGTTCTCCCTTTGTTTGTCTGAGGTTCCCCACAGTATTCTGGTTTCCACCCAAAGTCCAAAAACATGCTGTTAGGTGGATTTTCCGAGACTAAACTGACTAGAGTGTGTATGCCCTGTGATGTAGGGCATCCTATCCTGGGTGTCCCCTGTCTGGTGCCCTGTGCATCCTGGGACAGGCTCCAAATTCAACGTAACCCTTCATTGTGTAAGCAGTTACATTAAATGGATGGATAATTAAAGAAATTTTGATCTTAAAAATGTATTTCTTGTTCAAAAAATTTCATTTTTCTTCTAGGAGTGTTAATGTTATTGCGGTAATGAATGTGGAAGTAGTGACATCAATATAGGTGACAGACCCTCATAATAACTACACAGAGCTGAGCCCTTGAAATAACATTTCGGGCTTTTTTTTTTTTTTCTATATCAACATTTATATGGTTGTTGTTTATTTTTCTATTACATTTTAGCCAATTTTCCACTGGATTACTGCAATGTCAGGCTTCTCGTCCCCAGTAGACTATTTTATAATTTCTGGGAAACTTTTATGGCACTTTGGCTTTGAGCAATGCTATTTGTATGCCTTTCCCTCATTCCATGTAAGGTTGAAAACAACTCAGAACTTTTTTTGAAAAGGAATTTTAATAAGCATACGGTAACCCCAAAGGTAATTAGCTCGGGGATCAAGCGCAGCAGCACCGTTTGATTTAGCGCGCATTTGAGCTGCCGCTACCAGCTGCAACCGGGAAGCGTTGCATTAATGGAATGCCCCCAGCTAGCCTACGAGGGGCGAGCCCTCTCGGTGCCCCCACAATGCACTCTGCTTAAGCCACTTCCTGAATATACATCTATTTGTTTCACTATCTCCTCAGATGCTGGCTTTCACCCCCCGCCCCCCATATTTAATTCTTGCAAATAAGCAGTTTGCAAATATTTTCTTAAATGATGGGGTGGCTCGCTACACGTAGGACCCCGTACATGTGCACGGCTCATCCGTCAGGCATGAAGCGCCCAGGATGCCGCCCTCAGGCTGTTTTCAGTCGCTCGCCATTGGATGAAACAGAACGGCTCTTGTTGCTTGGATAGACACACCGTGAGGTCTGGATCTGAGGAGGGCAATCCCCGTGTCCCTAATAATGCTGTTCTGCCCTCGCTAGCTACCAGAGGATCACATTTGATGGAGGAACATAAAACCAAAACAAAGAAATAAATCAAATTGTTGCACCTCTGATTCAAATCCCTGCTCTGAATGCCGGCTCTGAGAGGATGCAGGAGCATTTCCCACTGGATATAATCAATTCCGGACGATATGCTGTTAACTTTCCCTGATCTGACACGGAGGGTAAAGTCTGGAGACTCTGCTCAACTTTGTTTCAAAACAGCCATGGGCTATTCACTGAGTGTGAGGAATGTGTGTGTGTGTGTGTGGGGAGGGGGGAGTTTATTTGCTCCACTCATGAGCACCCCCTCCTCCCGGAGGACGGAGATGCACCGAGAGGGCAGCGCAGCCACCCAGGGCTGCGGGAAGAGGAAAGGACGCGAGACGCATTCTGGACCACGTGCCAGCGTTGCCGGGAAACGGGGAATGCTAGAGCGGCCACGATAAAAATGTAAGCGGCCAACGGGCCTTCGTATTACAAGACGGGGGCAAGCGATCGTTTGCGACGAATCATTTAGGGAGCACCTTTGCCGAAATGTGAGATTGACGCCTGCCGAAGGGCTTCTCAGGGACATCCATTACGGGCATTTTTTTTTTAATTCTGCTGTAAATGTGATGGAGGGACGTCTGTGTAGGAGGAGGCTAAGCTGTGAGTGACACGCGGCTGACGGAGGGACACAGCAGGCATGGCGAAGCATCTGACAGCTCACCGGGGGCACGCAGATAGCAAGACAAGCCGGCAGACAGCCGCGGCACAAGGGGGAAGCGCTGTAAAGGTTATGTTAGGGTAGATGGGACATCTCTCTGCTTTGTTTACCCAGGACAGGGTATGATGTAGCCGGGGGCCAGGGCGGCCTGTCAGGCGGTTCTGCTTGGTCACTCCACGGTGCAGGCGGAATATTTTTAGCTGTGGGGAGCGTGTCACTTATTAATCTCGTCCTCAACGCGCGAGTGACAGGAGCTTCGCAAGAACATGGCCTCCAAAGGACACAAGCCCCGGGATGCAAGTGTAGTGACTGTCACTCCGGGCAACGCTGTGCCCTGTGCAAAGCCCCAAGCCGAGACCAAGCACAATGCATGTCCGTGCAGACCTCGGTCGGGCCGGGCCAGCCTCGCCGTGCCGATTTCACTAGCCCCCAGGGCTTTAGCTAACTCTCACGCACCGGCACGCGCTGGACAGCTGTCACCTGAGCGAATCGGCAGCAGCCATCGCGGTCTGCCAGCTGGCTGAAGTAAAAAAAAAAAGCCAAATGCTTCTGCTTATGAACTGATGGAAAGATCCAATGAAGTCACATGGAGGAAATCACCAAAACAGCAGCCTCACGCATGCAGGAGACGGTATTCGAGGCTGAAGCTATTCATGGATCTCAGCCCAGACTCCCCCCCACCAGAGGTCCCCTGCTGCCTGGGTTTCCTAACATTGTTTGGTGTTTTGCCCTCTCCCCGACTGAGAGACTTCTCACCTAGCAGAAAAGGGGGGTGGATGGCAGGGGGCTGTGAGCTGGGCCCTTGATTGAGTTGCCTTCATTCTCTGGTGGCAGTGAGAAACCTCCCACTGTGGGCCTCTCCGAGTCCAAATCCCATCCTCGTGCTCAGCACAGCGGTGCTACGGAGACCCATTCCTATATTAGCTCCTCCAGAGTCTGCTTTCATGAGGGAGGCCCCGGCTCCTGGTCAACACGATTACCCACAGGAGACGGAATCTTCCAGAAAGCTCCTGCGCTGCGCTGTTATACACAGAGGACTTTTGTCGTATGTGAATCGCTCGTTCGATAACTTAAACACGCAAACATTATCCTTTTAACACACCTCATTTACTGTATTCATTTATTTATTTGGTCTGGCGATCCCCTTCTTTTGTTTCGTATTTTTCTAAGAACGGGTTTTATTGCACATAAAAGCCACGTATCGATTTCCCTGCTTTTTCTTCCAGTACGCTGAGAGCACGGCGGTGCACAAACTCGGAACATTACCTGCAGCCAGGCCTGTCTGATCAATGGCTCTAATTGGCAACAGGCTGGAATACTTCCCATAGATGAAAACAATATTTAAAGAGCTGTGATGTGGAGGATACGACCGGGCGGGTGGGGCCGGAGAGGCGAGGGGCCCCCGCATCAATATTCCTGAGATGGGAAGCAGGGTGGGAGGTGGGTTTGATCCCCCCCCCCCTTCGAATGTCAAATCAAAATGGCTGGAGGTGGGGCTACTCCTGCACAGGAAGGAAAGTTACATTTTTTTGGGGGGGCATTCCCATTTGGCAACACAAAAGTCAGCGGCGATGGTTTTTATACGTCGGGAAAATAGAGATAGCTCGAATAGGAGAGGAGAAGGGAGCCGGCAGACGGAACAGAGTGCGACGTGTAAATCACACGGATGAATAATACATTTTTGTCTCGCCTAACGTATTTTTTTTTTTTGTCACCTAAGCTTCAGATAACTCTCAGAGGTTTCCTCCTTCAGGTGAATGTCTTAAATAAACAAAAGATTTCCCATCCAACATGAAATTCCATTAACTGAGAAAATACCGGAGGTGGGCTGGTCTCCAGGCTCTCCCCATTTGAAATTGTAATCTCCGCGCACCCTCCCCCTCACACCTGGGGACGTTTCCACTTAAAAAGTTTTTAATTTTGAATCTCATCCCGCACTTTACGCTAACACCAGGTGAGTAGCGTTTCAATGAAATGTATTACTATATTATACGTTACTAATAAGGTAGCATAATTTAAAAAGGAGGATCCACAAGGCATATTATTTGTAATCACCGCTATACACTGCTGTAATACCTAAGGTACTGCTTCTATGGTGATTATATACATAATGATTTGACCTCACGCCGCTGACCTTCCATATTCACCATAACTGTTTAACTGCCTGAATGAAATTTTTATAATTTCCAGGCTGTAGTGACTAAGTCTAATATTCTCCGATACAAAAACCCTCATAAACACTCCCCTACTAACTTGTGTGTTAGAGATGTCTAAAAGCGGCTCTTGTTCCCCATGGAAATATCAGCTACTGTAAGTAAATAAATTTTGTTTTCAACATGCCAGTGATCTCACTGCAAGTCGCATTACTCATAAATAAACAACTAGCACGTTGATAGGGAATTAGCTTTTAACAGATTACCCAGGGGAGAGCTTCTGAGAGTAAAGCTATTTCTGAGCCACACGGCATTTACACAGAAACCGTGGCGGTACCTGAAATATAGACACTTGCTATTGTCATAGCTAAACGGCATAACGTGTTAAGTGAAACATACGAACATATTGTTTTAGAGAACAGATGCGATATGTGCAGCACATTTTACATGGTGCTACAATAACCCCTCGCCCCCCCCCATAATAAAACATTCCAAGCCAGCCTTCTCCAAACTGACGGCCCACACTGTCTCATGGGGACATGGGTCATCGCTCAGAACAGGAGCCCAAACCCAGCGGCCGGTGGGACGCACCTCTCGGCGTTTTCGGAATTCAGATGTTACGGCCCTTTGTTTGCAATCTGTACATACACACGCTTCACTTTTATCTCCTATTCGGAGACGGGGAATTGGCACAAGCGTCTCATTATTTCTTGCAGCTCCGCCGTGGCAGAAGCTGGCCACAAACGGGTGAGGTAATTGTGAGGTTGGACTTCTCGCTCTGGCACCGTCTTCTCGTTATCTTGGCTGACCCTCCCAGACTCCATCTTTATCCAATTATCCGTCGACCCTCTTGGAGAGCTGAAGTGTAAATATTCTGATGGAGGGGGAGGCGGAGGTTGAGGGATGACGGAGGGGTGGTGGTGGTGCCCCAGCTCGGCTGCGACCTGCACTCCCCCCCACCCCTGTTGATCAATCGCGAGGCAGGGCGCAGCCGGCCAAGGATGCACCTTGACAGGGCTGCCATCTCGGGGAAGCGGCCTGGTGGCTCACCGCAATTATAGCAGCATAACTCGCAATGACAAACAGCCGCCCGGAATGCTAAGCGCAGGCTAGCAGGGCCAGGCGTATTATATGCGCCCCCCACAGCGCAGAGGGCACCTCCGCTCTGACTGCCACAGTCTCTTCACGCCCAGGAGGGGCCTTTTCCAGGACCGGCCCTCGCATCCAGAGTGGACAGCAACTGATCAATATTTCCCCTTGGCAAACATCTGCTCTGAGAATACATAGTGCTCTCTATAATACAGGAAAATATGAGGTGGATTTTTTTTTAATGTTTATAATCTCTGCAGAGAAGATACAAGACGTCAAATATCATTTTAAGGGCTCTGCACAAATATAGTTGGGATTACAGGCGGGGAAAAATGCTGATGCGATGGAAAAAATAGTTTCAGTAGGTAAACTTGTGATGCTCAGGTAAAAATACTGTACTCTGCTGCAGAAGGCTAACACCTCTGCGAGCACATAGCCCTGGTCTCTGATTTCTACATGTGCATCTGCCTTTACGAGCACAGATGATGAAGAGAGGTGCCAATGCAAACTATGTACAGTCAGCTGACCCACACACTTGGATAAACTACGGGAACCATCATTGTCCCTTTTGACAGAGTTGTTCAGACTGCAGGGTGCATAGCAACACATGTTGGAGGGGGGTGAGGGGGGTGAGGGGGGGCGGAAATAATGAATCTAAGACTAGTGTTTTAATGGTCCCTGCTCCAAACCAGAATGCTTCAGTCTGAAGGAGATGCTTATCCATCATTCAGCTGCTATCATGCCCACAGCACTCGCCATCAAACCAAACAAGAAATTGTTTTTAAAACTTAACTGTCTTTTCTGAGCCTTAAGCACTCAGGAGCGCGTTATCCTGGAAAGGTGTGGTTTCCATAGCAACCTCACCTGAGATGACGCAATGAGCAAAAAAAAAAGCAGCACTTTGCATTTTTGCTTGCGAATTTTGTACATTACTCAACTTTGGGAGTCGGAGATCTTATCCAGAACTGCCCTGCATCGGGGATTACATTAGGAGTGATACGGTGCAGCTCTGAGAGGGAAGCATGTCAATGAACAACGAAAGTTCATAGCCACTTGATTTTCCAGCTCAAAAGATTTGTGAAATATGTTCTCACATAACACGACTGTATTAAGAAAAGGCCCCCCCTGCCTGCCATGGTTTCATACCAGTCATGTCCACACCGGAAGCTAAAGTACCAGATGTGCTTGTACGGCTGCTTTTTTATATAGAAGTTTTGTGTGTGTATATATGCATATATATATATATGTGTGTGTGTGTGTGTGTGTGTTTCTTTATTTATTTATTTCTGCAGTCTCTATTTCCTTATTGCTATCCACCTATTTATGGATGTTTCATCCTACACTTCGCACATGTATGGCAATCCTCCCAAAACAAACAGAGGCAGCACTGGCGTGATACATTTTAGGGATATTATGTGGGAGCTATCTATACCACGTGTATCCATGGAGACCATTATGCTGTCAGCCGCAAAGGAAGGCGAAGCAGGGATATTTCTGGACCAAAGACACTGCAGTCATGTATATGTTAATAGACAGAGGCAACAGAGGACAGTTTAACGCCATTTTTTTTTTCCCAGACAGATTTAACAAAAGGACAGTATCACAAAGCAATCTGCATGCAAAGTGTTGGGCACATCGCTCCCTGCTGAATGTAAAATTGCACTATTACTTTTTGTGCTGTGCTTTTGCGGGCTTACGGGCGGGCTGCGTAAGAGCGCGCCGTCGGACTCGGGGACCATGAAGGGGCGCGCGCCGCTCTCCCTGACACAAAAGCAGGTGACGGCAGCCCCCAGAAAGAGAAAGCAGTTAATTATAATGTAGAGTAAGAAGCTATTGTTTATCAGGAGGCTAAGGGGGGGAAGTGATGGTATTGACACACAGTGCCACAGATAAGCCACTTTAGATCCCTATTGATCTCGCCCCCCACAGCGCAAGCTGTGGCGATGTTGCCTGGCTATCTTTGCCCCCCCCCCTCCCGTTACCCTGCCAGCAGCATGCAGGTCAGCTTGGGCATGTGCTTGGTGGTAGGAGCCAGAGGGACACGTATGCCTGTCACACACATGCGGTCTAACAGCGTCAGCTGGCTGTCACCCCCAGGCACTGCCTCCTCCCTGCTCGCTCTCTGCCCTCCAAACCCCCGGTGTGAATCCCCTGCTCCCTTTCACCCCGCCACGTCTATTCCCTCGGCTTGACCCGGCCATCAAAATCCCTCCGCTCGTGGCACAACAAACATAGGATGACTACTCTCCTCCAAATAATTGTAAGTGGTCACTTTGTTATTCAGCATTTATTTTTTTTTTATCTAGGCATAGGACGTTTACTGGGTCTATTAATATTAATCTGCTTGGTAAGCACCTTCATTCAGGCTGACCTGCTGCGCTCACGTTTTGAAAATCTTTTACATTCCGGAGCCAGTGCACTCAGCACACACTCTCTCTCTCGCTCTCTGCCCCACTGTTGTCTATGAGCTGTCTTGGTTAGAGTGAGTTTGTCATGACCATGCCTCACACACAATATGTGTGCTAACGATTCAAGCCCAGTCCTCCCAGAGCATGCGGTGGCTCCGCATCCCGGTCACCTCCGATTCCGGGCGTTCCCCTCAAACCACAACAGAGGGAGGTGTTCCGGAACCAAGCCGGGCAAGCGTGGCCGCTGACCCGAAAGCTCATCCTGGCAAATTAGCGTCGCAGGCCATACCAATCTCCCTCAATTATGCTACAATATTTGCGTTCTAACCGGTTCTAAATTGAATCAGGGGGCAATCATCAGTTTAAAGGGCCCCAAACCAGCCCATTCAATTCTAACACCGCCAAAGTTATACATTTCATAATGGATGTCTCTCAATAATAAACAAGAGAAATGAATTAGATTCTGGGGCGAGAGTACATTTATGCAATTTCATTACGCCCCTCCTGTGCTGGCTGAATTTTTTTTCAGAGATATAAAAAATGAGCTCTCAGCAACATTCACGGTGAATAAATGAAATAGTTGAACACTATAACAAGCAGGATAAAGAGGGCAGGAGCGATGCCGAAGCCTGGCAGTCACCCGGCTTACGCCCGCGCGCAGGGATGCGGCACGCGCGGCGCACGCGCGGCCATTCCCCCGCGCCGCGCGCCGCAGGATTGCCCGCGCGCTCCTTTCATTACGCGGTCACCATTACACGGCCAGCAGATTCTGTCATTTTAGGTATCTCACGAGCATCAGTGGAATTACAGCATAATGGAAGAGACTCTTGCCGAGCATAATGAAACTATAAGCACCATATGAGGGTTTACTGCCTCTATATTCAATATAGTCTCCCGGAAGCCTCGCCTTGTGTTCTAACGGAACTATTTTTCCATTGTTCAAAGAGAGAGAGAGAAAAAAAACGATCTTAAGTCACTTCAATCGTTTTCGATGTATAGTTCCAGTCACAGGGGTACTGCAATTACTTTTACATATATTTCGAGCTTCAAAACCACAAGCGCTTTCTACCTAGAGATTAATGACATCGTCGCTCTATAAAAACCAGAACTCCAGTACCATCCGAACCTTAAACGAAATGGAATTAATATGTAAACGTCTACTCTGTAGATTTGTCTTTAATAATTAAGAATAATTGAGAGCCAACTGAGAAATTAACATTGTTGATAAGGACATAAGTGTATTTGACTGTACAAGTGTGTGTTTTCCATGAATAATATATGGAAGCCTTCAGCTAATGTTTGAAAGTGGCTGCAAATGAGTGTCTCTTTGGGGTAGCCTGATCTGCATGCACAGAGCTCCATGCAGGCTTTAACCCCCTTTATTATTTATTTAATAATGTATTTAGCTCCTATACAGTAGATAGCATTAATAAGTAGCTCTGTCTCACCTCGATGCGTTTTCTTGGTGCACATTTTCATGGAAACTGTGCGCGCGGTTCTAATGGCCTTATAGTGCAGAGAAGGTGCCAAACTTTGACAGAAAATGAAAATCATTTTTTTTCCCAGCGTCGCTATTAAGCGCCATTCAGACATGCTCCCTAAAACAGCTAATTAAGGCTACCGAGGTATGGTTTAAAAAGGGTGTATTTTCTATGATTTTCGTAAATTGTTAAGAGAATGTCATTTTAATAGCCCCATCGTTATTTATTTCTTTATTTACCATTTTAAGATATCTGGAGCGCTTAGTGAGTTTCCGGACTCCGGAGCTCGCTCTCCGGGTCCCCAGCCGGCACGTGACCGACCTTCAACGCTGCATGGTGGTTGGTGGTTGAAATAATGTCGGGCAAACGTTGAAGCAACGTTGACTGCTGATGGTTGTACAAAGGTCAACAAAATACTTATAAATCAATTTTTTTAACAAGATCACGGTGAATCGACAAAATGTCTACAACAACATGCAAAAGAAATTCCTGCCTTATAAGACGTTATGATCATCATTGCTATTTAATTAATTGGCATTTAACATATTCTGATCATACTTCAAAAATGTATATTTGAAAAATACAGGTATCAGTATAGGTATCAGTCAACTCAGGCCCAGTCAAGTAATGTCCGATTGCATTTATGTCTGAG
>JAODKN010000093.1:17882741-17894133 GCA_026774425.1 Petrocephalus zakoni | reverse complement strand
TACTTTTCCTAAACGTGATGCATTGCTTCACCACCCTAGCTATTTGGCACCGCTTTCATCCGTTTTGGCCTGTCCTCAGCCACCCCCCCCCCCCCCCCGCCCTCGGCTGCCCCACCTCATCAGTTTAAACAGCTGGGGGCACCGTGCCGAAACACGCCAGGTCATACAGAAATGTGTTACATTCCGCAGTCCGGCTGTTTGATACTTGAGGGCTTTCACGCGCCTGGCCACGGCTACCTGCCATTTTCTGCTTCTGTGAGTAAAAAGGTCAAATACTACCTCATGTTAAGAGTCAATTCAACCATAATACACCAAAGTAATGACAACATACTGTGTGCCAGGCGGCAGCGTAGGTACGGACCCTCCAATGCGGGCCCACAATGAAATAGAGTTTTATTACATTACTCATCAAATTTCTAAGAAGAATGGCTGCATTTCATACAGATAAGAAAGAGCTGAGTGGGTATTTTATTGTATGATTAAGGACATCAGAAACAGTCTAAACACAGATATTTTATGATTAATGTGATCATCAGGAGTGTACGGACCAAGAAGGATGGTTACAGATTCTTACCCAGTGTGTGTTGCTCAAAATTGCATTTGTGAAATTTACAATTATCAGTACATTTGACTTCTGCAACCCTAAGGCCTGCAATACAATGGTGACTAGTATCTAAGACTGCACTGCTTATAGTCAAATATTATAATCTGACTTAATCAGGGCAAACAGTAATTAAAAAAGCAAAGCAGTCAGCATTGCAACTCATGGACTGAAGGGCCGGGCTGCGGTATGCCGAGGTCACGATCCGCTCTGCAGGAGCTGCAGCACGTTGTTACAGTGCGGTATATGTTTCATATTAGCCACTGTACAGTGTGGGGGACAGAGCGTGAATACTGAGAGAGAGCCCTGCTAGGAGGTGCTGAAACCTGACGGTACAGCATTGTGCTTTCTCGTAACCAGCTAGCTGTCCATCCCGGAGCTCCTCCCCAGAACATGGCCAGTGTGCATCGCTGTGCTCAAACGATGGCTCTCGGGAAAGGTTTTATTACTAAATCCCAGGAAGCACACTGCTCGTATTTAGCATGGATTTCTTATGGAAACATCAAATGCCAATTGATATGAATTATGCTGGACAAAAACGAAAGCAAAATAAATGCAATTCTAAATGAAGAAGGAAAAGAATAAAATTGCATGTATTTTTGGTGAGGCCCACCATTCAGTTATAAGGCAGTGTGCAATTTAACGGTTTGGAAGGCACATACTGCCTAGAAATGAGTTTATTGGAAATACTTTTTGGTTAGCAAGTGCAGAAACAACAATTGTATAAACCCAGATTGTTGTGGAGCACAATCTTGCACTGACCAGTAGGCTTTGAGTTTTTACTTTTTGTTTGTTTATGTTCCATTGAAACAGCACAATCGCAGCGTACACTTCCGAAACTCATTACTTTACCACGCTGTCATGCGAACCGACATTTACGTTTCACTGTGACTCACAGCGATTCGAGACCAGATGCGTGACGCACCAGGCTACCCAAACTGAGCGCATCCTTGCGAATCAAGCAGAGACCACCTGCAAATCAATGTAGTGAGCGATTCCATGGGGGGTGTTAGCTAGTGCTAGCCCACCTCAGAGAGAACACCTTCATAAAAGAAGCTGTGCAAGCTTTTTCACTAATAGTCTTTGTTTGTCTGTGGTCACACCTGACAAAATGTTGAGTGATGCATTCTGGGAATTAATATGGCATTTTTTGATATTTGGGCGCAGCTAGGATAGAAATAGCTAGAAATATTTTTTGGCCATTTATCTGCAATATCAGATGTGTTTTCCAAAAATTTCATTCGGCATAACACCAATTAGACAAACAATTTAAATTCTATATATCTTATGCAATTCCATGTTGCTTTTTTTAAACCCTATTTTGATGAAGCTGGAAAAAAATCATATAAGAAAAATTATCATTGTAAAATATAAAAAACTATCAAAATTCCAGTTGTGATAGATTGAAAATTTAACACATGAAAAGAGTATAGAAAATTGGTTATCATCTTCCATTTGCTATTGCCCAACTGCTGTTCGCTAAAATAAAAGCCAACGCTAATATGCAAATGGATAAAAACTATAGTGTGAAAACCTATAGAGCACAGTGCAGGCTGTGAAATGAAATAACGCATCAATAGCAGAGGCCGTGCCCCCCTTTGGCACACACTCCATCACTGCCGCTGCCGGCTGCCTCTTGTTAGTCTACAGGACAGTGCAGCCCGATCGGCTTTCCGGCCAACACTTGGTAGCACAGGTTAGAGGTACAGCACTCATCTATTCTGGCCCCATATAACACTTGTCAGGGGGAGTGAAACATCCTGCTCATTAGACTTGCTGATCCAGGGACTCTGTTTGTGAGTGACAACTTCGACGCTCTGAAACGAACTCTTAACACGTGCAGAAAACAGGAGTTTGCATAATGATACTTCCACAACAAAGGAACTCAGAAGAAAAAAATATAAATCTTTATAAAAGAGAAGGGTAATAAGAAAGTGCTACATTAAAAAAAATGGAGAGGAGAGGATGAAATATCTTGTTGCTGTGTATGCACTTTTGAGAGGGAATGGGATATGTGCCCCCCCCCCACCAAGTACCCTAAAAAAAACTCTGATATTATTACAGATAACAATTTGTTTTTTGAAGTGAAGATCTCACCATCATTTAAATAACTGATGTGCCTACCAAGTTTGTTAAGTGATATTAATTGCTTAATTAAAGCAATAACATTGCGAAGATGAATTCACAGCTGAGTCCGTCTCCCCTCTGCGCTTTAAATGCATCTGAGATAGTGACTCGTAATGCTGAAACGGGGACGTACGGGAAGACTTGATGTGGTACTGCGGTGCTGAGACCCATGCCAGCAAAGCTATGAGAGTGGCCATATTTCACTTGGAAATACCGCTGCACAAAGCCGGCTCCTCATCCCTGCAGCCCAGTGGGAAAGGTGCCGGAAAAATCCGCCGCGGGCAGTTATCGAACGCAACCCATTATTACAGCAGGGATTGTGAACTGCCAGGAAGAGGAAAAAATGCTACCCGAAAACTAAAGAAAGTAGTGTATCCGTAGTGAGGTTAAACGTGGGACTCACTCTATTGTTGTGTATTTAATTGCTTCAGTAAAACCCTACCTTTTTATGGATGCAGTCACTGCCTTGCACAATCGTAGGGCTTTAATTGACTTAATTAACTTGTTTAATTTAAGGACGTGTTAAAAGTATCCTTCAGAATACCTTCAAAATTTCGCAGGTACTTTTCCAGGGAATATTGGTCTGTGTAAATTCAAAGGGGGGATGGGGGTGATCTGCACCGTATCCGTGCCCCGTACGCCATGGGGCATTTTCCGCGCTTATGTGTGGCACAGAGGCTCCTCTCCGACGAGCAGCGGAGCGACGGGCCCTCATGGCTCGCCCGCGACCCGCGGGCCGGTAGGCACCGCCGCCCAGCAGGCGGGCAGGGATTACCGCCCAGATGGCAACAGTTCCGCTTTGCTCCGATTCCTAATCCGGATTGTTATCGACACACCCGTCAGGTCCCAAAAGTGATGGAGTGGCAGTAAATGGGGGGAGAAAGCCGGGGGGACGGGGGGGCGTGACAGGAACCCCAACACTAAAGATCTCAGCCTGTCCCCCATGCTGTGATGGCACCTTAGAGGTTCAACAAGACGATATATTCATTCTGCCACCCTCAACTTAAACATGCTGTGCTGTGTATACATAGAAAGGTAAATTCACACACACAGTAGCAGCTACGTTTTACGAATTTTAAAAAGATCACCAAAGCCTTTATGGTAAGGCCTCATCACTTAAGACTGACTATTCATTTAAAGGATTACATTAATTTCAAGGAAGAAATGTTATGAACACCAGGGAACTTAATATGATGAATTTCCTAAGCATTTGGCATTAATCTGACTTTTGATATTTTAGTAAATTTGAGTTAACAGTACATGAATCATTATTACTTCCTTGGAATTCATTACTGCTTCATGCGCTATTAAAAACCGAATCATGATTAATCAATGTGAATCTTCCTGAGGCCCGGGGACACTTCTGCGACCCCGTTTAACTTAACTCCCTGCCCTTCTCTCCCTTTGCAGGCGACTCTTCACTCATCCCGTGGTAGAGCATGTTTGCCGTAGCTATTAAAGCAGACCGAGCAGCACAGGGAACGCAGGGCAAACTACGCATTACTCGCCGTTGTGCAACGCGACGGCCGTGAGCACGGATGGGCCTTCCTTACGCCCAATTATCCGCGCCCCGTGGAGGGTGGAAGGAGAGAAGTGGTAATCCAGAATTAAGCAGCAGGTGCCATTCAAAGGAGGCGCCTGATCGTTAAGGGCCAGTCAGACGAAAGGTGGTAATAGACTTAGTGACAGTTTTCTCCTGCACCTGTGTTCCATCTGTACCCACCCCATTAGGATTCTGCTAGGGTAGAACAGGGAACCCCGTGGACATGGAAAAGTCAAATGCTTATCATTTCACGATGTAACAACATGCACCTAATCAACTCCTCTACAAACATCACATTAATTGACTGCCGGCCCCGGGGGAGACAGTTTGAGGATAGGACAGACGGCCTAGGCTACCATTCCGGGCATGAAACATACACAGTAACCAGGCAAAGGCAGTGACACGCTGTCACGGGCCTGTGCGTCACATGCCCGGAGCCAGGGGAGCACTGGCGCCCTCCGGGGTGTAGAGACCTTGCTCTGCAAGTGGGCAACGCTACTCTGAAACGTCCTAGTGAAGTGCCGGTAAAGTCCTGGAGCCAGGAGGAGTGTCTCAGTAAAACACAGTAAGGGGAGATTGAGTGCCACTCCTATCCATGCAAAAAACCTGCTGTTAAACAGATGACAGAGCAACCATGCTGTCTATGTGAGAGAAGGCTGCCTGATTTTGCAACCCATTTCCTGCATCCGGCTAAATCATCCATCCATCTTTTAACTGCTTTTCCTGGTCACCTTTGGGGGGGGTGAATTTGTGAATTGTAGCTACAGCCTATCTCACGCTGCAGAAAGCACAAGGCTGGGTTACACCCTGCAAGGGATGCCAGTCCAGCACAGGGCACACACAGTCACGCACTATGAGCAACTCTGAGAAGCCAGACAGCCTCCATTATACAGACACGGGAGGAACACGAAAACCACACACGCATACACAGCTAGGGTAGGATTCAAACCCACAACCCTGGACTTGTCAGGCAACTATGCTCCCCACTGAATTATAATCCTTTATTGTCACATTTTACATTTTTACAATTGTGCACTATGCTGCCTGGGATAGGCTCCACCCCCATAACCCAGTTCTGGATAAGCATTTGGAGATGGATGGATACGACAGATGGATAGTGTTATCTACAACTAGTTACAGAGCTTCCATTTTCAAAGCCTTAAATAGTTCAATCCCAGACATCATTTTCCCCCCACGGTTACCTTCACCATTTTTGTCACCAGCAGCTCCGCAATCAGGGGAATTTTTTTATTTCGGAGTCACGTGTGCTGCACTTGAGCGCCAGCAGCAGCCGTCCAGGCGACGTTGCCAGGCATGTAATCAGACTTGCTCCACTGCTCACATGTCCCTTTTGGTGTACGGCCACATGCCAACCAGCAGCCCTCCTCCACTTCAAACCTAATCACCAGCACCACCTCAATTCCGGAGCTTCCCACCTTCACGAGAACAAGAAGCACGTTTGCTTTAGCGAGCCGCTCGTTTAGCACTTCAGGGCCACAGGCTCTATTCTGTAGAGGAAATACATGATTCTTCCGTGGAAAATTCCTCCTTCCGACAGCTTATCCGGTACAGGGTCACATGGTGGTGGGGGAGGGGGGACACTGGAGCCTATTCCAGGCAGCACGGGCCACAAGGCAGGACAGAACCCTGGACGGGATGCCAGTCCATCCCAGGCAATCTTACACTAAAACCTTAAGAGCGCTAACCTCCGTAATCATCACTGATGGACGCAGTAATGCAAAATCTTAAGCGGAAATGGAAAGAGGGAAAAAAAGTAAAAGCTCATACGTAAAATAACAGCTTTTCTACAGCATCCCTGGGATACTGCAGTCGTATCATTTCCAATTAAAAAGACACGGAAACCTTTAGCGACTATTCATGTGGTCTGGGTGAGACACGGTGACACCTGCTGCTGATCTGGGGAGGAAAGGGGGAGAGAAAAAAGGTCTAAATGGCAAAACGATGTAAATCTGGCTTTCTTACCGCATGGAGAGAAACACAGGCAATTTTGAGAGACTGATTATCACTGCGGAGATGCCCCTCGGGCCCACTCCAGACAAATGAACACAGGTACCTACATTGTGCCTCACCAACCACTCTTACAGGCTTGAAAACGCCCAAATAAAAATGCTAATCACCTCTCTGTGTCCTTTAACAGTAAGGAGGAAAAGGCATATGCAGTGACAGTGCTCCAGGCATACTGCTGAACACACTTGTACCCCATACGCAAGAGTGCAAAGATGCGACACTATGCCAAAGTAAGCTGTGATTTTACTTGGAATACATCCTATATAATGCTGGAGATTAACCATTCAAACATCAAAGCTGTTCCTATTAGCCAATCAGCCTCACTTAAGAAATTATATTAAAAGCACAACAACACAACAAGATGCCAAGGCGGATGACCACTTTATAGTATAAAATTTTAAAAAGGATAAGATTTTAGCATATTTTCGTGCTTAAAGTATTAATTTAACCTTCTTTCTTGGCATAACAATATCGTTAGAAACATCAGGAAAAAAACCTCATATTACTTTAAGATTTTTTCTGCAGAAATCACCCAAGTATACATTTAATATCATTTTTAATGCATCAATGATTTTACATAATCCAGAACTTTAAAAGATATATTTATTGAATAACTTAAATATTCTACTCATTGTATAAGTTATCCAATAATAAGTAGTCTGACAGCTGTAAATGGTACCTGTTTGAGTACTTGAGTAATAAATGAAAGATTATTGCTAACTGTAAAACATGCCTATAAATAGGCACAAAAAAAAAATATATATATATATATATACACACATATATACCACCACTAAATGGCTTGGAATAACCAGTCACTTCTCTCTGTGCATCACAGAAGGTGAGGGATGGGGCACAGACACTGTAATTTTCCACAATTATGTCATCTCTTAACCCTGTGAGTTGGAACGGCAGTCCAGTGCATGGCATACCTCAGAGCCTTGAAAACCCTTCACATCAATCACAAGGCGCCATGAAAGTCATCATTTTTATTATGAGCAAATGCAATTACTGGGATAGTAATCAAACAAGTGGAAATAAAAGCTGTCCAGGTCCTATCAAAAGAACTCCTTTTCAGCCATTCACTCCAGAACATTCTCTGATTGTAACTTTCACCTTGTACCAGTGTGCATCTATGCATACATATATCCACCTATAAGGTCTGCAGGACAACCAAGAACGCTAACTTTCCACGTATGTATGTGTGTGTGTGGACATTTATAATACGGTAGTAAGTTATTCTTATACTCCACACTGTGTCATTTTAATCACTGTACTAATTGCTCCCGTTTATATATGCAAATATGCCTTGCAGGATTTTTTTTAGCATATCTTCTGTGCTTGCTGGGGTCCTACAGGTCAGCGATGGTGTTATTAAACAGATTTCGATGTACATAGTGGGGGAAAATGCAAATGGTGGGATGTGCAGGAAATTTATGTTAGTCATGATTTTACGATAACCACTATATAGAAGCACACGAAAAGCCATGACCTTGTGCAGCTAGGGCTTTAACCTAACTTGGGAATAACAGCGTCGGCCAGCCGCGTGCGGCGGGAGGCGCAGCGTGCAATAATACGGTAAGAATGGAGGAGCCAACACCCCCGCGTCCGCGTCTGCAATGCTGTTAGTGAGAACAAAGCGAGAGGGCAGCTGCGTATTAATAATCACTCGCAATGGGTAACTAATGTTTAGAAAGCCGTGGGACGCGGGGAAAGCCGTTTGCCGAGTGTCACGGGCTAACCCCGGTGTTCAAACAGGAATATAATGAGTTATTAAACTATACCCCAGAAAGGCTTCTGCACCGCGCCCCAGCACGGCTTACCGCACTATGCTAAAATATTATAAAATATAAGAATATAAGGCTTTTCTTCTTTTATGTAACAATTTGGATTAAAAAAAAAGCACACACACGCTTTTCCTTTCAAATCATTGACATTATACGTATAACCTTGCGTACTCATACATAAAACAAAGTTGAATTGATTGCACTACTTGTATAATGTGCAAGTGCCACCGTGAAATAGTGTTTGTGGTAAAATCTCCCCACTTGGCAATAAGAGCTATCGGGGAATCCCAGCTTGCTTTGAGAAGGCGACGCGCACTTAATTAGTCACGTTATTCCGACACGGTAAATAAGGCTGGGGATGGGGATGGCGGCCGGGCCATCCTGACGGGGCTTTTATTTATGGACCCATTTCTTTGCATGAAAATGAAAGCGAAAGTGCGGCGCATGCGCGGTTTAGAGGGGTGCCAGGCGGCCCACCGGCGACCCACCACGGCGCAGATTAACAATGCTGACAACGTGCAGGTGTTCCTGCGGAGCGGCGGCCCGGATAACACCGTGCCCCTGGCTGCTAGTGCCCGGCCCGGTGCTTAGACAAACGTCCTACTTCACTTGCTCCGTTATTTCACCAGAGTGCTTTCCAAACACGGGGCTGCTACAATGAATTAGAATCCCGACCTCGGTCTTAGTGCCTTGTTTGCACAATGGACTAGCAGATGGGAGGCTCGTTTCAGGCCACAAGTAGGGATGAATTGGTATGCAGGCCTGTTATAAGTTGCTGAGAAAGGAACAGACCTTGCTTGTTATGAAAAACCAAGTGAGTATTTCAAAATAATTTATATAGTACGCTTAAAGGTATTCATTTGGTAACACTTTACTTGAGGGGTACAAGTAATTACTGAAGTAAAAATCATAAACGAATGTAGCAGCTACGTGAGGTGCACGCGGAATTACGATTTATTAATGTCGAACATATGTGATATGTACATCACTTGTGTTATTCATGATTTGTATTCATGATTTCAGTAGTTCAAGATTTACAGAATTAACAAATATAGTAACAAACATAGTACCTGCTTGGGGTAAAAGATGTCACCATTCATAAATGAGGAACAAATATGAGATCAGTATTTAATTTGTGTTATTCATTATTTGTTCAGTAGATCAAAAAAAGTTTACAGAATTGACAGAAATAGTAACAAATATAGTAACTGCTTGAGATAAAAGATGTGTCCCGATTCAACAATGATGAACAATCATGACATCAGCATGTAACTAAGACTAAGTTTGTGGTTAATTAACACATAAGTAAAAGCATTTAAATGCTGCATTATTTGTGCCCCCTTCAGTGGTGCCATTCATTCTTGTAATTTCTCTATTATAGATATTTTACGACTTTGCATAAGAGTAACTTACTACCGTATTATAAATGTCCAGACACACGTATATACATAGCAAGGGACATGTGTAGTAGTTCTGCTTACTTATAGTTTTAATTAGCAATGAAACTGTGGCTGGTTTAAGACAGAAAATTATATATATACATATATATAATCCTACGTACAACCAATTTACACATACAAACAGAATTCTTATTCTAAACATCTTCACATATATAAAAAGGTGTTTAGAATAAGAATTCTGTTTATATGTGTTAAAAAATCTCTGGTGATTTTAAGTAAATACATAATGATGGCAAAAAACCAGCCGCATGAAATATAATATTCTGACCTGTGACCTGTTCTGCTGCTTCAGCCCCAACATGATGGTCCACTTTAGCGCTGTCTCTTATCTAACAGGTTCCCACCTTACCCCTTCCAACCCCTGTTGCATGTTTCAGCAAAGGAATGGCAAGCAGCACTGCAGCTTTAAGCAGTACTGCAGCTTTAAACAGCACTGCAGCTTTAAGCAGTACTGCAGCTTTAAACAGCACTGCAGCTTTAAGCACTGCTTTCGCAGTTATCCCACTAGGCTGCGGGCCTCGCCACGGTAACAGAGGTCTAAGGTTAGTTCGGGGCATGCTCGTAGCGGGCCACTCTTGACCTCCACGTAAGGGTCAGCAGAAATCAATATGCCTCCTACACAGATTTAGGGATACCGGGAAAACGGAATACAGACGGCAAACTCCATGTCTCCATAGCCCTCAGCATAGCGTGAACTTCCAGCATGCGCAGATCTCTCATCAAGTATCAAAATATTTGAGGTCTCGCTGAGGGCATAATTAAACACCAAACACCCCCCCCCCCAAAAAAAAAACAAAAAACTTCTAATTAAACCAAGTTTAATTAACCTGCCTTTTCAAATCCCTTATCTTGCTAACAAATGAAAATATCTTTCCCATCTTGGGCTGCGGCGGCTTTTCAGTCAGGGGAAGGCAGAGATGCACCACGGGCTCTTACAGAGGACATAAACAGTACACAAATACTGTATCCAAATAATCACACTTCACCATAAATCAGATATGCCCAACGCCTCTGGAGTACAGTCAGCGCACAATGCCCACCGGCCAATTTGAATTTCTCCAGATTTACAATATTCTGCCAGACCACTGTTCCACAAGACATTTAATCTATGCAATGTTTATAATGGGGGAACAAAATGCTCTCCCAACACAGATGTCTTTATAACGCTGATGATAAAACGTAGGGTTCTCAATGGAGTTTAAATGAGATATGAATTCACATGGTTTCTGTCTCTCCATTTATGACACCTTTGATGCTGGTGATCTTTTAATGTTCCGCAGTGAACAATGTCTGATCTTTTTAATGCTGTCCTAATGGTCTATAACTTCATCGTTAAGCTGTGCAACAAAACATAACATCTAACGGAGTTCCATTCATTCCTGCGTTCCCCACAACCGCCTACCTGATTGAGTTTTGTGATGACATCGTATGGAAATTCTACAGAAATTACATGGATAATGGAACTCTAGCCTGCAGCTGAGCATAGCAGCACTCTCTTTAGTATATGCCATCATAAACACAACAGTGGATCAAAAAGGAGGTTGGTGAGGGTTACATGGCCCCACCCTGCTGAAGCATTCAAGGAGAATCACAGTTCTCATTGATTTGCCCCTAAGCTTCAGTTCTATGGTGACTTTCCAATCGATGCATGGGAGAAAGAGTCATCAATGACTGACATCAATGATGTATAACCACTATGGTCACCTGACAGCACCTGGCTCCTCAGCAGCCTGATTGCAGAAGGCTGGGTGTCGTACCAGGACAAAGGATACGTCACCGGTTGGGGCCGGGGGGGGGGGGGGGGGGGGGGGGGGGGGGGGGGGGGGGGGGGGGGGGGGGGGGGGGG
>JAODKN010000093.1:17855808-17881984 GCA_026774425.1 Petrocephalus zakoni | reverse complement strand
CCCCCCCCCCCCCCCCCCCCCCCCCCCCCCCCCCCCCCCCCCCCCCCCCCCCCCCCCCCACCACCCGCCCCCCAAAAAAATGGTGTGGTTGCATTTAGTGAAATTGGACTGTCAAACATTTGTCCTTCTAATTTTCTAGTGCTAGTGGAGGGAGCAGCTGGCTGACAGCTGAAAAAGGTGTTATTTTTTCCCTCCGTGTACCTCATACATTTTTAAACTCCATCTATAAATAAAATAATCAAACAATTATTACGCGTCAAATGGAAATTGACAGATGTGGTGACCTTCTGTCAGCATGTCAGCAAAATGCCAGGCCCGAGGTGCTTATTAACACGTCTGGGGAGGGAACATCGCGCACGTTAACCGTCAGGCACACGCCTATTTACCCTCCAGAGTAACCGCCTAAAACTGGGAAGTTCAGATTGGGGTGACTGCTAGGAATACCCTGTGTCCGTACCCATCGTGGTGTCCGTCTGCAGCAATATGGACACCACAGTTACATCAGGAGGGCTCGGTGCAAGTTGGTTAAAAAGGCAGTCTGCTTTGAAGGTAGGCAAGTCCAGGAGAAGCCAAGGCCTGCAGCCTCCGCTTGTGTCTCGCGTGTGTGTTGTGAGCCTCGTAATGAAATAATGTCTACTCCTCGCCAACCTGATCGCGAGCATGTGCGGCTTAGCCAGGGTGATGGAGCCCCTGGACGCCTTGGGCGGTGGTATCACAGCAGACCGACTCCCCTCCTCCAAGCACTTCCACAGCTCTCTCTTTTTATGATTTTTTTTTTCCCCAGGACCCCTAACCTACATTGTCAGTAGCACAATAACTGTACGACTCAATGAGCAGTGCAGAGGAGGATGCATTATTTATAGTAATATAGGTCATGGAATACTTTGTCGCGGAGACGGCTAATCTTGTTACCCACTGGAACCCCCACTTATATTCCTGACCGTTGAACTAGTAGAACCAAAGCATGTTAAACACTACAAACCTGCCTTGGAGAAGGAGGCGGCTATCCGCCCTACGAGAGAACATAGGATGACTGATGAGAGGAGAAGGACAGGCACGGAGATGTCCAGGCCTCCCAGGGAAGAGTTAACGGTTTCTCTGTGGTGCCTCCTCTCCCGGCGAGACAGGACGGTCTGAGCAGAACTGTCAGTTCTCTCCCCTGTAACAAGTGCTTGATACAGAGGAGTTGGCAGCGGCGATGGATGTAGCTTGCGAAGGGTTTATGTAAAATGACAGCTCCCGCTAAATAAAAGCACACACATTCAGACAGCAGAGGGGAAGCGGCTCAGAGAGCCCCGCGCCGGCGCGGGCATTAGAGCCGTCTCGCCGGATCGCGTGTGGGGGACACGCGCGCCGGACACGCGCGCCGGACAGCTCAGAGGTCAGTCACGGTCTTTAGCCGCGCGCGGCGCTACATGGCTGCCTGACACGGGCTGCCCCGGCGAATTATCCACGCACTGCGCTGCTGCCCGCTCCAGAAATATATCGATACACGGCCGGCGAAATTGCAGGCCCCGCCGTTGGAGCCAGGGAGGTACGGGCCGTGCGTCTGAATCAGTGCTGACTCTTTGGGAACAGTTTGCTCAAGGATGTCACTGTGGGGACCCAGCTCCCGATCTTACAGCAGGCTCCCTTACATACCAAGCACAGCTCAGCCCCCCTCCCTCATGCTCCTGAGGTGTGAGGTCACTGCGTCATGCCCCCCCCCCCCCCCCAACACCTACAGAGAAATCTGCTTTTTCTAAGGCAAAGCACATCTATGGGCGTTTGTTTCTCTGGATTTGTCTCAAATGAAAAAGCACTCTTGTCGAGGGGGCTGGGGACACGCGAGAAGGCTAGGCTTCACCTGTAGTCACTCGAGTCAGGGGCTCCATCGCGGAACTCATCACGTTCACACACCAGATGGTGTCTCTCTACCTGTATGGGTGCGACCACCTCCCCCCTTTGCCGGGGTCTCTTTTTGGGAGTCATCCATCATATTAATTGTCAAAATCTTCATTACTCACATCAACTGGAGTAAGTTGGAATCCTCTTTTTTTTAATCACAAAGTCATAATATTGTGACACTAATACCGCCGCTACTGATCGCTTAAAAGGTAAAAATAAACACGACTTAATAAGGGAAAGAATAATGCATTTTCCCCGCACTCAAATCTTTCATGGAAAAAATGGCCCTTGTATGATTAATGGATTAATAACAATCAATTTAGCCCCTACTGCACTGTCAGCCAAACTTCCCCTCGTGCCATTCATCTTAAATCCAGCCCATGATGAACCGACAGCCTGCCATACGCAGAAGGTTCTCTTTCGCCTGGCGCCTGCTTTTTCACCAGTTAATGCAAGTTCACCCTTTTTTTTTTTAACCCCCCCCTCCCCCCTCCACTTTTATTCAATCTCACTATCTTCCAGCAGCAGCCCCGTGAAATGCCCGCCGCAGCCGCAGAGCAGATCAAGCGGGTGCAGCCTGCTGTCGTGGGGCCGGCCTGCTCCTCATTACGCCGCCTCGCGCGTTCGCTCTGAAACCCCCCTCGCTCTAATCACTGCCACCAGACCCCGGCTAAAAAACTGATAATTAACGCCGGGGCTCTGCCTCAAACGGCTCGCATGTTAAACAGCTTTTCCGCTTGTTTTGCGGATTCTGTCAATGCAGGAGACCCCCCCCCACCCCCCCACCCCCGGGGATCGAGATGCTCGAGCCGTTCCTACAACAATTTCTTTCAGATAACAAACTCTCCCCGGACCAATTGCGCCCACACAAAAATCCCACATCAAACACAGTGCGGATAAACCGGGTCTTTCCCCAGCCAGTCTGCCACGAAAAGGGAGGAAGGGGGAAGAAATCGTCAGCTAAGCTTCTCTTTGTTACCAATTTTTTGTATTCTTCAATTGGACCCCTTTTTCTCTATTTCTTTTTTTGGTGCATGTATCCACAATCTTTCCTTGGCGTGAGTCTCTGCCTCTACCATTTTATTTCTGTCTGCCTGCCTTATGAACCACTTTATCTCATGATTTCAAAAGACTTTTGTCTTACAAAAGGTCGTTATTTATTTCACAAATATCGAACCGCTCCTTGTTAAAACTTGACGCGTGGGATTTGGGGGCCGACAGACGGATCGTGGGGATTTCTCACTCCGGGAGCTGCCAGAAGCCCCGACTCGGAAGCGACGGTGTCGGCTGGAACCCCTGCTAGCAGCTGGAGACTCCAGCAGAATGCTCACGTTCTGTCTAAAAGTATCCCCCCCTCCCACGGCCGAAACCTCTTAGTCGTTTGGACATGCTAAAGGCGTACAGCTACATAAACCATGCCGTCTTTCGGACAACGGGACCTTACAGTGGAGAGCTGCCTGCCGAAAGGCATAAACTATGGAGTAAAAGAAAATAGCATATACAGAAATATGCTTTTATATATATATATATATATATATATATGTATATATATATGGGAGAAATACACAGGAAGCATTTTTATATCGTCTTTAGAAAGGACAGCACAAAAATAATGATCCCCCTAAAAATAATGCAGCAGTCTCTGTAAGTTTCGCTTTTTTCCAGTTATTGAGAAATCAGGGCACTTCCAACTGAGATTCTGCTGTGTGACAGTATAGATATCCAGCTGAACAGCAGAGTAAAAAGGCAGGATGTATTATATAACGGCAGGAACGAATGCTTAAAAAATAGCAACCAGATTTTCACTGTTTGCTTAAGTATGACAACGTTGACAATTTTTCAGTCCGCGGTGTGTGGACGGTGAAAGGAATCAGCATAAGCCCGCAATGAAAGCTGCACGGTGACACTCAGTCACACGGCGCTGATGGATGTGCCGTCACCTCTCACCTGTCCAAAACCCGGGCTTGTCTCTGATCGAGCAGATATATCACCGGCGGCATCAGCTCGCACTCCACCGGGGCGCTATCCTCTGCGTTATAGCTCATCTACTCATGGTGAATGGTCGACATACAGTGGCTAACCTGCAACCATCTTTCCTAGACTCTACTCAAGAGTAGGCCAACGTTGCTGGGAGATGATATATATCCACCACTGAGAAACATTATTAAAAACCTTTATTTATAAAAAAAAAAGAAAAATTACAATTCCATGTGTTGTTTCTTCCTTCCCAAAAAGAAACTTGACCTTTCGGCTGAACTGGGTTG
Organism: Petrocephalus zakoni; assembly: GCA_026774425.1. Lineage (NCBI taxonomy): Eukaryota > Metazoa > Chordata > Actinopteri > Osteoglossiformes > Mormyridae > Petrocephalus > Petrocephalus zakoni. The sequence goes on along the minus strand of JAODKN010000093.1, from coordinate 17,877,833 downwards.
AGAAAAGGTAGCGAAGCCAAAAAAAATGTATAAAGAGAATAAAAATGCTTTTCTTACTAGTTCTCCCTGATTTATTGAAGTGCAGCACACTGTAATTGAACTGCGGCAAAATTCTTTAAACATACCTTTATTGGCCAGCTTTCTTTTAATTTCAGTACCTCCCTGTGAGTATATGGGTCATCACGAGACCTTTTGTTAACCTTATTGAATCTTGTTCAAAAATTACATCGGGAGGATTTGCTTACATACTAGTCTCTCCTTATAGATACAAGAAACAGCAGAAGTATTCCTAGTCGTGGCATTGCCATAGTGTACCTTAGGCCTAGGATCCGGTAACTGGAGCAGGCAATAACTGGCGACAGAGAAAACTGGGGAGGACTGTGTCCCCAGGCTGCGATCACCGCTGGTGTGGAGAGGCTGCTACAAGGCCAAGTGCGCCCATGAACGAGGAGGGCCTCACTCCTTCCTCTGTCCAGGGCGAGGGGTTCGTTTTTGTCATTTATTAAGAAGTGTGTCTACGCTGCACACTGGAAACTTCTCAGGCTCGCCCTCATAAAATCTGTTCCCCCGGTACTGAAACAAAGCATTCGTGTCAAAATTGTGTCTGTCCTCGTAATGGTGCAGGAAGCCTCAATAAAGCCAGACTTAAGCAGGAGGCAGGACATCTGACGATCAGTGTCTGCTTTGTCATCCTGCCATTTCGAAAGGGGAGCTTTTAAACAAATGTATCAGCAGAAGTCCATTCCTAGGCAACGATCTATTTTTACCACAAATCTGTTTACTGTGCCGAAATGCAAAACATTCTAAATTTGCACATGGGAATTACAGCAAATTCCAGAATTTAGTAAATATATACTTACTGAAATAACACTTGTTTCTTGCATTAATAAGAAGCAAGAGATATTCATGTTTTTTGTTTTCATTATTGCTAAGCATTATATGAAATATAATACTGTAATGGCTGAAGCCTCATGTGGATATTTAGAATTATGAATGTATCAATATAATTACGATTTATGTATGCTATATTCAAAATAGTAAAATAAGATTAATGAGTTACATATACCTATTGTTGAGGGACAGCAAATTTTTTACTACTCAAGAATGTATTAACATTACATTCTTTTACTATTGATCTTATAGGGGCAATTCGGGTCTTAGCTTTTATTTTTAAGTACCCATTACAGAGTTAATAAAGCTACATTTACAACCATACAAATGAAATTTCAAGAAGTGATTACAAAAGTTTCTTTGTGTACGACACAATGGGGTGATGGGAATCGGCCTGTAACATGTCACTTGTTATTCTTTGGCTGTGCTTAGCGTTCACAGCTGCCTGCCAGACGTGGCGGACATGTGACGGTGCCGTGCAGGTACGCGGCATCGCGCCCCCCCAGCTATTAGGCTGCGTTATTCTCAGCGGCAAGAGTTGCCAACTACAGGCAGCCCTCCTCTTCATCATCACCCTCGGATAATGAGCGATACATACTGCCCATCATATGTGTATGTACATAATATATACTTAGTATATATATAAATAAAGTGTATTTGCCTGGATCTCATGACACCAAAATGCATAATTAGTAAGGTGATGGTGGTAACAGGATATATCTTTTGAAAGTCTAATTAGTATATACTGAAAAGATGACTAATGTATTGCATGCACTGTCAATATGCTAAAATCAAAATAATTAGGAAGCCGTGCATAGGAACATCAACATTTTCTCTCATCTGTGGTCCCACTGCATGCAGCAGTCTACCTAATGTTTTCAGTACGTCTTAAGGTGGCCGTTTCCTCAGCTGTGCTACAGCGTGCCAACATTTTAGCTATAAGAATTCAATAGGTCGATCCTGGAATGGTAGCTGCAAACTGCCAACACACATTTTGGGTTGTTTGTTTTGAGTAGTGTGGCTTCTGAGTAGCAATAGCCAACACAAAGAACCGTTCTTTATCATGCATGTCTTTAAAATATAGCTTGCCATTTTCTATATGCTATTTAATAGTGCGATTTTAGGCTTGCCGTTATTCCGTTAGTCCAAACGGAATTGTAGCCACTGATTCTAGGCCAAATTGGAAAGCTGAACAGCAGTGCATCGCGACGGTGCATAACAAAAAAATGTATACGAAGGCATATCCCTGCTATGAGCTGTAATCTTCAGGTAACATACATGGGCAAATCCTTATTTGTTTGCAATTGGCCACATAATCAACATGCGGCATTTGGTGAAATTATATAAGAAGCACTAAATCAGAGTTGAAAAGATGAGGAAAGCATTTTTAGAATGTGACAGCGATATTTAGCGTTTTAAAAGTGTCATTCGGAATATTGCGTTTTTTTTTTCCTTTTTGGCGGCAAAAGCCCCACTGCTTCCTCTGCTATATATAATAAATATTACAATCAAATAAGGATTTAAACAACAAAGTGTCAAGCCGAAATAAAGATGTAAACAAACTGATAATCAAAAGAATCAAGGTAACCAAAGAACTTCAACATAGTCAAAGCAGAGATCAATATTCATACCGAAGTTTTCCTTAAAAAACCATTTGAGTTTCATTTTACCAAATTCTAGCACTTAAATCAGAAATTAAATCACACAAAAATGTCTGTGAACATGTTTTAATGTAATTTAAAGGGAAGAAAAAAGTTTGTAGTAATAGCAATTTAAATACATTTAATATTAAACAATATTTATGAGTTCTAGAGGGAAAAATTAATGCATCAATTTCCTACACCTGTTTTTTTTTTTATTATTGACCAGTGATTCAGCCGTTTTCCCTGGTACCCATCGTACAGGCCATCAAAGCTGCCAACAGCAGGAACAGAAAGGCACGCCGGGCTCCAGACACCATCAAAACAAGTTTACAGCCCGATGCCTTCCTCTTCTGACCAGTGGCGTGTGATCCTCCACCAGCACACTGTACCAGCAAACACACAGAAACCATGCAGCCAGTCCAAACCGCTGCCCGCTCAGACAATACATAAACACACACGCGTACATGCACACATGCACACACACACATACGCCCATTACATACTGTATATAACCATTTGATCTTTGTCATCAGACTTAAAACGCTTTGACCATGTAGAATTGTGCTGGAACACGCTAACCTCTTATGCAATAAAAATGACTTGATTATTCAAATGTATTCAAATACATTGATTCACCATTTCTCTGTGCTGGGGTATGTCAATGTGAGATTATTCTTCTTATTATTATTCTTATTAATATTATTATTTGTAGTAACTTTAGTTACCGCCAACAGGACCATCGCACAAATTGCTTTCCTGGAGCCCAATGAAAGCCAAAAGTGCAGGCTCTTTCATGCCAGGATGCTTGTTTGGGTTACTGATTGTGGCTTTGTGGCTAATTTGAAGTCTCCAAAAGCTAAAAAAAAAATTTAAAATGACACCCAGTGGCAGCTGCATGTGTTCCTAACGAACGATCGGTGCCAAAGGGGACCAGGTCTGCCAGACAATGCCGGTTTCTCCTTAGAGAAGTCCACTCTGGGGTTACTGCAAGCGGTCAGCCAGAGCACGGCCACTCCGTGGCTTTCCGGTCAAGGCTGTGTAATCATATTATGCTCCCCGTGACGAAAAGTGGAAGTGGAGGCTACCTCGGGCAAAAACGCAACTCAATGCCAAGTTAAAATATAACAATTAACCCCAGACTGTCGAGGCCCCACTGCGGTTCAGCGGAAATTGTTGAAAGAAGGTAGAAAATATAAAAGAAGAACTCGTGTTTTGTGGTAGGTAGCTGCGTTGCCGCACTGGCTTCGAATCCCACTGCATCTCACCCAGCGACAACAGATATCCTACCACCTCAATGCACACATTCTGCTTCTCACTGGCGTTTACTCCCATCAGTTCTCCAGACAACTCACAAAAATTACCCATCGCCTAAATATTTAAATATATACGACATGTACAACCTTCTCCATAACAAAGGGTACTATGAAGAGTTGTTACATGCGTAATAGTTCTGGTTACAGTCATAAAAAAATGGCAAGACTGATATTTTGAAAATAATCTTTTATAAAGGACTTTATTGAATGTACAAGCCTGGGCATCAATTTAGGACTAATAATAAATATATAAATTCCTACTATTACAGCCACTACTAGTATTAGGAATAATAATAATAGTAATGATAATGATAATAGACTAAACACAGACTGACATTTTTCCCCGACAGATGAGTCCCAGAGAATTGGATTCTGTACACCAGAACTCTAGTTCATTTCACCTGACCTTGTAGATGTTTTCAGCACTTATAAGTACAAAATCTCACAGCACAGTACGACAGAGTACAGTGTATAAGCATACGTATGAAGGAAGTGTGTAAAATATCATGGAAAGTGCAATACAGTAGATAAACATCCACTTTTCATGAGTTTGCTTGCCGTACTGACCGTGTGTGCGCAGAAGCGCGTGTGTGTGCGCGTGTGCCCGCTGGTCCGTGTGGAGATGCGAAGGACCCGTCTACTTACGGTCACGCTCGCGTGTCAGTCCAGTCCCACGCAGTGTCAAAGCCTCATTCTTTCAGCTCGTATCCCTGGGCTGGCCAGCGAAGGGGCTTTTTGCTTCTTCTGCTGAAGATGTTAGTGGGGGGGGACTGAGTGAGCGAGAGGGAGATATAGAGAGAGAGAGAGACAGGGAGAGAGAGGCAGAGAGAGAGAGAGAGGCTCGGGGTGGCTTGCGTTGCGATTTGCCTGCCAGTCCAGGAGAGGAAGTGCTGGCTTCAGTGGTGCTGGCTGAGCCCGCTGCGAGCGCGTTTGCACAGAGCTTGGAGCCAGCACAGTCAGGCACACGCGGCTACAGCACGCAGAAAACTCGCACACGCTAGGCTTACTCGCTTGCTCTGCTCGCACTCTGAAAACATCACAAAGACAGCGAGGGAGATAGAGACTGCGAGAGAGAGAGAGAGAGAGAGAGTGAGCGAGAGGGAGCGAGAGAGAGAGAGAGGGGCTAGAAGAGAGAGGGAGAATGATATCAGGAGAGAGAGCTTTGCTGACAGTCCCCAGTAAAGGCTCCTCCTTGGCTCTCCCTACTGCACAGGCTGACAGGTCCCGAATGACAGCACTGTCAGGTGACCCACACTGCTCCCCTACTGCACATATACACTTTAGTCTTTTCTCAAAGACAACACAAATGTTAATCTGTTCTCATACTTATTTCTCTCTCCCTCTCTCTCTCTCACACACACACACAAACACGCACACACTGGCAAGCACACATGCAGAACACACGGTCCACTCCCCGCCTTGCCGATTCCCGTGACCCTACTAGCAGCGCGATCGCTGTTGTAGGGGCTTAGACAGAGCTCAAAGCTGTCTCCCGCCTTATCGCATCTTGTTTAACTGTGCCGTAATCAGAAAACACAGCTGAGCTCCATTAATACCAGTAGAATAGTGCATCACAAGGGGTCTGAGGCAATCTCAAACTATTCCATGTTAGTTAGTCTTTATTAGTATAAAATAAAATATTATGATAGTACTACTTAAAACACCAAATTAAGAAATACATTGGTATTTAGTTGTTGACTTAGGCCATGGAGATGGATATCTTCTTTATTTGGCATCTCGAGGGCTCACATCCCAACCAGGTCAGCGGTCAAGAGTCTCCGCTCTTCGATTCTCCGTCCTTCGCCACAAACGAGTACACTCCACCGAATTCAATTATATGAGAAATTAGCAATTAGACCACTGTTATGATCTTATAACAATGATCTAATCTGTAATTCGTTAGCCGCCGCTCCCCCGAGCTCCTGCCTGATGAAGTGTCTCCGCGCCTCCTCGCCGTCCCTCCTCGCCGTTCACCTCGACGGGCTGCACATTAAACACTCCATCACCCCGGCCTGCCCGCTCCCTGTGCCGTCCTCCCTAGGCCCTCCTCTTCCCTGGAGCGAGTCCCGGCCCACGCTATACCATAGACCTGCTTTTCATATGCATGAGGACCCCCCTCCACCTCCCCTCCCCCATCTGGTATTTGGACAGACAATGAAGTGCCCTTCACTCCCATGGGACCCACTTGCCACTTTTCCTTCCATAATTAAATTCCATCTCATTAGTGGGTACGGAGGACAGGTGACACACCCCTGATCTCTGTGGGGATATGGGGCTTGGAGTCACATCCGGAAAGAAGGTGGGAGTCCGGCCCAGCTCACTGCTCTTTGAATGGACCTCTGACCTTCCGGCCTCCAGGAGTCCAGCAATGCCTCCGCGGTGTTGGGGCGGGGCCTCGCTGACAGGACGCCGGAGCGGTCCTCATCTGGGAGCGGTGAACCCCAACACCGTGCTTGCAGTTAGTGAATCAGCCGGTGAGTTCTGGCCTGGGGCAGGTTGGGTGATGCATTATGGATGGGCCCGGACTACAGGTGACTGTTTTCGCTACAAGGGCGCAGAGGCGTTGGATCATTTCATTAAATCCTTTTTTTCTCAATGTTTCTAAAATCAGACATTGTTTATTCAGTGTCCATATCTGTTGGTTGCTAATAGGCTTGTTACCTGGCAACATTTAATACTATAGAGGATATTAACATAAGTGGCATATATTAGTTCAGGTCCAATTACAGCCCCTGAGACACCAACTCACAGGGAAGCATGGACCCACACACACACACACACACTGGCACAATGTGGCCTGATTGCTGTGCTCCCCTCATTTAGCACTTCTGAAGGAGCAGTCCATAGTGCTCACTATCGTAGCCAGAGTGTACCCGCGGCCTAAAGTGCAACACCCCCCAAGTGCAAACAGGCACCAAGCGCACGTGCTAGATGCCTCCATTACTGTAGCGCCACTAGTTCCAGGGCCTGACGAGACACTGTCCAATTTTTGCCACAGAAATAACAATAAGAAGAGTAATGATAACAGGCTGCAGGTTCTCTGTGTGCTAATTGGCTTGTTTGCTGCAGCTTCCACTCGGAGGGTCATGGGATTCTGTGGGTGGCATCTGTAAAGAGCTAATCATTTCCCCAGGCGATATCTTCACTTCAAAAAGACTTTCTCTCAAATTAGTAAGAAACACAATGATAACCGGGAATCATTACAATTACCAGAAACAACAATGAATTGCGAAATAAATAAACTGGTGCTATTGCAGCGCCGTATAAGATGACTCCTTAAGTATGAAGAAAACACTGGTTACATGGAGACCAACTGTCGGATTGCAGGTTGGCAGCACAACCTTTTTTTCCAGCTCGAGAGACGCCAGTGTGAGCAAATAATGGCGGCGGGGAGGCAGATTGTTAGCAAGGTTAACCTGCAGTGGATGCTGGCTCAGCACAGGTTGACCTGAAGTACAGTTAAAAAGGGGGAAAGCTCTGGGCCTGCGGCAGCGTTTTCGAGGAGCATCAGCCGCTCCGTCATCCAATGAGGCCCGGCCCTAGAGCGACGTGCTTATGGGAGTTTTACTTACACAAACGTTCTAAGGAGAGAATTAAAAAGGGTCGGTTCAGAGAGATAACCAATCAAATCGTGTGTCAGATGTCAGACCAGCCAATCAGATGATTTTGTTCCACCTCCTCATGTTACTTGGACCCACCTCCTCTACAATTTGATTGGTTATCTCTCTGAACCAATTTTTTTTCATTCTGCCCTCAGAATATGTTTGTGCAAGCAAAACTCCCACGAGCGAGCAATGTCGAAGATGTCATGGGCTTCCCAGTATTGGCAGCCAACAAGGGAACAGGTCGCAGGCCAGAGATTAATACATTGAGGAGAAGACATGTCAGCCTGTGTGTGTGCACACTGTTTGTGAGGTGCACCTCTCTCTCCACCTGGTGCCATTAAGGACGGCGGCCGAGGAGCCGGCCAGAAAGGAAACCCAGAGGCAGTAAGCTTCCACCGCTGAATAGGCTTCAAGCTGAGGTGTCGTCTTTTGACTATTTGCGAATGCATCAATGCCTTATACATTACGCGGCTGCTGGTGTTCCCCATCTCCTGATGATGTCCTCCTTCTCCATTAGCTTGTGTCACATTCTCTGCAGCGCGAATAAGCTCTTTAAGGCCAGAGGCAAATTACCTCTGCAGGACGCATTCCCCCCCCCCCCCCTCCGCTTTTCCCCTCTTTTCTTGCCCGAGCCTGAGATTATAATGGCGCGTTGCAGAGGCAATCACTGCAATTCAACGTTAACAAATCAAGTGGTTTCCGCTGGCTATGTCACTTGAGTTCACATCGCCCGAAATGAAGGGAAGCCCCCAGTGCATGATGTTTCTATTCTGGTATGGACAACATACAGGCATGAGCAGCGAATGTGGGAAGGTAGAGGCAATCTATCGAAGGCCTCTCCCCCTCGCCTATAACCATTCATTAAGAGAACTTACCAGAGACTTGGCTGGCCCAAAGACGCACGACCCAGTCAAATGGTCATGTGACTTTTTAATTTGGGGAGTCGAGCAATAGCTGCGCTTTTAGGAGGCTTCCAGACGACTGCCCACTTCTGCTATGCCACCAACTAGCATAAAATTCCACCTGCTCTGGAGGAAGACGCTAGGCGTGGAGAAGGGAGCGAGAACATACACCAATTTGGCCATGGCCCTGCCTTTGTGCACCCAGCTGTTGTCTCAGTGGTGTAGTGTTTGTACTCTGGTAATCCTCCCCTATGTTCACTGCGCTGTAAACATAACGGGCTGGAGCAAGGCCTACAGGTCACTGGCAAATAGACATATAAGTCACAAGTAAACACAGACCCACATACACACGTATCTAGACAACTGGGCTTGTGTGTCAACTACGACCTGCAAATCGAGCATAATAGGGCTGCACTAAAAGGATCTAATGCTAATGTTAAATGTGAATTTTCTTGGCTGTTATTACACTTTAAATATCAGCCTTAGCTGCCAATATATTGTACACATTAATGTGAATATTATGTTAATTTCATTGATGTCGCCCGCTAATGCACGAAATGGGTTTGCTGTGTCACAATGAGGGGACAGAGTCACTATTACAACACAAACCAAGATTTAGACTCAGGTACAAAACACTGCAAGAGAATAAGTTGTTAAATAAGTTGTTAATAAGTTGTGCATATACAGTATTTGGCAAAAAAGTATGTGCAGACGTATTCATTTTGGGAAATTGGCTATTTAAGCCACACCCTGATGGTATATAATTAAGTGTATAGCCATGCAATCTCCAGCTATAAATATTGGCAGCAGAATGGGCCGGCGTATAGGAGAGGTTAGCAACTTGGCACCATCTTAGGATGCCATTTTCCCAATAAATCAGTTTATATACTTCATATTTCTGCCCTGCTAGAGCTACCTTGGTCAACTGCACATGACCTCACATATTACATGTGAAACATGTAATAAGTTTTATTTCTGTAGCGTCTTTCTCACACTCAAGGATGCTTATATGTGGGGGCAAATTCAACTGGTAAGTAGACTCAGTTGCAAAATAGGCAGAGTAAACTAATAGGAAGTAACCTCATCACTCAACCTGAATGACAGCAAACCACACCAGCAATGAACCAATATCTAACGGAACGCCATCCCAAATAAGTCGAGGCTATTATCGCAATGAAGGGCAGAAAAATAATACTAAAACCTTTGGTTTTGGAAGGAGGTATGAGACAGGCTGGTTTCCATACACTTTTGGCTAAATAGGGAATATATGTACAGTTTTCGTGAAAAACCCAGTCCTCCAGCCTTATTAGAGCTGTTTCAAGTAATTTCTTCGTCACTATCATGTCATCCCAGCTGGCTTTTATTCTGTCATATCAGGCTAACAAATACCAGTTGGGCAGCATTTGCAGGACTGCTAGCGTTCACCGTCACACATGGGAGTACATAGCCAGTTTCCGACCCTGTGCTGAACACTCCGCTCAAACAATACGGCATGTATTTCTCAAAATGTAGAAATATATAAAGAAATCTTTTTTTAAAGAAATCACAACTTAAAATAGTAAAAAACTCAAGGAACACATGTTAGGGATCACTAAAGGTAATGAAGGTCAGTATGGGGGTAAGGATCTGATTAGTTTTTCCAGGAGTGAATTAAATTAGTTGGAAGGGGAGTGGGTCATAATGGAGAAGTCAAATCCGACATCCAACTCTTCTGTCTTTAATTGCACTTTTGACAATGTTGAAATCAGACACTTTTTTTCTACTTATTCTTGGGGTGAAAAAGTGCAAGGGGTTAGATTAACAAGTTTCATATACTGGAAAAGAGTGGCTTCACCATATACAACTTCCCCTAACTGAAGACGGACTGGTGATGGAACCTTAACTTGACTAGTACACCTTCTGCATAACCAACCATGACTATATATACACCGGAGGATCCAACAGTAGGGCTGCAGTTTTTTCATTCCTCTTTTTTTGATAATTTTGCTCGGGGAGTAGATATACACAGAGGTATAATCTGCCGGTGGATGTTCAGAGCTGTGAAATTCGCAGCTACCATACTGCCCACTGGAACAGAAAAGGCGGGGTGATTAAATCAGAATATGGGAAGATTCAACTTCTGCAGATGGCTGTTTTCGGTGGGACGGCCTTCTTTTGCACCGTGCTGGGGTGCTGTGAGCTAGAGCATGCATGAAGCACCCTCCTTGGAATCCCACGAGTGTTATTCCGTGGAGAATGCGCCACGTTTAACATATGAGCCTTTTTATCCTAATTCACAAGTAAACGCCTTGCCAACAAAAGCCTGATTATATCAGGAGAACAAGATCTAATTAAATTTAGCCTGATCACTGAAGAGTAAATTATTTAGCATCAGAGACCCAACTGCCTTCCTGAGTTGCTGTACTGAAGCTTTCGGGTGTTTCTCTGCTTTTGTTACCATTTTTTAATCACATCTTACTGCCCTGTTCTCTTTCCACACAGAAACATAAGCTCTATAAAAGAAAATCACCTCAGAATTCAGGCTACATTCTCAAGAAAAGCAGTGGTCAACATTAGACTAAATGTATTGGTGCTGAATAATACATCAAGTTCACTCGCTGAGGAATGTAAGATTATAAAGTACATGAAAAATAGGACAAGTGTAAGAGACAATGAATCCCCACTGCTTCATTATCAAAAAAAATAAATGTATTAGCATTTTTTTTCTTGAGTGTGCGGCCATTTCAGAATATTTTAAATATAAAATGTATAATGGCTTTTACTCCATTTTCTACTTTATAAACCAGTTATTACTGAGGCTTATAGTCATTTTTTGTAATAAAATTGCAGATTTACTGGACAGAAATATTGAACACATTTATGGAGGATATTCTAAGAGTGTCTATATTAGTTAATAACAAAGCATGTTACCATTTATATGTATTTCACATATTGTACTATCAAGTGATTAATGACTTCGAGGGGATTGGTGAAGGATAAACCAATCAATCAATCTATCAATCAATCTATATATCAACACCGAAGGACTCACATGTAGCATTTCACTAACAAAAAAACGAAAGGACCAGCCTGAATATGTTACAGATGTCTTCTACGAGGTGAACAATCCACACTGGATAGTACTACAGGTATCCACACTGGATAGTACTACAGGTATCCACACTGGATAGTACTACAGGTATCGCTGAAAGTTGCCTGAGATTAACTGCTTTATTTTCAGTGTTTTAAAATGCATACAAATTACAGTATGAATATATGGTCTTAAATATTAAGAGACATTCTGATTAAATAGCTTTTGGTAAGTGCGATCAAGAAAAAAAAATGCACAAAAAATTCCTGTAGATAGATATTTGTTCCTATTTCAGTTATTATAATGTGTGCGGTTTAGTATTACTGTCTGGTGAAACTAGTAATCATAAAAAAGAGGTCATCCACATAATCTGTTTGGATTCAAAATCCAATTTATATGCAAAATACCCCATTGATAATGAACATCTGGACTAGAATTAAACTGGATGAAGTGTGGTGTCAAGTAAGTTACCTGTATATGCGTCCAAAAAATCGACTTGCAAATATAAAACGTAACAATAGTGACTGCACGTGAATACGTAACAATAGTGACTGCACGTGAATACGCTTCTGCCACTGTAGCCACTTGTATGCAGCTGCTTCTGTTCCAGAGTTCAGACTGGAGCAGACAGTAGCCGGGAAAACTGTAATGAATCAAATCACGTTGTATATGGCATGGTGTGAAACTGAAAAAAGTAACCTAAGTTAAGTCAAGGTAACCTACGATATTAAAATATCCACAAAAAAGAGAGATGAAAGTCCACCAAAAGCTATTCGGTTACAACGCCGACTCTGAAACAGTCAGACCAAATTTAAGGATTAAGCTTATCTATTCTGCCTGTAATTTACTTAATTGAAATTTACAGTTGCAATGAATATTATAAATGTAATATATTAATTTTACAATACATTAATATTCTGTAATTCACTTACTCAAGTGAAAAATCTGAGCAGAAAATCCAGATTTTAATGTTGAAATTTAATAAAAGAAAAAAGCTGGTCAACTATATTAGTGGTTGTTAAAAAGTCATGTTGCTATCTCAGTAGTATTTGTGTGATACAGGGATATCACATCATGTGATAAGACACTGAAACTCTTTCCTAAAAACTTCTTGATATTCCTAAGTACATCCAACCCAAAGCCCTGAATAAAAATCTGGCTACTGACTGATAATGTTACTTTCCATTAATTCGGATGCTGTGCATTCCATTTCAACGGTATTGGGAACTTACACTCATTTAAGGGAGACAAGCTGAATAAAACAGACATACCTATAATATATAGACAAAAGTACTGTGACACCTGGCTGTTACACCTACAGTTACTTTTATGACATCCCATTCAGCACTTTGGTCAACCTTGGTTGTTTTAAATGTGCTTTAAAAATAAATTTGACCTTGACCTTAATTCTAAATTCATATGCATCAGTATGGAGCAGGTCCCCCCTTTGCAGCTATAACAGCTGCCACTCTTCTGGGAAGGCTTTCCACAAGATTTTGAAGTGAGTCTGTGGGAATTTTTGCCCATTCATCAAGAGAATTTGTGAGGGCAGGCACTGCTGTTGAACGTGAAGGCCTGGCTCACAATCTCTTTTCTAGATCATCCCAAGGGTATTTGATGGGGTCGAGGTCAGGGCTCTGTGTGGACCAGTCAAGTTCTTCCACCCCAAACCTATCCAACCATGTCTTTATGCACTTTGCTTTGTGCACTGGGGCACCGTCATGCTAGAACAGAAAGGGCCTTCCCCAAACTGTTCTCACAAAAATTGTCCAAAATGAAACAAAGTGGCCTAGCCCAGAAAAACAACATCATACCAAAGACCCTCCTTCACCAAACTTTACAGTTCGCACAATGCAGTGAAGCAAGCAAAGTTCTCCTGGCATCTGCCAAAGTCAGACTCGCCCCTTGGATTGCCAGACAGAGAAGCGTCACTCAGCAGAACACCTTTCCTCTACTCCTGAGTCCAGCGGTTTAGAGCTGTACACCACTTCATCTGGCGCGGGGCATTGCGCTTAGTCATGTGAGGCTTGTATGCAGCTGCACGGCCATGGAAGCCCATTCCATGAATCTTCAGAATGACTCATTCCTTCACAAAAGTTCATATACCTGAATGCATGGCTAGATGCCTGATTTTATGTCCCTGGGTCTGAAGGAAACACCTGAATTCAATGATTAAGAGGTGTGTCCCAATACTTCTGTCCATATAGGTTGTTTTGAGCAAAAGGTTGTGGGATCATAGATTGATGTGGCGCAGTAACAGAAATAGCCAATACTTTTACTTTAAGAAGTTACAGGGACAGAATAGTTCGTTTGAATCAAAGTAACCTAAACCCAGAACAATCACTACAGAATTACATGACCATTTTATTCAACCGAACAAATTAAATCTAATACTTTACAGTGCCTATATACTATTAACACGATTCCTTACCTAGTTTATGAAAACTACATTTCTGTTTTTCCATGTTTATATTTTATGCAGCGGTTATATTTTAATGCCAATTACTATACTGCTGAGGATACAACAGGCTATTATTTATAAGGTCATCTGTGGTCTCTGGTCTGCCGATTTGTAGATATTTCTATACTTGCTATACTTCCATACATCGAGTCATCTGGACCAAATGGTATACAGTTTATTATCTGTTACGAGATGAGTAATACTGGTTGCTACCCAGCTACAAACAGAAAATACAACTTACATAAAATATTTTTTACCATGTTCTCATTCCTTTACAGGAAAAAAAAAGTGTGACGGCGCAAAGATGTTTATCGCACATATAAAGCATGTGAGCTGGGCTCTGGCCCGGTGGCCTCCCCGGTACAGCCGCGGGCCAGACGGCCGCCTAATGAGCTCGGCGGCGTGCGGCAGCGTGCGCCGGCCTTCGCGGTAAAGCGCGCTACTCAGATGTTCCGCGGTAAATACCTCTGGGTTATGAGAGGAATGGCTGCTCTGGCAGCGGAATAACATCCAATTTACTTAGAAATATCTTTTGAAACATTCAGGTGTTTAGCTACCTTCTGGCAGAAGCGGCGTCCATTTGAGCATATGGAGCGTTTCACTTGTTGCACGTTATCCCCCTTATCGTACAAAGTCAACCAGAACAACACCAACCCGGGTCCTTCTAAAATAATTATATACTCTATGACGACTTGGGGCCTGAATTAATATATATATATATATATATATATACACACACACACACATTTTTTTATCGTGTTACGTTATATATATTTTTCCTTTTACTTTTTATCGTATAGCAGAAATTCACTTCATATAAAATGGTAAACGTTCAGGGGAAAATTCACGAAATAAACCGATGTAAGCTGAAGAACTTTGCCTGGAAGTAAAAATTTAATCTTCTTAAGAAGTTTTTCGAACATACTTCCGATTTATTTTTACATATATTTTAAATTAAGTCAATATTTAGTATTTGTAATAGCAGATATGAGATCTTGCTCATATTTGTTGGTCACGGGAGATATGCATTCCATGTTTTCTTTAAGTATATAATTACATTTTCAAATCCCACGAGCTTAAAAAAAGTCTTACGCTATCGAAAATATGTATGTAGTGTGTTTGGGAGAAAGGTACAGACATAGCTGGGCGCCACAGATAGCAAGAGCTGCTAATTCTGTGTAGAAAAGTTTGTGTACTTTTCCTTAGCGGTGGATGGGACTGAAAATCGGCTCTGGCATTTATACCGCAGCTCTTCACTGAACAATGTTTAGCACAATGGTTTCGGGTTATAAGGTAACTGGGAAAACATGAAAAACAAGCGCCAGCAGTTAGCAACCTTCAAGCAACAAATAATCAGAACTGATACTTTGCCAGCTCTCTTACAAAATGCTACTCGCCGAACATAAATAACATTTCGTTGGCACGGCGTGCCAGCCGCTCGCGTTTCCTGCTGTTTACAGCCGAACGTTTTCAGAGCGGACGCCCGCCTGAGACGATCTCGTACACCGACTGACCAGACTATGCCTGTGGTATTTAAATGCGTCATTAATGTCTGCCATTATCTTTCTCTAAAAAAGATAAATGAAATTGTGATTATGAAATGAAATGGGAAAAAAAAGCATTGCAGTCCATTTGCTTTGTTTCCCCTTTCCTGTTTCAAAGTGACAAGTGGGTGCATAAGTTAGAAAAAAAAATAAAGATAGTAGTAAGGCTTAAGTTTTATAATTAGCTAATAATGTAGTGCGGTGGATATTCTTAACTGCCCCTTTATTCTGATTGCATTGTATTGCTTATCTTTCCTTGTTCCTAAAAAAGTATAAGTAAAATGTTTTTTTAATCCACCCAATGCATATATTATTCTGCCAAGGCAATGAAATTAGAAAAGTATGGGAAAGAAGGTATAAACTGCATCCTACTGGCATGCACTCTTGGTGTGAAACAATGCTGATCACAGGCGTGCGTGATGTACCGCGCTTTGCACCTGCAGTACCTTGGATGACATCTCCTCAACAAAAACAAATGTTGCTGGCAGTTGTGTATTGCCAGCTGTGGTGAATCCAATAGCTTGGCCTGCCCATTCGTTGTCCATTCTGCAAAAATTACGGTGGCTTTGAACAGCCTAATTGAGAGCACGTTGGGGAAGAAATGAAACTTCACAGACAAACAAACAAACCGATCTAATGTGCAATTCTGGCATCAGAAAAATTCTGCTCCGTCTCGTATTATCTGAAATAATCTTTTTTTCTGTGATTCAGGTGGTGTGTAGCCCAGGGGATTATGGATCTGTGGCTGTTTCTGGAATGTCATACTGTAGGTTCAAACCCTGTGGCTGTCAGAGTGATCATAATCATATTAGTGTTGGGTTCTTGAGCTAGTCCCTTAACCCCCATTGCTCCCGGGATGCTGGCCAGCCTGGCCCACTGATCCTCACTTGCACGTCACTTTGGCCAAAAGAGTGTAGTAAATAAATGTGAATTTAACGAAAAATAAAGCTAATACGAAGTTTTCGATATTCAACAAGTTTGTGAACATCACCGCTTGACAACAGAACACGGAATCCGTCTTTACCGACACAGACTTCATTGCAAACAGCAATGCTTTACTTAGTCACATGTATAAAATACCCGAAAGGGCTGTTTTTTCTCATAGGACGTATCTGCACATTCATCAATGGCATAGACGGCAGAAGTACGGCCAATCAGAGACTGGTTTATAGAATGTGTGACTTCCAGTACGACGGCGCTCACTTGTCAAAACCACAGCGGGAAACTGCCCCCGGAATACATATGCATATAAAGTGAATAAAATAACAATCGCCCCTGGCATGTAATAAAGGTACACACTACTTCTGACAGATCAAGACGTGTGCTGTCACTTATATGAAGCTTCACATCATAATGGATGTGAACAGAAGTAAGACGTTTGCTGACCAGAAAGCAGAAAAACAGACAATGCTACGTGGGACTGTTTTGATGTAATTTGGGACTATTTTCATCCGCTTACTATGCTTACTTCTCTTTGGGCATGCAAGTTTTCCTAGATTTTTATTTTATTTTATTTTATTTTTTTGCTTGACTTGACGCTAATATTTTCACACAGTTCAAGCCAATTATACACTATAAGAAAATGTAATTTTATTTCTCACCAGATGCTCCGCTGGTGCCCATCTGAGACAACAGGTTGCGCTGATGAGTGTATGCGGGCCAAAATAATTGCCTTGAGCATCTGGTTACTGAAGCCATCGATATAAGAAATTAGTTCCATAATATCTTAAACATTCTCCACCCTGCCCATCTATACTTTTCCAGTCGAGACACATAGACACAAGTATTCATGCATGCGCACTCACACGCAGACAAATACAAAGTATATAATGTGCATATGTACATTATTTGTGTACAGTATATAGTATGTCCAAAAGCTTTTGAATTCAGATCAAACCCAGGTTAAATGTCACAGGAGCCGAAAAATTTCAACGCAGTTCTTTCTGTTGCTCAGTGACCTCAGTGACTGTCCTCCAATTCGTTCTTACAGAAACAGTCAAATCTGGCAACAAAATCTGGCTAAAGCTAACGTTGCGGCGTGACTTCGGCATGCTGTATGTGACCTGTGCGATCCTAGTAAGCATGAATTTGTATCTCTAAAACAATATATTCCTAAAATCTCTGTATTGCATTATTCAAAAGACAGTTCCTTAGAACTGTAAAATCACTCAACTCCTGTAAAGACTTTAGGGAGTACATTTTGTATTCTCGCTAAAAACCTTTGCTAGGCTTCAGAGATCTTTTTTCATTCTCGTGTATGTCCTACACATATATAGAGTGGCCACTTTATTTGCTACACTAAGCTAAAACCGGTAGAACCTACTTTTGCCTCCACTATAAAAGGTAAATGAGTTCAAAGATGCCTTTCTGCATACTTCTGTTATACAGAGCTGTTATTTTTTGCACTTGTGGCCGTCCTATTAGTTTTAACAAGTATCGCCAGTCTCCTCTGACCTCTCTCATTAACAAGGTATTTTCAGCTACAGAAGAGACATTGACTGGATGTTTTTTGTTCAGCACATCATTCTCTGTAAACTCTAGACACTGTAGTACATGAAAAACCCAGGACGGTGCCTGTTTCTGAGATGCTGGAACCACCATGTCTGGCACGGACAAACCACACCACGGCCAAACATCTTGTCCTCGCTCTTGTTTAGAGGAGCAGGCCATTTTGCCTTAGCAAGCTTCTGTACCTAATCAGCCGGCCTCTGGGCGCATGTCGCTGCTATGCTGGTACTGTACTGCTAGTTACTTAAGCAGAAGAATTCAAGTTGACCTTGGTGCGACTGTGACAACTATACCAAAATCTGTGGGTAAGCACAGCATTGCAGCAAACATCTTAGCAGGCATAGTATGCTGGTAACCACTAGCCACACTTGCTCTTTCCCTGGGCACCTGGTAGCAGTTTGACAATCTGAAGATTGTTAGCCACCTTGGGACGGAGTTGTAAAGAGTTGTACAAATTCCTACATACTATAAGCTTTTGGATGACACTCTTTATCTTAAACACTTACTAAACTTAGCATATTGCCCCCGAACTAGCTATGTGAGCCTTGTGAGGTTTACAAGGGCGGACAGTAACCGGAACTACAGGGCACAGGGATTAGCGAGGGGAATTGGTTTATTTTGTGTGCAGGGATGGAGAAACGGGGCACGGGTGGCATGCACACAGCAGAGCAGGTGTACACAAATGAAAAGGAAAAATAACCATAGACACAGCTGTGGCAGGAGAGGAGGGAAAGTGAAGATAATGTGACGCATTCAGGCAGAGTGCGTTGGAGGCATGCAGGTTAGGGAACAGGCGCTGGGCTCGTTTATAGCGCAGAGAAAAAAGGCAAATATTTATAAGGCTGAACATGAATGAGGAACAGATGCAGCGAATCAGGACGCTGTGGACTTTCACCTCCATCCCCACACACGTTAATATTCAGATATATTATTTATTAGGTATCTGAATATTTTATTATCAGTTATTAATAATGTGTGAGTGAATGCGCACATTTCGCACATTGCAAATGAAGTTCAAATTGAGTATATATTGCTGTCACTGTGTGTGTTTGTGTATACACTTCACATTGCATTGTCAATTTCTAGGAACACGCACTGCCCTAGAAGACAAGGAACACCTTGTGCATCGAGTCAGCTGGTTCAAGAAGAGAATCTCAAGGTGGTTGCTTATGGTCAGGAAGGTTTCTATCCCATTCTGTACTGCTACATCCATAAAGGTGGGGCTCCACAGGAACCTCGATACTTCTAAAATATTCTGAAATATGACCTTATTGTTGATTCTTGCCTAATTACTTATTAATATGTAATTAGTTTTGCCAAAACATTGCAGATGCAATGCTAACCAAGCTAAAAAATTATTTGTACTTGACATTTCCAGAAAAGTAACTTAATATTATTATAATATTAACTTACCTTGATCAGCGTATGTAGACAGTTGTCCATATATTCTTACATTTTACACTTCTTCTAACATTTTACATCAGTTGCTGGTTACCTCAGTATCTTGTTTGAATATTACTTTCACTACTCTCTCTTGCATGTAGCAGAATCACGCGTTAAGCTGGTAGTATGGAAAACCTTAATTAGGAAAGTGATCTATCGCTGAAGTAAAGTTAACTTCATATAAACTCATAATTAGTTTCTTGGAAGCCTATTGTTGGTGCTTTAATAACAGCATGTAACAGCTATGATATGTGAAGAGCTATTTATTTTTAAATAGCCATTTCCCATTCACATTCTGCACATGTTTCTGCAATTAGAATATAATAGGAACATTTCCCTTTAAGACCATCTAAAAACCATGGAAACTAAAAGCCCCTGAGAAACACAGAACACCAAAAATACCTATTTTCTAACCCTTTTGTCTACCATGGGCCTCCTTGAGATCTCCCCTTATTCTTGAACTTATAACTGTACCTTAACAAGCCCGCAGCCTAATCAAGGTCAGTTACGATTCATTGCTCTAGGCATGTGAAGGCACATGGCCAAGGATCAGTTGCCACATACATCTGATTAATCAGTTTATATCCATTCCCCCCCCCCCCCCATTTCATTGCTTCCTCTTCTTTTAGCACCAAGACTACCAAGACAATAAGCGGTCCCGAAAGAGGAGTCTACAAGAGGTGCAGATATCCAAACACATACGAAATCCGCCCTCCGTGTTCTTGGAAAGCGGTTCCACCATGTAGGACTGAAATTGGGGAGGGGTACACCTACGGTCCCCGTCTCCTAGACTGTAGCAATAGCCCTGTTCAGGCAAGGCAGCCAACCGTGTGACATTAATGCCTCATGAACCAAGCCAGGCAGTGTTTATGATGTCAGGAAGGCAGGTGCTGCCACATGATGGTGTCATGATAGCAGGCAGCATCCATAATAACTGGTCAGCGGCAGTACTGTCGTCTGGTGGCTGCTCCAGCTGTAGGATTAGGTGGTGCCCTGCTCATTTGACAGCTGCTCATACCCTTTGTTAAGCCACAGGAAGCAGTCACTTGACTCTAGCCCTACATGAGTCTGTTCCTGTGTGATCTGTTTGGCAGCGGACAATGAACAAATTCACCGGACACAGGGATGGGAGGGTTGTACAAGGACTCTATTAGGGGGGGTACCAAACACAAAGGAGAGCTTTTTTTTTGCATTAACAAAGGAGAAAGCAAACAGAGAAAACAAGGTCAAACGAGGTCACGGGGTCTTGGTGTGTGGTCTGGTTTGTCAGGGCTGAGAGACAAACAGAAGATTTTTACATTATGAATAACTGCCTTCAGGTTAATGAATGGGCTTGTCATTTGACTTCAACCTGCCCCAGGACACCCACCCCATGTCTTACAGTTACCTCTGGGACTACTGGCAGCAAAGTTAACAACTTCATCACCCCTTTAAAAGCCTCAACCCCTTTGGGACCCCAACAGCACTTGTAGAAGGAGAGTCAGGGCAGGGGAAGAGAGCCTTTATCTCAGATAGAAATGGCTAAGGTTCTATTTGATCCTTTGAACACTCAGTCTATAATCCCCTGGACAGTTATTCTTATTCTTACTCAGATGAAAGGGTATGACTGTCTTCAAGCTAAGCATGAAGGTCGTCCATATGGAAGCTAAAAGTTTGCAGTGAGTGAACCTCTTCCTCATGATAGACAGAAGGCCGCAACTGCAGTGATGGTGAAGTGGGATTGACTGTGGTTGTTGAGTCTCCTGTGGAAAATGATGGCATCAGAGATTTCAAGAGCCTTTGATCAGGGTGATACATGGTAAGAGAATGAGGAGGTAGACCTTTTCTTGTTTCTTCTATTTCATATTCTTTCTGGTCAGGGTCTTTGCAGTTCCTTCTTATTTCCTCATTATTGCTGACCATCTGATTCATGATGGACGTATTCCCTGGGTCCCACCTATAATTACCAGCTTTTTTGAGCTCCTCCCATCTTATCCAGTTTTACCAGACTCCCACATTCTTCACAATCTGGGTCACCAGCATTTCTCAGCAGGTTTCTGGAGATTAGGGTCTAGGTATGTTTTTTTTGTAGTTTCCCACTCCATCTCCCAGATGGACCCACCACCTGGGGACAAGGTAGTGAGAACTGATCGGTTGCCGTATGGTACGATGGACAGCTTTCCCAGCATTAGAGGTTCACTTGCCGTTGATGCTAGTCTCCTTCCTAGTTTACCTTCCATTTCTTTCATTGCACAGTAGCTCCTAGACCCTCCAGCAGGATGTCTGTCATTTCCAAGGGGATTTCAGCCCAAAAGCATGCCACTGTCTTCATTGTCTCTCAAGATTTACCCTAGCCAGAAGCTATAGGAGCCCTGCAGAGTTTCTTAGCAGCTCCCATAAAGCTTTCTCTTTGTCTTAGTAAGGTAGTAAAACCCAACTGTAAACATATGGGAACTCTGTGCTGCCCCACAGAAGGCATCAAACAGGAAATGTTTTGGTGAGACCATCTACCAACAGGCTAGAAAAAGCCAAAAGGCAGCCAGGTTCAAACAGAGAGGGTTTTTTTCTCTCTCTGTTGATGAAAACCCTACTGTAAACATATGGGAACTCTGTGCTGCCCCACAGAAGGCATCAAACAGGAAATGTTTTGGTGAGACCATCTACCA
>JAODKN010000093.1:17833009-17851917 GCA_026774425.1 Petrocephalus zakoni | reverse complement strand
TGGGATGAGAATCAGCACCTCCAAATCCGAGACCATGGTCCTCAGCCAGAAAAGGGTGGAGTGCTCTCTCCGGGTCGTTTAAGTATCTCGGGGTCTTGTTCACGAGTGAGGGAAGGATGGAGCGGGAGACCGACAGGCGGATCTGTGCGGCGTCAGCAGTGATGCAGGCGCTGCCTCGGTCCGTCGTGGTGAAGAAGGAGCTGAGCCAAAAGGCAAAGCTCTCGATTTACCGGTCGATCTACGTTCCTACCCCCACCTATGGTCATGAGCTGTGGGTAGTGACCGAAAGAACAAGATTGCGAATACAAGCGGCCGAAATGAGTTTCCTCAATAGCGTGGCTGGGCTCTCCCTTAGAGATAGGGTGAGAAGCTCGGGCATTCGGGGGGGGACTCAGAGTAGAGCCGTTATTTCTCCGCATTGAGAGGAGCCAGATGTGATGGTTCGGGCATCTGGTTAGGATGCCTCCTGGACGCCTCCCTGATGAGGTGTTCTGGGCATGTCCCACTGGGAGGAGGCCCCGGGGAAGACCCAGGACACGCTGGAGAGACTATGTCTCTCGGCTGGCCTGGGAATGCCTCGGGATTCCCCCGGAAGAGCTGGACGAAGTGGCAGGGGAGAGGGAAGTCTGGGTTTCCCTGCTCAGACTGCTGCCCCCGCGACCCGACCCGGACAAGGGGTAGAAAATGGATGGATGGATGATGTGTATCCAATATTATTTCAGCTTTAGTTCTATTCAAGAAAATTCTAGAACTCAACATGTAAGACTGGGAAGATGCTCTAGAAAAGACAATCTGCCAAATAAATAAATCAGCTATATCTGTCTTGCTTCGCATTTTCCTATCTATTCAAAGGTCACTTTTAATCATCGAGTAATAAGAATGATTTTTTTTAATCACAGCTAGCCTCATTAAGAGCTCCTTCTAATTAGTGGGAAAGATCATTGAGAATGCACCACCTTGCTGTTGGATGTTGTCACTCTGTGGGATGTTTTCTGGATGGTTTTTGTCTTCTCTGTCTTAAAATGTGTTTATTTATAGAGCTGCATGCATGTGACAGCAAATTTCTAATGCATTTTCAGAGTTGTGGTTCTCCATGACAGTGAGCAGATCCACAGCACGTCAAGAATTAGGGATGGAGTGAATACATTTTTACTGGCACTCTCAGACCGACCAGCAAACAACTGCTTGGCTCTCTAACCCATGCAAACTGTATGGCCGGAAGAGTTAAACCACTGCTTCCAGACTCTCTCTCTCTCTCTTTCACTCCCTCTCTCCCTCTCACACACACACACACGTTCACATGCACTCATGCAATATAATTAATATGGTTAATTACAGGGGAATAGAGGGGCACCTCCCTCTCTTTCACAAGAATATTTACACCTGGGATTTACACTATTGTAATAGGGTGTGCACTCCATTATGGACTTCTGATATATGAAATGCTGGCCAATCACTGGGAATGCCTTTAGACTTTTAAAATTTTGTTCCAGTCATTGAAAGTCTTTCCTAATATCTGAATTTGACCAGTGGCATTTAAACCCAATCGCTATAAATTCTTACCTTTATTTAAAACATGCACTCCCGCAGCTGGATAATATTGCTAAATAATGCATTTTTTTTCAGTCTTGTTCTTTCATTATCAGTCGGGATTCTGCATAATTTAATTTTTCCATGGTACTATCTGCATACTGGTCCTGATGTTATGGGTAACAAGACAAGCTGAATGCCGTGGATTAAAACAGACAATGCATGAGGAATGTATTATTGAAACTGAGAGATTGAGAATTAATTCATTTATGTTGTGGATTTTAAAATGAGCGGGAATATTTGCATCTGTTAGCTAAAAGCATAATTTGTTTTTAAATAAGTGGTTTCTTATTTTTCTTAATTTGCAATATATTGAAACATTGATTCACATCTGAAAGATGTGATGTTTGTCTTTTGTGAGTACTTTCCATAGTATGATACTCTGTCACATTCACAGCCTATATATACACAAACAAATCCTCAATTTACTTAGCTACATTACTCTTACATTACTTATCTGCACAAGCTAGATAATATGGCCAGCAAATAGATTAATGCACCACATTTGTAATGCATTTGGTTGGCATTTAAAGTTAGCCAGATTCTTCATGGGTTAAAATATTCTTAAGAGAAGGACTCCAGACGGAGCATATCTAAGCACTCATTTATTACAATCCGGCATCTTCTCTGGTATGCATAGGATGACTATGTTATGTATTTAATGTATAAACAGTCTGGAACACACTCCATCGTTGACTGCTTTCTGGATGAGTATATTTTGAAATTGAATTTGAAAACTGAATATGTATGTCTTTAAAAGGTTGTAAACTAAGGTTGTAAATTTGCATTTCGTCTTTTAAAACTGATTTCCCGGCATTGAAATTCACATTCTATCTTTTCCCCCCAAACTGAATACAAAGTCAGAATTTGTAATCATATCGCCTAATTGGATCCGTAAATAAATCAAAATACCAATTCAACATTCCTCAATGCAAATTACGCTACTTTTAGCGCTCGTTTTGCTTCACGTAAATCGGCCTGTTAGCAGCTATGTTTGAAGTGTAAACGTGGAAAGTGGGGTCATTGGCGAGCCACTTCTGACTGGGGAATGATGAAATGCAGTCTTCTGTAAGAAGGGGGATAAGGCACAGTGGACTAGATGTCTCCTTTAATATCATAATTTTACTGACATTTACCTCTATTTAAGTCATTATATCCCCAGAAAGAGCACTCAAAATATTTAGTAAACTAAGTTTATCCGTTAAATTGCCATCAATGTTTAAGAAATATGGTGCTTTATTGTGCGACCTAAATTTTCTGACTGTCTGTTACCTCAGAAATGAACAGGAGTATGACATGGCTAAGTCTGAAGACAAAGCTCAGCCATTCTGAAGAATGTCTTCAAGAGGTCCCAAGCCAAATACATCGATGGCTTAAAATGTAGGACATTCTGGATTATGGAGAGTCGGTTTTTTATAATGCGTTTTTGAGTACAGCCAGCAACTAATCTGGAGTGAAGTAAAACGTACCAATTACCAAATGACTAATGAAATTTTCCATTCATTTTCCATAACTTGTTACCCAATTTAGGGTCGTATAAATCCCAGAGATTCTCCCAGAGCATACCCTGGACAGACTGTCTGTCTGTCTTAGGATCACAGGACACAGTACGCTCACAGCACAAGGGTCGTGTACAAACACCAGTTCACTTATTCCAGGCCTTCAGGTTGTGGGCAGAAACACGGTCATGCCCCACGGACACATAACGGACCCAAACCTACAACCATCGATATATGAGGCCACTACACTGCCCACTGAACTGTCAAGATCCTGCCAGGCCTGTCAGACACATGGACAGGAAGGGAAGGTTATCATCACCTTTGATTAGAAGAAAGCAGTTAAGAAGCTGGGAAGTTGATAGAAATGTATCAGCTAGGAGCAAATTTTTCAGACTAACATATTTGATAAACGACATGAAAGAAAACACGATAAACAACCAGTGACAGAACGTACCTTGTTCTTATCATTCACTCGTGCACTGCATGCATTATGAACTCCTGGATTGGTACATAACACTGCGCTTCATCGCTAGAAGAGTTTCATTAGAAGTTTCATAATGGTCATTTAAGATGAGGAGGTAAAAAAGTTTCAGTCCCAAACCACACCACCAGTCATTTTAATTAACAACCACATTTTAATTAAACATTGATTAGCTGCTAATTAGTCTAATGATCGTCCCCAGATGAGAGGGAACAGGTATGGAAAGTGACAAGCAGAGAAAAATGAAGGATTCGAGGCAAATGGAAATCGTATTTGAGATACCCCCAGGGTTGAATATTTTGTGATTATTTTTTCTATTATAAATGATGCCTTCACCACATATTTCTCTAATTTATGTTTGTCTGATGGGTCCCGAATGACTGATGCATAGTAGATTGAGTTTATGCATATTTTCATCAAATTTGGGCAATTTTCTGCCACATGGAAATAAATAAATAAATAAGGACTGAGACCCACTTACATGCAAATTAATCTATATTGTGATAATAAAGGCATTTATTTGCAGGGAAAATGGCAATTTGTATGACTCCTTTCAGCTAAAAGGGTGCATAACGAGGTAAAAGTCTCATCGCTTTTCAGCGCGCATTTCTCAAAATGCACTATCGCTCGGAGGCAGATAAAATATGGCTAAATAGTGCCGTGAGTTTCCACCAGAATGTACTCACTCATTAATTACAGACAGCCTCTCTTCTTCCCAAATGAATCAAAAGGAATGGATATGCACCACCTTATACAATGCAAGTTTGTTTGTACACAATCATAATGGGTATGATGAAACCGTCATACATGCGATTCAGCAATAAAAACAAACAAGATTAAATGGATCATTACATGACTCTATAGTTAGCTAAGAATACACCTATAGCTTTAAAGCTCCTTCAGGATCAGTACTCGCATTCAGAATGTTTATTTTTAAACATAGTTTCTAATGTAAAATTCATTCTTATAGTAATAATTGTCTATGCTAAAACCATAAGAACAGTGCTCCATTACAATAATAATAATAATAATAATAATAATAAAAATAAGGCAGGACTGGGGTCCAAAGCCTGCAGTGTGTGTAGAGTGTCAATGGGCCCAGAAACACACAGTTAGGGTGACTGGAATCTCAAAGTTACCCAGATAATAGTGAAAATGTGCCTTACAGTGGACTGCTATCCTTTCTAGAGTGTCGCTGCTTAGAGGCAGCGTAAAGCAGGGCTGCTATGAAGCTGTGAATTTTAAAAATGGGCCATGTATAATCCAAAATCAGAAGATTGTCAATTATACAAAGTACACAGGCAGGACGAGAAGGCCGTGTAGAAGCAGAATTTACAAAGAGACAAGAGATAAAGAGAAGAAGAAGAATGTATTAACAACAAAGCTAAGAGGAAGAACAGACAGCATGGCTAATATGTGTTGTTAGTGTTTTATTACTTTGGTGCTGTGGTACAAACATCTTTGTACTTTTTGAATTTTAGATCAGTGTTTCCCAGTACGGTCCCCGGGAACCAGCAGACAGACAAACACATTCAACATTTTTGCTCCCAAAAATCTGGACTGTCTGGCAGGGAAGTGGGAGGGAGCAGAAATGTGAACTGTCTGTTGGTCCCCAATGACCGAGTTGGGAAATACCCAAAATCTCAGGCACCCAGATTTAGGTCATGACAGCTTAGATACAGATACACATTTGATTGTTGTTTTTAATCCTTGATACCTTTTGTTTTGTTAACTGATAAGGCTGTGGGGTTAAGATTCTCCAAACTTTTGCTGATAACAGTTCATTGCTTTGAGTTTGATTAAAGTCAGTTCAGATGGGCTCAGCAGCATTCATTAACCGGAAATGGGAGAGGACATTGCTAGGAGAATGTAGGATAGACAGGCAATTATTGCTACATTCATCTCGGGACTACAAGCATTAGCCCCTTGCTTGATTTTCAATCAAGGCTGAAAATTCATGTCATCACTGACCAACAAATCCAAACCAAAGCCAGTGGCAGCTTATTTTAACTGAAATTATTAGGAAACTTCAAAAACTATCAAACAACACACAGCTTAAATATAACTCAGCACAACTAATGTAAACTTAAATAAAATCCAAGATAAACCTCATTCATATTCTCACCACAAGCCTGACCATGATAAATATTTGGAAGTTGGGTGAATTATTAATATTTTCATTCTTTTGCTCATGTATCATTGTGATCTCTAGGACATTTTATTGTGACTACTATTGCTTTATTGTGTATTAATTTTACACTTTAGGGGTGGCATGGTGGTGCAGTAGTTAGCACTGTCGCCTCCTGGCCGAGACTTTGAGTCTTCGCCCTGGCTCTATGTGTGTGGAGTCTGCATCTCCGCCCTGTGTTATCGTGGGGTTTCCTCAAGGTACTTCTGTTTCCCCCCAAAAACAGGTTAAGGACAACTGGAGCTGCCAAATTGTCCAAGGGTTTTAATGGTGTGTGCTCTGCAATGGGATGATACGCCATCTTGAGTTGTTCCGTGCCTTGAGCCCATAGTTTCCGACCCTGCGCAGGAGAAGTGGGTAGAGAAGATGGATGGTGAAAATGGACCTTCCAACTCACTTTTCAGTATTGATAACTCGAATACCAACCATCTTCATGAAAGTATTCTTTAAAATTCTCAATTAATGAATTATATTGCAACTGGCACCTGACAGTCTGGGAAATATTTCTTTCACATACAACTTTAATTTTGTCCGCTCTGAGTTTTGAAGAATATAAGAAATAAATCCTTGAGAATTGTGCTGAAGGGTATCCATGTTCCTGGCCCTGGCAGAATTGTAGACTACTGTGACAGTATGATACTATGTTACCGGGTGCACAATCCAAATCATATTAAAGCAAATGATCTGATGATTTGAAATTTTGAGGTTTGCGTATATGTTTTTTGAGATGGTCAGGAACAGGATGGGTGGCTTGTGGCTGTCGGGGGGGCTAGGGTTGAAGACCTTTTACCAGACTCATGGGAGGGAAATGTGGGAGTGAGAGAGATAGAAGAGGTGGGGTGGGGGGGGGGTGTGACACAAATCACACAGTCAGGCTCTCTCACTCCTCAAGGAAGGAAATTGCATTGCATATTGATCTGTGTTCCCTTCAATTTGCTGGTAAGCAGAGTTGGGGGGGAATGAAGTTCAGAAGTAATGGACATCGAGGGAGTAAGTGCCACTAGCCATTGGGTTGGAAAAAGCCGACGAGTAACCAGAAGTCATTAAAGCATACAATCAGATGGGACACACATGGACCTCCGACTACATGATACCCCCCCAGTGTTAACTGCCTGCTGCCAGCTGAGTATATCTGCAGGTTCACATCCTAAAAACAGCCAGGCAAGGTGCCTGCCGGAGGTTTCATGACTTTTTTCTTCCACGTAATTAATGACAAAAGGTGAGTCTGAGTAAAAGAGCAGAGATGGGGGAAAAAGTGATTTTGTCAGAGTGGGGGGGTGGGGCAGGATGTAAGGAAAGGCATCAGAGCAAAGCAAAATATGCACATTGAAAGTAAAATCCCAGACATTTCAAGCAATCTAGAAATCCCGGCCGGTCCATGCAAGAAGAAAAGTCAGCGACAATGAGGATGTACGGCTACCCCCATTTAATAAACAAGGAGAAAGCTGTGTAATGTGCAATCTAAAAATCCTTAAAATGTCTCGAAGCAATTTGTGCACTTCTATGATATTTCAACAACACACCATTTAGACTTTAAAAGGCTATTAAAGCATTTCATTTCAAATCATAGTATTACACAGAAAAACGTATAAAGGAAAATCTCTTCACCCTATATCCACTTCCGCTCTTCACGATGACTGAAAAATTCATTAAATTGCAAAATATGCATAGATAATATTTAATAAGGTTAAAGAATTTTACATGTGAATTTCTTACTTATATCAGTGGCGATTATCAGTGCAAGAAACAGAAAGGCATGGGAAGATGGATGTCTGTTTTTAAAGAGTTAATTTAATATGGGCTATTTAAGCTGGCAGGGTAGAGCGAAATTAGATTATATTCGCTTTTTATGGATTTTCACCATCTAAAAGCTTGAAGTGCAAAGGGGTATGGTTTACAAGACCTGACACAATTTAAAGGATCTAAAAATGTACAATGGCAATCACTGTAAATTACTTTTTATTGATTATTCAATATATAACGATTATGCTGTTTTCATGTAAACAATAGACTTACACCTTATTGACACTTACACATAAGTGTAGCCCAAAAATCTGAAAATTCTGCAAATGATGACTGGAGTAACACTTATTGATGATTTAACGCGTATATGATTTAATTAATGTTTAATTTAATTAAGGTAAATCATATTTCTCGAAACGGACAATCTAGCGCTATGCACAATTCCAGGACAAAGGCAAAATGTCAAAGAAAGTGATTGAGTTGGATTATTTTCAGTATTAACGACAAGCAGCAAATATTATTTTTATTCAGTTACTGTATTCTATCAATATATACACATAATTTATTGTGAACATATTTTAAGAGATTGGACATACACTACATGTATTGGGATGCCTGCCTTTACACACACATGAACTTTAATGACATCCCATTCTTAATACATAGGCTTTAATATGGAGCTGGCCCACCCTTTGCAGCTATGACAGCTTCAACTTTTCTGGGAAGGTTTTTCACAGGGTTTAGGAGTGTGTTTATGGGAATTTTTGACCAGGAGAACATATGTGGGGTCAGGCACTGATGTTGGATGAGAAGGCCTGGCTCACAGTCTCCACTCTAATTCATCCCAAAGGTGTTCTATCGGGTTGAGGTCAGGGCTCTCTGCAGGCCAGTTAAGTTCCTCCACACCAAACTCGCTCATCCATGTCTTTATAGACCTTGCTTTGTACACTGGTGCACACTCATGTAGTAACAGGAAGGGGCCATCCTCAAACTGTTCCCACAAAGTTGGGATGCATGAAATTGTCTAAAATGATTTTGTATGCTGAAGCATTAACAATTCCTTTCACTGGAACTAAGGGGCCAAGCCCAACCCCTGAAAAACGACCTCCCACCATAACCCCCCTCCACCAAACTTTACACTTGGCACAATGCAGTCAGGTAAGTACCGTTCTCCTGGCGACCGCCAAACCCAGACTCGTCCATCGGATTGCCAGATAGAGAAGCATGATTTGTCACTCCAGGGGACATGTCTCCACTGCTCTAGAGTCCAGTGGCTGTGTGCTTTACACCACTGTATCTACTTTACACCACTGTATCCACTTTACACCACTGTATCCGCTTTACACCACTGCATCCACTTTACACCACTGTATCCACTTTATACCACTGTATCCGCTTTACACCACTGTATCCGCTTTACACCACTGCATCCACTTTACACCACTGTATACACTTGGTGATGTAAAGCTTAGGTGCAGCTGAAGTGAAGAAAAAGTTTAAAATCCCATTTTTTTGTTGGTCCAAGAATTGCATACCAATGGACTCAAAGATATATCAGTTCAAACTATTAGTCTTTGGAACATCTTCAGAGTCTCCTGAGGGCTAGAGAAAGCATAAAATATATACTTTTCTAAATTTAAGTGAAACTGAAAAATGATAAACAAACTACCTGTATATGTAAACATGCAAATACAAAGTTTTGCTTCGGCAAAGGGTTTTAATGCCACATGATGAGGTGACAGTGATTTTGATTTGCTGTCATTTATTATTGAGTTCCATGGTTTTGCAGGAGACCATTGGGATAGTCTGTCTGCTCTCATAGCTGGGATGGGTGACGTATCAATCACTGTCAGCGGAGTGGGATTTCTCATGCGGGAGGTCAATCAGAGGCATTCGGAGGGTGTACAAAAACAGACTTCCTGATGCTTGCGCCACACCACAGGAGACGTTGAATTCTTTGTCCATAGTACGTTACGGACATGGATGCTGGCAGTATTCTCAGATAGGATTTGCCTTTTGTTTATAGTCTAATGCTTTAGATAATGGCCTTGTTCTGCCCACCTATGAGATGCCAAGTCCTTTGTATCCATTCCAGGTAAGCTACTTTTTGGATATCCACTCACTTCTCAATGTCTCCACCCCACCGCCCCCAAAATTTCATGTAAACATATGAAATTCTCATGTTGGCTAAACATTTTTGGGTTGTTTGTTTTTGTGCCAGATTCTGGTCCTTTCTATGGCACTAATGGGATTCTTCGAGTTCTCTGATGATGCGCCCACTCTGGGAGGTTAGTTGAGAGAGTGAGCACTCATTATTTCTTCTTAATTGCTGATGTGATTACCTGAAGTGAGCCTGGTTTCACCCTCCGTGCTGGTATGGCCATACCATTACACCTCTGTTATCCTCAGAGGCTGAGAAAAGAAATATCACAGAAGACCTTTGACACAGAGGAAGAGTCACTGGACCAATTAGCTGGGCTTTGGCTTTGACCCTCATGCCAATAATTTGAGCTTAAGGCCTAAACTGTCACTATCATGTACTTATTTACATGTTTTTCAAGCATTTCCTCTCTAGCTTAAC
Source organism: Petrocephalus zakoni (assembly GCA_026774425.1). NCBI lineage: Eukaryota > Metazoa > Chordata > Actinopteri > Osteoglossiformes > Mormyridae > Petrocephalus > Petrocephalus zakoni. The sequence continues at coordinate 17,841,835 of JAODKN010000093.1, read as the reverse complement.
TTCCTGTCTGTTACAGGAAATAGGTCAAACAGCTTCTTATTTCTTATATTAAATTGTAGGATTGGATCCGTCCTTCATATTTACAACATATGATTAGAATGAACTGTACTGACCTTCCCATCACCTGTCAATCAACCTGATAAAGGTCATAAAGTTGCTACTTAACCTTTGCTTCAAGGTCAAGCTGGAATTGGTAACTAATAAAACATATTACCAAAGGAAATGAATGCATTTCACCTGCCCCAATGGTACATTTTACGACAACGAGAAATATAAATGCAAGCTTAACATATGCATAGCATTTCCTAACGGGGTGCATTTCCTAACGGGGTGCATTTCACTGCTGCATCGCTACTTCTATTCCATTACTAAATGTTATTGAACAAGGTTATGAGGAAGTAACTTGTTATGAAAAGGTCCAACAAAAACTCTCTGGACATTACATTCCCATACTTAGTCATTTGATTACCAGGAGTCGCACAAACATAGATCGCAGAGACAAATAGGGTGGGGGACTTGATATGGGTCACCGAGACCAAAACAAGGCAAATCACTCCACCGTGATGCTGAGCGGGAGTGCAGACTACAGGGCTATTAACGAGGAAGAGGCCTCTGGATAAAATCTGCCTGGCCATTCATTCCACGACCTTTCAGCCACACGAGCATACCAGATGCCATGAAAATGACCACATGGGCCACCGTAGGTGCTGAAACATTACTGCACATTGATAGGGAATATTGACTCCGCTATGCAAATGCCATAGATTTCCTGGACCCACACCCAACCTGCACATGCTAGCATATAGACAGGCATAACCATCTAGAATCTTTTATATTGTTTAAGACACGTAAGGAGTGTTGCTGCTTAATGAAGTGAACAGCAAAGTATTAAGACCTCAAAATTGCTCCAAACCAAAGCTTGAATAACACAATCTTAGTCTCAGATCTATTATTGGCCAGCTAATTTAAATTTATTCAGGGTGACAGCTTACTGGGAACTATTCTAAAGAGGCATAATGAATTCCATTATTATCCACAGTGCAAATTCTAAGGAATGTTAACTCTCATCATCGAATCTGTCCTGAATATTATGGAAATACGTATCTTATAAGTGAAGCTTCTGAGAATGGTGACATGAAGCAGATACATACTGTAACCTATGATGGAAAGACACAATAATTAAAACGATACAGCTTCTCTAAATGTTCTTTAAAAAGTCTGAGCGCAGTATTACAATTCAAAATAATAATGCTCATTGACATCACACAGGAGTGCATTTTACAATTAAAGGCTTAGAGGCATATGTTCTCATGTCTGCTATAAAGAGAGTAGGGTGGAGCCTGACCAAATATTATACATTTACAGTAACTTGTATTTCCAGTACTCCTGAACAGCAGGTGGGAATGACAATAGAGGTAAACCTAATAGCACTTTTTAGAACTTATTAGTGACGATAGCCAGAAAGCTTTTACAACCACTAAAATTTAATTATTTCAATTGTTTTATTAGATTCAATTTAAACTCTTGTATAAATATCCATTAATGTACCTTTTATGTCTACAGGCTGTGCTGTGCTCTTTAGCCACTAATGCTGAAACCTTTTGGAAGTGAATCCTGGAAAGTCATATGATTATAATATGTTCCCCTTAAACATAGACTGTGAACATGCACAGTGTGAGTAACACATTATCACATCTTCTGTATAATGATCATTGATAGTTGACAGTATAAAAATCTCATCTATGGAGAATATTATTGCATGTGCATATTGTCCAGATTTTTACCCTAAAAGCACAACAGACCAGATAAATATATTTCAAACACAGCAATGTCCTACAGAAAATAAAGGATGGATTGGTGTCACACTTATTAGCCAGTCTCTGAGCAGGTGCAGACGTTTAGGCCTGCTTGATTTCTGTCCGGTAAATGACAAAGACCGAACTATGTCTCCAATACTCCCAGTTTTACATATTCATGCTGTTCTTTGTATTTTTTTTTAACAACTTATAGTCATGTGTATAAGATATTGATCTCATGTTGACTGGTCCATCGGGGAGCACTGAAAACACATTTGTGATAGAAAGGAACTTACAAATGGGACAAATGTCAGTGAACAAGTACATTCATTAAACACATTATGCATGTGACAGCGGATAATGAGAATCCGCGCGCCATTATTAATGGTGCGGCATTAGCATACGCGGCCGCATGTAGGCTTAATCGCTTTTCACAGGCCTGAAGGCACACTTCTAGGGAAGGGGCATGAGGGCCAGAGGGGCAAAAGATGTACCGGAATGCCTTTCTCGTCAACATCAACATGCGGGGAACAACATTGTTTTATTTATTCATTAATTTTATAACTTCCCCCTGGAATATAAACACATTCACAGGGCAGCAAACATAATTAATGACCATTGTTGTAGAAAAACATGCCTCCACCTTTGAATATATCTGTAAGGCAGTCTTCAACGATTCAATGATTTTGTAATTAATTTCTTGTTATGACAGTCTTGTTTTACTGATTCTCCCCTTTTCTATGACTTTGATTAAAACATACCTTGCCTCAATAGCCCGTTTTTGTCCCCCCCCCCCCCCACACTGTAGTTTAGAAATACAATATGGTCAATAGAAACCAGCTTCATAGCAAAACAAAAGTTAACATAACTCAGGTTTCTCATAAACATAGAGAAATAAGCTGTAGCTGTGGTCTACCAATGCCCGGGTGTGTAGTAACAGTGGAGTGTGATTACTGAGGAAGGGAAACAGAAGGCGCTTTCAGACATTCTAGCCCCTCAAAGGAGCCGTCAAGCCTCCAGGTTTCACCAGGTCTCCTGTGAGATGACATGTGACCTGTAGTGCTTCTTTGAATGTCAGAGTAGGACATTTCAGAGCCCTAATTGGTCTAATTGCTGCTCTTTAATCTATTATACATTTTAAACTCTCTGCATGTACACAGAGTGTAGTCTATCCTTGATATTTCTTAAACCAAATGTTACTTCAGATTTTTTTTACTGGTGGAAAATATTAAAATAAGGCTGCTGCAAGTTTGGAATGTTCCTAATAGAATTGCAGTATTTGACATCTTAGTTAATAACACTTTTGAGTCCAAGAGGCTTCGTTTCAGACTTGGCAAGAATCAAACAACAATCAATAGTCTCTCATCGTCGAAAACCATTTTTGACAAGGATACTGTCATCTGTCGTGCGTGTTGCACTATGGTGAAATCTGTGAAACTGCGACGAGAACAAAAGCAAAAATAAATCCAAGGGGATGCAATTTACCGAAGGGACGATTACGTGAAATGTTTCATGTGAAGTAGTAAAATGTTATAGGAGAATGCAATGGTTTTTAATGTACTGAAGACAGGAGAAAATTAACTGCATTTCCATCTCCAATATAACATGCCACCCTGTAAAACAACAAATTGATGCTGAAAGATAAATTTCAAGAAAATTTATGAAATTATCTCAAGCAAGAGCTTACATCTTGGTTTCTGTCACTGAAGTAGCATATTAATCTTGCCTGCTGGTATGTAAAATGTAAGTATTGTTCTTTTGCTTTCTGAAAAAACGCACATTAGCCCCATAATATTTGCATGTATTCAATGTTTACTTAGGATTTAAATGTTAAATTATAGATTTTCAGTACAAATGACCCTTAAATTACGAGTATCTAAAAATTAATTATTGTTCTGGTAATTGGATAACAATACACTGGATAAAAATAAAAAATGGATAAAATTGTGTCATTCTTGAAATGGCTGACTTTTTATCAATTACTAGGGGAGGCCAGTTCAAGTGAGCACGAAAATAAATTGAAGGGAAGTCCATCAATCCACCCATCCTCCGAATGATTATTCTGGACAGGGTCATGAGTAGACAGAATGCGAGATATTAATAAATACAGGAAGTCCCCAGGTTTCGAACGATATCTGCTCCCTAAGTCTGCTTTTAAGTCAGATTTGTAGTCAAGTCAAAAAAGTAATAATACAGCACATAATATCATCAATAATATACAGCAATAAAAAAGTGACTATGCGGTACTTTACTGTACCTCTAGCAGATGATCTACTGAAGCCGCACAATGTTTTTACGAGTGTCACAAAGTGCGTATATTTGTTATTATAAGCCATTGTATTTAACCAAAATTTTTTATTTGATAGGCTTTATGGTAGTCCATTCATAAGTACGAGTTGTACGTAAGTCGGACGCTCTTAACCCAGGCACTGTCTGTATTCTGCTTGATTTATGACACAGAATTACATTACAGTGGACCTCCCACATCCACTGTAAACACAATTTCAATTATTCATGGGTTCCCGTGGCCCAGAAAAATTAAGTGTAAAATTCCAAATATAAAGTTTGTAAGTTTTAACTTCTGTTCATCTGTTGAGGGTTACAGTATATAATTGTCTATTACAGTAAGGGCGTTTTCTGGCAACTTCACAGAAAACCTTCACATAACGTTAGTTACAAAGTTCCCTATTAGCTGGGACTGTATCATATTTTTAAAACAGGAGAATAGACATGATGCGAACTGCATGGTATGTATATACTCAGTTATATATTTTCAAATATGTAGACTAGGGTGTTGTCGTAATGTGACTGCTGCAGTTACATGCATACAGTAGGTGAACTTCAGATAACAGCAACAGTAGTGATGTAGCCTACTGATGGCGGAAAGCTGCTTAAGCCTCGATCGCCCTACGAAGACGACTCTGGCGGGTATAACGGCATCAAAGGTTCCCCAGAGCCCCATTATAGTAGTGTATAGCGTTACGTTTGTATTGGAACAAAACAGTGTTATTTTGGGGTGTGGTGGGACAAATTAAGACCCTGAGTCATACAAGGTATTCACTATATTTACATTTCCAAAAATGGCTTTACAATTGAATGATTCTGCCTTTAATCAGACCAGACCATAGCTATCAAATGCAACTCTGTGCAATATTAATGGGTAAATTAATGCTCAATGTTTTCTAAGCCAATTTTCAAAGCTGTATTTATTTCCTCAAAGAATTTTTTCCCATGCCCCCCCCCCCAACTGATGCTTGGTCCCCCTATGCCACCCACTTTAAAAATATCCTAGAATCACCCTGACAGTAGGCAAATGGTACCCCGGTGACAATCACATAATGTAAAATGTGCAACTGATGGAGGCTACGCTATCCCACAAGGCCGCAGGAGCTGCGACCAGAGACAAAGAGCGTCGCTTGCTCAGAAATTTGGGTCAAGATGGAGGAGGAAGTGCTGTACAAATTGTAAGTTGAAAACAATACCCAGTTACATAAGTTGACTCGAATATGTATTTTTGTCGTTGATGGTTTTTAACAAATTTTAAGTTTGAGGGGGTCCAGCTACGTCACTGCTAGAAATCTGGGTCAAGTATAATGAAAATGGTGACCACAGTATGTCTGAGTGCATGCATACTGTTCTCATGCATGTGTACAGTACCTACTACATTAATGTTGAGTAGTAGGCTTCTAATTAAAGTCAGTACATACTGTGTAAGCATGCAATTTCAGACACACCTTAAGACTGAACAGGAAGCAAGAGAGTTTAAATATATTGATAGATTGGCTGCTGATGTGCATGCTTACAGATACAGATATAACCATCCGGAAATCCACAGGAGGACCACAACAGTGGCAGGTATCTCGAGAAATTGATTAAGGATGAAATGTGACAAAAACTCATCTCACTTAATATTAGGAACATTTTCAATTTGCTTGTTGCTTTGAGTGCTTTGTTGGAATATTGTATCCATTTGTTTTTTCTTGTTTCAATTAGTGATACAGTAGCTTTGAAATAAAAGTGTGAAGAAGGAACCTTTACAAGTAGACTGTTGGCCGTTTTATACAGACAGACAGACCTAATTGAGAAGGGGAAATTTGGTTATGCACAGAAACAATGGAGTACAAACCAGAGAAGAACAAAAGACGAGGCAATTGGAAGTGCAAAGAATTAAACATCACTCATCTTACAACAACGACACATGTTACATATGTGTAGTTCCCTTTGAAACTGCATGTGATGTCACATGTTGAATGTGTCAGATGATGTGCCAGGTGTTACATTTTACACACATTGTGTCCTTGGACTAGACACTTGAAATCAATAAAAACTATATCCAAAAAATAAATATATCAAATGTGGTTTATAGAACAGGGAAAGACAAGAAGACCTAGGAATGAAAAAATATTTTCCCCCCAACGTGAAAGCAATAGGAATAGAATATGTGTGATTTGGGAGAAGAAGAAAAATGTGCAGGTAATGGTGACAGAGGCGGGCGCGGTGACATCGGCAGGGCGGCCAACCAGCCCTTTGCCGCGCTAACTGCCACTAAGGGCAAACTTAAACTTGGAATTTAAACATATAACATGTTACAAAGCTTATCACTAAAGAACAGAGCTGGATATTTTCGAAGACAGAGCATTTGCATTATGGAATGTTTATCCCAAATGAAAAATAATTATGGAGCCCTAAACCATGCAGTGCATTTATATTTGATGTCCTCTGGGGGGTCCGGACTTAAAATACAAATAAAGGCACACTTTTGTTTCAAAAATGAAGTGTTAAATAAAGCTAAGCGATGGACAGAAAAAGGGAACATTATTTCATATGTAATAAATACAACAGTATTGGCAGCGCTATTTTATCTGAATGTAATAGAAATAATGTAACATTAAGACTGATTATGTTTATGAATACATCACATGTACATGCCAGGTCTGCAAGGCAGTAAATGTCCCTTACAAGTAGAGTGGTCACAGCAGTCGGTAACAGCTTTTGTTTTTTGAATTAATGCATGAAATATTACTTGCAGGCACATTATTCTCCCGTAAAAAGAAAATCTGTGACAATATTACAGCATATTTTTCAAGATACAAATCAGCTGACTGAAGCATTCCTAAAGGTTGTGTACACAGAAACGTAGTCTTAACGATGCATAATTAAGTCTCAATGATGACCAATTAAAACCCCAATACAAATGATTATTTATGTGCTGAAATCCAATTATTATGATATGGAAATAAAAATATAATTACAGGTGACACAGCAAACATCAATCCCAGCTCGCTGATAATTAAGGGTCCCTAATGAACGATTCATTTCAATCCCTCGGTGCACAGTCATGATGTATTGCTAAGGAATTTGTTATAGTTTGCCAATAAATCAAAAATGAATCAGTGAGAAAAAGCAGGGCTTGGTTTTTCTAACCTGCAGCTAATGTTGGCTTGCATGTCTTCCAAGCTAAGAATACATCATCTCAGGAAAAGGGAAAAAAAAAAAAAACAGCTGTTCGCTCTTCGTTATTATGTCCGACTTAAAAGGAGGAAATAGACACTCACAAGCACTGATCCGGAGTAATGCAGAATCCGCTCTCTTTGGTCAGAAAAATGCCATCAGCATTGCTTCACTGCAGTACAAAGGAAAATCAATCACAGGTGTCCAAAACAGCTCAGAATGACCTGAATGTATTGAGAATAAATGCTACTGGAACAAGTACATGAAAGACACATTACACTCAGAATCTAGGCTCATTTGTTTTGTGTCCTGAAAGACTGAATATAGAGTTTGCGGGATAGCTTTCATATGCCATTAACCCTTCGGTTGTGAATAGGTACTGTACACATGCACCAAATTGCAGGGAATTGTCTATTGTGCACATTAGCCACCTGGATATTTTACAGAACCAATTTGGGTTAAGTACCTTTCTCAATAGTAGATGAGTGACCAAAAAGATGAAAAGCAATATTCAGTTTTTATATATATATATATATATATATATATCTGCAGTCCAGTCCACGGAAGGGACAAAGTCATTCAGTTGCCTAGAATATTTGTGCCAATTTCCTGAAGAAGCACACCAGAGGCATATCATGGGTCATATTTTTCTGAAATTTGCTGCTCTTGGCTTCGTTTACGCATTTGCGACTAGTTCACATGCATCAATCAGCCATAATATTAAAACTGCCTGCCTAATATTGTGTAGGTCCCCCTCGTGATGCCAAAACTTGCCTTAGCATAGACTCCACAAGACCTCTGAAAGTGTCCTGTAGGTATCTGGTACCAAGACTTAAGCAGAAGAGGGACCTCCATGGATTGGACATCCCACAGGTGTTCGATTGGATTGAGATCTGGGGAATTTGGAAGCCAAGTGAACACCTTGAACTTTTTCATGTTCCTCAAACTGTTCCTGAACAATTTTTGCAATGTAGCAGGCCACAATATCCTGCTGAAAAAGGCCACTACCATTGGGGAATACTTTTGCCATGAAGGGGTATACTTTACTTGGTTCGCAACAATGTTTAGGTAGGTTTGTGTCAAAGTAACAACCAAGTGAATGCCAGTAACCAATACTTCCCAGCAGAACATTGCTCAGAGCATCATACTGCCCTGGGCACTCCCCCATAAGCAGCCCCATAAGCAGTACCGGTCCTGGCCGATGCGGCGCCCTAGACGAGCATCTCTGCCGTCGCCCCTCGTCGGAGACAAATCATACACGGTCTTCTCTCGTTTTTCGCGTTTAATCCATTAAATCCGAAAAGTGAATTTCCGTGAAGTGGGATTCTTTATTTATAAATTGAATATTTTCATAGTTAGAGCATAGAAAGCCTGTTTACGACCACCTAAATACAGTTTTTAACATTATTAGAGCCCTCTAGACATGAAACAAATTACCCAATATATTAGCAAAATAAGAGAAAATAAGGCATATTAGAAGTTACAAATATCATATTATTGTACATTTAATTACACACAAAACTTACACAGAACCACTAACCTATGAAAATAAGAAGAAGCAGAAGGCTTAGAAGAAGCA
>JAODKN010000093.1:17817480-17832909 GCA_026774425.1 Petrocephalus zakoni | reverse complement strand
GATAAAAATCGGGTAGTTGCTTTAGCCTATTCTAACAATGTGGATTTGGGTTATGTTGGCCCTCTAAGACCTTTTCCGTGTGCATATATTTATTGCTTCTGCATATTTAACTTTTTGTGTGTGTTATCATTTGTGAGTTATCATTTATATTTCTCTTAACTGTACATGTTATTAATTTTGACCGCTTATTGTATCATCGCGGCATTATCACGTTTGCCAAAGATGACCGCCAGTGTGTTTTTGTGATGTATTTTTGCCGATCTCTGCGTTTCTGTGACAGGACAGCAGGTAAAAGTTCAAACAACGAACTACTTAGAAAATAACGAATGGGTCGGATCTTTCGTTATCTACGAGCGAGATAACGAACTACGTGAACTACAAAGGGTTTCGGGAAAGGCACGTTAATTATCAGTCGTACGTGCTCGATAATGAACTACGTAGCGCTACGATGCTTTTGGGAAAGCCACCCCAGATCAGACAGGCACTTAAGTACAAAAGAATACCAGGGCAAACAAGGAACAGGTACAGCTCATAATCGATTAATCAGTCAAGGAAAACTCTAGAAAACACTTTAGAAACAAACAGAACAGGGGAGACTGGCCTTGAACCCATGACTACAGGGTACCTCTTTACCATCCACTCGGCACACTGAGCTATGCAGCAGCCAGGGGACCCACGGAAACACGCTAGGGACTTAAGGGGCTAGCAACAGGAAGGAGGCCAGGATGGCCAGTAGGGAGGAAACACGAAGAGCCGGGTTGGATGGTACAGACGCTGAAACCTGCATCGGACAAATCTGTATATAAGATAAATGGATGGATACTTATAGAATTTTTTGACCATTTAACTGAATTTCACTCAGCAAGCTAGCAAGTTTAGCATATTAATTTTACTTGAGCCTGCCTCAGAATAGCTAGAAGCAAATCTCATATAAGTTACAAAAGCATTAAGCTAGTGAAATGGCTGGCCAAGTAAAAGGTTAGGCTTCTGTTGTGCTGTGCAATTGTCACAGACAGAATTACATCAAAGTGTCCGCCAACAGTCAGTCAATAATAAAACTGAGGGTAACCTGAAACCATTTCTGGACATTGGATGCGGAGTTTCAGGGAACAATGTCTTTATTGTAATCTTTATTCTGCTAAGCTTGGCCATAGATTTCCTTCGACAGTAGCCAAAAAGCAGACGTCGCAGTGGAATTTCAAGCCGAAAATATGTTTGTGCCGTGTAACTAGCTGGACAGACAGGGATTAGCATATGTGGCACGCAGAGGTGCCAACGTGCTAAAACCAATTAAAGGAGCCATGTCTGTTCCCAATTACAAAATTCAATATTGAGATATAATTAACTGTAATGCATTATTAAGATCTTGAAGTCCATTCCATATTGTTATGAACTGATGTTTCAGTTTTTCTCCCATGAGTCTTGTTTATTTCATTTCCAGAAATAAAGGCCAGACAGCATTATATACAGTATAGCTTAACACGTTTCATTAACTTGACATTTTGCTAATTGTCATTGGACAGATAATGGCAGACATGTCCTGCTGAAATGGCATGGAGAAAGTGGCCGGCGTCGCTCTCAGGAATCCCTCCAGCGACTGATGGGATCTGCCCACTAAGCGGCCTTCTCGTGTCCCCAGTCCAGCTCTTGAAGAATCTCTCATAGACTCATTTCTCCTACACACTTGTCTTTTGCCTTTGACACCCGATACTGCACCTTTTCTATATAACAGCGTGACAGTTACAGGTTGCCAGCTATGACTTTGACTGGCAAATAGCAAAGGAAGACATATCTATTCTACTATCACTTCAGCTACACTGTACACAATCTAATAAACATATCCAGAGAATAATAGATTAATTAGGTTGTTAGTGAAGAATGTAGCTGCCACTTACAGCCTGCTTTGGACATGCAGGCCATCTTCTCCTAGCTATTAAAGCTCACCTTTCTTTTCAGTCTCATCTTGAATAGACAAAATACAGACGCACAGGGAGACCGGCAGGGGAGTGCATCAGCAGTGCACTTGAACAGAATGAGCTGCCTTTCAGAGTCACATACTTTGTGACAGATACTGCTCCCAATATAGGGGAGGCATTTACAGTTTTCAGTGATTTCAGAATGATGGAATAGGTGGGCTTTGCTGTGGTAGATGATGAGGATTTCTGGAAAGACATTCTACAGGCTTGCAGCTACAGGAATGACAGATCTCATAACCCGTCTTTAGACAACTGGTGTGCTTTGAATACTCACTACTGTGCATATTCAGCATGTGCAGGGAGATGGGTTGGAGAAGTTAGACATCTCTAGTGCCAAATTCAGTTAAAAACTTTTGTAGGTCAACTGAGGGAAACTTGTTATATTTCTAACACTAATGTCATAATGTGGAGTGGCGTTCATAGAGCACCGCTCTGAATAAGTCTGACCCAACCCAATTTACTGGATAACTTCCACCGGCCACATTTGCTGTTTCTCCATATGGTGGATTAACAGGTTTGGTAAAAATCCATTAGCCAGTTTCTCTCTTTCTGAATCTTACAGAATTTCAGAATTTCAGGTTTGTGGCATTGTTAAAACTTATCAATCTGAAAGTGACTGGCAAATATATTTCACCTGTCCAGTTTTGCTGTGCTCTAAGAAGTATGTGTGTAGTCTGGAGAAGACCCTTACAGCAAAAGTGATCCATAACATTTTTGACAGCATTTTTATATTTTTAAAACAAAAAATCCATAGGGAAACCGAAAATAAAATGCAATTCATGAGAAAAAATTATATATTCGCAGAACCACTCAATTTACTGTCATACACAAAATATTCTTCCATGTGGTGTCTATGATATGTATTATTACTGAGATGCAACAAGAAAGTTTTTTAAAACATTTTTTTAAACCTGATCATAAAATTCAGCAGTGTTTCAAATATTTAGGACCATATTTGTATCATTTCAGGTTTTACTGATTCATTTCATGACATTTAATTTAATATGACAATTCATATTTTGCTGACCCCCATGACCTTGCACTGGATAAGAGGTTGGAAGATGGATGGATAAGTTAAAAATTAAACGTCATTAAAAGCCCTCCATACCACAAAGAGGTAAAGGCATCTAACTGGAAGCAGCCTAGGAACGGGCGCTTGGTTAAGGCACATTTAGTCCAAAGCGAGTGTCTCTTGTCGGCACGTCCTATTTCACATCCTTGTATAACTGTACTCACATCCTCTGCCAGTAGGCTTCACCAGCCTCCACCACTAACCAGATCCACCCCGTGCCTTCCGCTGCTTAACGTCATCTTTACAGACAGGCTGGGAAGCTGCGAGCCTGTTGTCAGGAAGACAGGCTTAATTTCAGCCTGTTCTGTTCCCTGCCTCCTTCGGCTTGTCATGCTTACAGACTCTATCCTGTCTCTCTGCCCTTCCTCTTTCACTGATCCTACCTAGTCCTACTGGAACTGAGTCCGCCAGCCTCCACAGGAACTGTAACGTCTCTGAGCTGGAGGGTTCTCTTCCTTGTCATCGATGCTCCACAACTTCATAACCAATGCTGCTCCAATCGCGCTGTCTTTATTAACCAAATCTTTTAACATTGAAACCTTAAAGATGTTTTTGGCAGTTTCTTGCAGTTTGGGGTTACCATAAACCTTAATATTATCCCTGTAATTACACAGCCATGGATCAAGGTTTATAATACAATGATACCCCATGGCCCTGTAATATTTAAAGTGTTTGTCCAACATGAATATGTTCTCTGATAAAAACAAAAAAAAATTCTGCCTAGCAATAAAAAAATTGTGTCTCAAGACCTTTTTGAAAACTCTTCAGGATTGTCCAGGTTACAATTATATATTTTAAAAGTTTTACCATAAAAAAAAATTCATGTCTTTTTCTTATATATGTGTAACAATCATCATATCTAATATAAACATGGACATAATACCCGCATCGCACATAATTCACATAGACACACACAATCAAAAACTATTTCTTTTTGCCCAGTTTATGAATTCATTTGAGTAGTAGTACTCGAAAATGTTACTACATTTGCATCTAATTTATTTAGCAGACACATTTATCCGAAGTGACCTACACAATCTCTGCAGCAAATAGGGGTTAAGGGCCTTGCTCAAGAACCCTATGGTGAAATCATACCACCAACCCTGGGATTTGAACCGGCGACCTACCGACCACATTCACAGTCCAATAACAAGTGCAATATTTATCTGGAAACATTGTGATGTAAATCATTAAATGTTTTTTTCATAAGCTGGAGATTTTTTTTCCAAAACTATTTTGCTAGTTGAGATGCTAAGGACATGTGTGGGTATGTGTTTTGTATTCCAGTAATGTAATATTAATAATAATATGCTGCCTTGATTATTTTGTTACACGATTTTTCCTGTAATTTTAAATGATGCGGGAGCACTGAAAAAAATATCAAGAATGTGGGCTACCTGAGTTCTTGTTTGTTACATTTCTGAATTATTATGAAGTGCATGATGTGCAGCATTTAAGCTTTGAGGTGCTGTTCTTAGATACAACAAATGTGGTCGCACAGAACATGAAGTAAACATCAGCTTAAATTTACATGTATTTCTTTAGCAGATACAATACAAATGAGGAAAGCTTGGGGCTTACAGCTAGGGGTCAGCCAGCATCCAGCATGCCTGGAGTAGCTGGGGTTAAGGGCCTTGCTCATGGGCCCGGTGGTGATATGATTACTCTGTTGGCCATGGGATTCAAACCTGTGACCTCCTGGACACAGGCGAAGATTCCTAACCCACTCAGTTTTATTTCCAAGGTAAACAGCTTTATCACTTCGACATTTGAAACTTTTATGAAAAATTGAAATGTTCTCATAGCCCTGTGACCCTGATAAATGGATTTTTTAAACCATAATATTAATTAGATTTTTTTCTTAATATGATAATTAATTACTTTATTTATGATTTTATGTCCCTGCCCAATAGTGTAGGTTTGGTTTCAACACTAGTAGGGAACAAATCAGCCCTGAACCCGCCACCCCCTAAACATACATGGCAATGAGTGACATGTCGTTTGTCCCATTATCATGAGAGGTCCCTCAACAGGCTTCCCTGGGCTTACCTAACTTTTACAATTATTCATTTGCTATTTAAATTTCCATATTAATTCAAGAAATGCAGCATGCAGCTATTGTGTTTGAGGCCAAAATCCTATTCATGTAAACGATTTTATTCAGCTCTTTTAAAACACATTTTCATTACACCTAGATACTATCTAGATAAAAACAATCTCACTAATTCAGTATCACAAATTGTCTAGACAGCATCATGCATATTACCATTTAAACGTGTTTTTCTACACATTAGTGAATAATTTTGCTAAAAATAGTCAGCCCTCCATTTCATATGTATTTTGGTTATGCTTTATATAACGTGCCTGCCTACACAGGTCAAAGACATTCAGCTGCTTCTCTGAACCTCAGCTCTCTTAAAATAAGAATCTTCAATTTGTGTTTACCAATTAAAAGGAGTATATAATAGTACCCGCTTTGGCTGTTCTCTGTCATGATGAAGGGAGGGGGTAGCGTCCTCCGAGTTTGCACTTCTTTTTCAGCGGGGGGGGGGGGGGGGGGGTGGAGTGGGAAGATTCTAAGGAAAAAAATGTTTGGTGGGTGGATGAGTTTGTGTACACTGGACCACAGAGGACGGGCGAGCCCAATCCATCAGCTGTCAGCCGAAACACTTACAACGCTAGAAAGTTAGGGTGGGAAGCATTAACAAAAAAAAAGAAAAAAAAAACTGAATTAATCTTCCTTTTTCCTCCAAAACAAGTGACCCTGCAAGGTCATGTGATGAAACTTACAATAAAGAATTGTAAAGCTTTTCAGATTGAAACCGGACTCCCCTTTGACACGTCTTTCCTTACTCGATGACGCTGGAGTGTCCATTACCTGTGGCCTGGCCGCTAACGAGCATGAGGTGTGCGACCTTTTTGATCTAACGAGCTTGGTGTCACGCTTAAAAAGTCTTCTCTCCTGCTCAGGGCCAGACACCTCCCTGAAGGACAGTTACGCAGTAATTTGATGCATCGTCTGCCTCTGACCGGTCAATAAAACAGTGAGACTGCAGCCCAGAGCCCTGAGGAAGATTAAATCACAAAATCAAAAGCAAGGATTTTTTTTTCAGCCAACCACAGGTAATGTGCTCTTCTTTCCAGTCAATTACTTCACCATCCAGAATTTTCCTTCACACACTTTTTTCTTTTTGTTAATGACATCGACGCATATGTTAACTGTACAGATTTAGCATAATCCGCAGGACTTGCTTACACTTTACAGGCTTTGTGGTTTCTGATGTGGAAATCTGCCAAGCAGAGTAAGCAATCTGTTTGCGAAACTGTCTCATTTCTATATTCCAATGACCCATATAGTTGTTGGCCTTATTTCTCCAGCACTGATATGAGTTGTGCAAGAAGCATTCAGTCAGAAAATTAATACTTTATTCAAATATGATCATTTGAAACATGTTAAATGTGAATTCCTACTGCCCTTTAGATTCACTTGCCTGAATATGAAAACTCACAAAATTATCTGAACTGGCGGGATCCAGATGTTGAATTTACATTTGCGCATCGGCTCTGGATAATCTTTCTAATGCCATGTAACGTAAACATGTGACGCCGAGACTCAGACACATGCACATAACACGCCGCTCCTGCTTTACAGTAGCTCCTAGCTCCATCTGTGTCTGTATCCGCCTACTATCTGGAATCTGAAGTTGATACATAAAAAAGAAAAAGCACCACCCTGGCTGTCATCAAGAAAAATGACACCGCCATGTGAGAATTCCGCCGGGGGTTACCCACAATTCACAGAGCCCTGCTGCACAATAAACGTTTATCAATAACTTTAGAGCACACGACGGAGGGTATGACTTTTAAGTTCCATGTGGAGTTTCTTTCGGCTAGGATGGGATAGCTTTCTGAAGAAAAAGGCCGGAATATCTGTAACTTTGAAACCCCCCTCTGGCGGCCCTCTGGCCCTCAGTTTCAATATTACGGAGAGAGGCGTTCGAAACCTGATCACTTATGATGGTCGCAAACAGCCAGCATGTCTGCGGCTCATGTGAGATATGCAACTGGTACGCTTTGTGTAACAAGTGGCTTCAACAGGTTTAACACAAATGTTTAACTAGTGTACCCACAGTACATATCGATAAACGAAAGGTCAGTGCTGAAGGCTGCGTGTCGGAATGATGTCCATTCTGTCTTCAATAAGAATAAAAATCCTAATGGCCCACCACTTTTCCATTCGAGAAAAACATCCGAGGTCTGTTTCTTCATATTTATAGTCTATCCGGCTCAATTATCTTTCAGAAAATTGTTTGACTGAAGAAAGTCTCCTGTAAATACTGCAAACGTCACTGGAAAAAATGTATGTTCTTGGTGGAAAAAATCAATGTAAAAATGTGGCTGTTAAATATCTTGCATGATATATTACACTGGGTGTTGTTTTATTATTGTTTTTTGGCAGTTCATGTGTATGATTTACTTTAGGGGTTCGGGTTGGTTACTTTGCTGAAGGGTACAGACACAGTACCCCACGGGGACTTTGGGTTACGAGCGTGTGTCACTGCCATCGGTGCTCATATTCCTCCGTATGTTGTTATTATATATGCTGTCCTGGGATTATATGGATCCCACTCCCCTCTTTGTTCATGGTTGACTTTACCGGCTAAATTTACACGAAGAGGCTCCACAAATCTCCCGAAACACGGGACGAGATGGGAAAGTTTGCATGATCTATCACGTCTCTTAATGTACTGTAATCACAAGGGCATATAATGGCTCATTCACAGGTTGGTCGCGCTGTTCCATCCCTTTGAGAGGAGGAAGTTCTCAATGGCAAAATGTGGTCGGACGAGGAGGAAGCTGAAGAGAAGGAAAATAAATAATTATATATCTAAAAAAAAAAATCACTATTAGAGCTGTCACTCTGGTTTCCATAACAACCAGTAAAACCCACTCTCAAAAATTTTTGCAATACTACTTTTACTTGGGAAGTGAGTGTTTGCTTAATATACATGAAGTGGATGAAACGAGCAAAACAGTTTAGAGAAGAGAGCATTTTGCAGTTATTGGGTGCCGTCGCCTGCAGTTTCGCCGGTCGAGGGACATTGTGTGTAATGCTTTCTCACATTGTGACGCTTGCTCATTCCATTAGGTTTGTTGGTGACCCTCCAGACCTGAAGACCTTCCATCCTTCGCACCAATTTTTCCCTGACAAGAGATAATAAAACTGTTACAACTAACAGTCTACAGCACATAACCAGTTGTTTGACTGAATTCTCCCCATTAAATACTGATGGGGAAGATAACATTGAAATGTTCAAATACGATTTTATTTAGCCGCGACATCCCGATAACCCTAATTCTGCGACGATTTCCCAGATCAGAACAGAAAATATTGCAAGTGACCCTGGTAATCCACTGCTTTACAAGGAAAGGAAAACAGAATCGTATCGAGTTTGTAGAGACTTTATTTCAGTCCTATTTTCAGCCCGCACAAAACGTAAAAATAATTTTACTTTAGGAGAGCGCTGTCGTACTGACGGAAACAAACAACCATGAATTTTGTGCACGCGTGTGCACAGATCAGAAGGCCGCATCTACCCCGTGGCAGCAAAGGGGGAATGCGAATCCCCTGCTAATGAAACCGGGAGCATTTCCCGCTAGCGAGCAACCAAGGCGTAAAGCCACCATCCATACAAACAAACCCCAACTCCATACACCGATGACCTTTCGAGAGAGAAACTCTATCATGAGTTTTTTCGAAATAAAAAAAAAAACTATGATAAACTCAAGGTGAACCGTTTTCATCCTAGCACAACTAAACCCCGGAAAGTGAATCACACAATTGGAAAGTAAAACTGAACGAACAAATGGAAGAAAGATAAAGCATTTCTGATGTAATTTGAAATCGTTACTGATGGCTGCATTTCTCCGCGACTTTGTCGGCACTAACCTTGAGCCGCGCCTACCTCACCCTGGCCCTGAGCAGGAGGATGGGGACTTCGAGCCCCACGTTTACTTAAGCATTCTGCTCAACAGGCGCCCAGGGGGTTATAACCCTGAGAAATTGTATTAGTTCAACTGAAGTCGCCATTAATACACCGCGGTGGGCCACACCATAACCTTTCACTACTCATCTCAAGGGTGTCCTCAGAAAAGCGTCTCTTTGTTACAATCGCCTGGGAGGACTTTCAAAGTGACCTCCCGCCAAAGTCAGTCCCGTCCGCTTTTCTTTTTCATCCCCTCCTGCCCTCACATCTGCTTCTCCATCTCCTCCGTCGCCGAGTGCCGCCGGTCGATTGGACTCAGCTACCTGTCAGGTGAAAGGGATAGGAGCCGCCCTCCGACCGTGGATTCAATTAAAGATTGGAGTCGCTGTGGTGGATGAGGTTCTGCTCCTGCTTAGCGCAGCACTCCAGCCCCCCGAGTCTGATGGACAATCCCTCACAGACGACGTTGGTGTGGCTCCCGGCGCACTGGCGGGGACATGCAGAGCGATCGGATCGCCGCCTTCCCAAACCCCTGACGCTCTCCGCCGGAGCTTGCCACTGATTCTTTGAAAGCCCAGTCGAAGTCTGCTAACCTTTCTTAAATAATACTATTTTATTTTATCCACAAAACTAGCTCTGACCTCTGAACAAGGCACATATTTATCATTCACTATTAGCAAAATGACGGGGCACTAAGCAAATGAAATATTTTTTCTAAGTACATATATCATACAGTATGTGCTGAAAAGCATTTATCAATACAAACTTATTCCTGGACACTCAACTCTTCTACAGTTTCATATTATCCTGGATAGTTTATTCCTTCAAAAAGAATGTCTTCTTTTTGCTTTTCTTCAGTACTTTTGTGGAAAATATGAGCTCATAATTTAATTCAGCTCTAGCCCAGTCTGGATAAGTCGGGACTTTTGAATTAATTGTGATTCTTTATTGATCTTTTACTTGATTCTTTACTTGGTACTGAGACAGATATGTGCAGGTGGACAAATGAGCCCTTATTTGCTTTTTTTTTTGCTGTGTTCAGCGATTAAAATTAATGTATTAAATTATTTTTAACTTTAGGTTTCAAGAATAAATGAAGATGAATTCTCATGTCACATTTTTAAGGAAATTTCCAGTGTTGACATCTGCATGGCCACAGGAGACTCCGTATAGAAAGGTTGTCATAGTTTAAGAAAATCTGCGCAAATATAAAATCTCTCTCTCTCTCTCTCTCGCTCTCTCTCTCTCTCGCTCTCTCTCTCTCTCTCACTCTCTCTCTGTCACACACGCACACACACACAGTCTTCGGTATTGTAGTTACTGGCCACATCCTCGGCACTGTATTTTATTGTAATGCATGGTAGGTGATAAACCACGTTAGCATATGAACACAGTATATTAACGATATTTCTTGTTTGATTCTCTATGGATGTGTCTATGTGTATATAGAGATGGCGTGACTCTCGGCCCCCTCAAATCACGTACAGGCCACCCTTCCTTCCACCCCAGCGGGGGGCTGCCAATATGCCAAGCCTGGGAATTAAACAGCTGCCATTTGCAGTGCAACTCCTGCGAGGAGCTAAGCGTTCACGCCAGACAAGCGTGTGGGATCTCACTGTCCATTTTAATATTCCCCCCGGAGTAAAGGAACGGACAGAAAATCAATATCTTCATTTTTTCAATATTAAAAGAACGAGGGAAGAAACAAACCTGCAACTCTTCACTATAAAACCCAAGATTGGCTTTTAAGCCATTTGCTGTTTTATCTTTGATGGGTCTGGAGACAAGCCTCTTGGGCAGAATTATTTGATTAATTGTTGCTTTGCATTGTTCCGTCTTTTTTTTCTTAACTAAAGAAGCCTCTGTCTGTTTTGCTGTTAGTCAGCACTTTCCAAAGTTCAGCATTATTATTTATTTCCAACATCCTGAAATTAACTCGTCAATTAACATTAAATATAACAGGGTGGTGTATTTAATTTCAATTACATGACGACTAACAGCCATCTCAAGCTGAAAATTTCTGAGTCTACGCAGAAGACAGCAAGAAATAATTAGGCAGGTATTAAATTAGCTTGTTTCTTGCTCTTTAAGCTTATGATAAGTAATGGCATGTTTTGTTTATTTAAGTTGCTTTTAATTCCGCAGCTAAACAGTGGTGTACAATTAATAAAAATATTTTGCTTAATGTGTGCTGCCTTATCTATTTTACAGTTTCTGGAACAGCTGTCCTCAAACGCTAAACTAATAATTTATTACCAAAGTATGATGAAACTTCTAGATTTCATGGAGCTGAATGTCTATCTGCGTGAAGCATATAACTGTATATATATATATATAACTTCACAAATCTTCTTTTTACATTGATATCCGCCTCACATCCATTCATAATAAACTAATAAATAAAACAAAAAAATCTTTTACTTTCATACCATAAAGCTTTTTTGCAGAAACAAAATTCACTTACACGATCAAATAATGAAGTAATGATGAAGTAAAAAACATTAACTAGATTATAAAACTACACATAGCAGAATCACACAAAATAATAATTAAAACCTGTAAGTATTGGCATCACCCTTAAATTGAAAAGCTTTCGGGTTGGCTGTAAAATATGAAAGAAATGGTTTCAGCTTTAAAGCCAATAGTTAGCTTTTTACGGATTTTTCTTTCTGCGTACTGGAAGTGTCTGTCTAGTAACTAGGTATTGCATATAGAACTACTGCCTTGCATAGGTCTTTATAGGGCTTGGATATCAGGCTTGTTTATTTCCTTCACCTGTACCTTATTTCCAATAGTACAAAACGGGGTACATTATCAGGATTAATTAAATATATTCATCATATATTACTGGCAAAATTGTTGTAAATGGTACTTTGTCTTATTTTTGAGGGTGAAAAAAATGACATGAGTAATTTAACTACACTGTCAGGTTAACATCAGTACAGTAACCAAGAAAAAATTAAAGATCGTATTGTATTTTGTAAATTAATATGGACATGAATGTGTCTAAATTATAAACCGAGAATTTGCTAAACAATTATGCACAATTACGCACCACAGGTATGTAAACTGAAATAAGATCTTAGATTTGACACCGTAATCCTCTACTTTTGCCTCTTTTAGTACACAAAGCGTTTTCAAGTCTTAAATCTTGAGATATACCTTCATCATGTCATTTTCATTCCAGGAAATGGCAAACATTCAAGCAATGTTTTCATTTCATACTTGCCTTTTAATATTTTAATGAAAAGAGAAGATGCTCTCGCAATAGCTGCCATGTCTTTTCTAAACATTACGCTTTCCATCAGAGACAGAACTGTGCCTATGGATCTGTATTTGATGGGATACGCCTGCAAGGCGTGATGGGAGGAAGTGCTACATACAATAACGAAGCAATAAAAATGTGAGGGCAGGTGTAGAATTCCCAGAGGCCTGCAGCAGTGGACTGGTGAATGAACACAGTGGCAACTCAACGAGCACAAAATCCATCACTCGGCGTGGCTAACGCTAACAGCTGCTCTACATTTTACATAGTGCTTCTAACATCACCCATTTAGACTTCTGTATCCATCAGGTTTGTATTTCAAGGAAGGCCATATGCCTCTGACAGAGGAGTACACCAAGTGCAGCTAGATACATAGTGCTAGTGGCCTTCAGGCTGATGGTCAGAGCAGTGCGGCAGTGACACTGAGAACAATGGCTCTTCTCATAATCATTTGCTGGACGAGCGCAATAGGGGTCGTGACCTTTACTTGGGGCACCTCGGTGGGAACGTCACGGCCGCACGCTGTGCTCGGGGAAAGGCTGACGTGGCCACGGCAGCTAACATCCTGCTCGCCTGTCCGTGACACCACCATACCTCAAAACCCGGGCTACAAGACAGGTTAACAGTCCCGGCACGGAATATGGATTTTTGGCAGGCCTAATTTGCCCCAGTAGGCGTCATGCGTAATATGCCCAGAACTAATTATCCTAGGGAAGGAAACAGTAGCAAAATTCTGCTAATGATGTGTGAAACCAGATAAATAACAGTTTATGAAATTCTACTTTTTTTTTATTATTTTACGTAATGTAATGATTAATGAAAAATATATAAGCTGTGTTCTTTTCTGTATAAACAAATGCATTTTAGAAAATATATCAATACACAAGTATATAGGAATTTGGAAGAACATGTCTGAGTGTATGCCTGAAAATTTCATTAAACTAAAGACGTGAACAATATATTTAGGGAGCTCTTTAAAATTTAATGTTTCGCCCGTCAATATTTTTTTCCCCCTGTTTAGCAGGAAGGCAACTTTCACATGGAAACAAATAGCGGCATTAAGCGTAAAACACTTTCAAATCACCAGCGGGAGTGTGGATTTAATAGAGGATGAAAAATGCACAAGGTCTGGGGTTGCCCTGGTGAAGCGTGCCGTAACAGATGGTCCTGGGGGCTCATCCACTGGTACAGCGACCGGATGAATTTCTGATTTGCTAGTGGGGGCTAAATTGAAGCCTTTTCTGGTAGATCTTTAGCTACACCATACTAGCTGTCCAAAATAGCTGGAGAAGAATGCTACATCAAGCTGAATTCTTGGAACCCACACCAGAGCTCAGCTCAGGCACAAAGCTGGCTGAGGGAGGGAGGGGTAAAAAAATAGTGTTCGGCTGGTGGGTGAGTGCTGGGGGGCAGGGGAAACCAAGCCAGATCAAGCACTGTCCAAGAGGAACCAACGAAGAAGAAGGAAGGTCCGGGTCCTATCCATCTGCCAAGCCTGCTAGCATAAAGCACAGTCCAGAGGGAATGTCGGCAAAGCTGGACTAAACACGAGTGGCAACCCACAATTATGCCTGCGGTTATCGATGGGACAGTGCCTAAAAGTGCCGCCCGCACAAACAAGTGGGAGGAGAGCAGTTAGACTGCTCATTCTACTCGTCAAGCTTGTTGGCAGCATCCCGGAGAAAATACCAATTGCAGCCATTGTTCAGTTCCAGCGAGCATTGTTCAGGCCCTCCAGTGTAGCTGGAAAAGTGTGTCATATCATCTCGCTAACCAAAGCAGCAATAAGCGGGGAAATGGGCGGCAGGAAGCGTGGGAGATGGAGCGCAGATTCCCGATCCATCCTGCAGCATGACATGCTCCCAGAGGAAATGACACCATGGAGGCCTGACTAGGTAAGCACCAGGGGCCAGAGCATCCTTTTCATAACAGGAAGAAAATAGTCTGTGCAAAAAAGCAAAGTTGCGTTGGCGGAAGGATAATGATTTACTGTGTTCTCAAGTAATAACCTTTAATCTTCAGGTCAAAATGTGAACAAATGTGGAACTTTATAAACTGAAGCCTTTAATGTGTTGTTAAAAGTGTTCATGTTACTTTTGTTTTTTTAGGACTGCGAATCAATAAAAAAATAATCTCACAGTTTTCTGCGATTAATCGCAATTAATCGCATTTAATATTAAAGCTTAAAACCATACATATTCATACACTGAACTCCCAAATTAATGTAGAATTAATACAATGGTGAGTATATGGGTCATTGTCAGAAACTCATGACTATAACATATAAATTTTTGACAGACTCAAATTATACAACTTCATTGTCTAATCTGTCAGTTTTGCCTCTGGGGGAATCAGTTTTGTTATGTTCTCATTTATTTCTGTAATTAAGAAAAAAAAAGCATTTCATCAAATCCAGGGCAAGAGTTACTGAAATGCACTACTGAAAAATGACAAAACTCACAAGAAAACTGAGCAAAAATATGCATCATACAAATTGATTGTTTATTGTGGTTTGCATGCAATAAAGTTGAAAGATTTAAAAACATTTTGTAGTTTGTTACTTACTTTTGTCTAGCTATTTTGGGGAAATGGTTAAAATCTAATTATAGCAACAAATTACATAATTTTAATATGTATAATATGTATATGCTCTACACAAAAAAAAAATAATAATTTTCAAGTTTGTGAAAGTGGGCCATATTTAAATATTTGTCTAATGATTTAATTTAAACTTCTGAGGTACAGATTATTATTTTCTAACAAAAATACTACTAGAAGAGGTTGATATTGTATTGTCTAAGTATGGATGATAAACGATTATTTTTTTTTATGACACACCATGGCATATACCACATGTACATATAATTGCACGCACTCAACATGCAGATGGACATACTATTTAATCCTGAAGATTCAAAAATCTAAAATCTGACTTTTGGCAAATGGTTCTAAAAACAGAAGCCTGAAAACCAGTGAAACTGCCCTTAATAACAAAGGTAGGCCTATAAGGTTTTCAATAAAATAAAACAAATATCGCAAACATTTTAAAGTGAAATACACTCACCTAAAGGATTATTAGGAACACCTGTTCAATTTCTCATTAATGCAATTATCTAATCAACCAATCAC
>JAODKN010000093.1:17763608-17783296 GCA_026774425.1 Petrocephalus zakoni | reverse complement strand
TTTGCCCGCTCGTTAGTCCTGTATAAGAGTGCCTCCCAGTCCTGTACTCCCCAGTCTGATCATTAACATCAGCCCTCCTGTGGATCACTCCAGCTGCCTCCTGTTTGCCGCTCGTTAGTCCTGTATAAGATTGCCTCCCAGTCCTGTGCTCCCCAGTCTGATCATTAACATCAGCCCTCCTGTGGATCACTCCAGCTGCCTCCTGTTTGCCCCCTCGTTAGTCCTGTATAAGAGTGCCTCCCCGTCCTGTGCTCCCCAGTCTGATCATTAACATCAACCCTCATGTGGATCACTCCAGCTGCCTCCTGTTTGCCCGCTCGTTAGTCCTGTATAAGAGTGCCTCCCAGTCCTGTACTCCCCAGTCTGATCATTAACATCAGCCCTCATGTGGATCACTCCAGCTGCCTCCTGTTTGCCCGCTCGTTAGTCCTGTATAAGAGTGCCTCCCAGTCCTATGCTCCCCAGTCTGCTCATTGACGTCAACCCCTGAGTATACCTGTGATTCCCCGGTACCTGATCGTCAGTGTCTTCGCCCTGTGTGGCCCCTTTGTTTTCCCTGTTTGGGCCTTCGAGTAAAATAAAGCTCCTTCTGTTTACCCTGATCCCTGCCCTTGTCTCTGCCTTCTGGCTGTGGCCCCTTTTTCTGCTTTTATGGGGGCTTGTTTGTGCAGAATTTCAGTTTCTAGCATAATAAGTCTTTTAATTTAAATTTAATTTAAATTTAATTTAAAATCAATATAATGTCTTGCTAGCAATTCTGCTTTAGAGAAACATCTTGCGTCCAACTACGTAAGCTGAGTTTGGTGTCAAAGCACCTATAAACTTTTTCATAAGCTGCGTCAATGTCTTTGGACAAACCCTAAATTTGCTTATGTTTAATTCTTTATAGTAAATAAGAGTAACACTGACACCCTTTTTTATTAAATCAGGTACTGAAGCATCCGATGGCCTGACTTGCCTTCATTGTGCACATGCTCATGTCAGCCATAGCCTCCTGCTCCCCAGCCCTTACGGTATCTATGCTAACGTCTCTAGCTACACCAAGTCACTGTGACACATCGGAAAGCCGTCAGATATGGAATCCTTTGTAAGAGCCCATCGATTGTTCTGCGCCACATTGCAAGTCATTTCATCATGTAAAACGCTTTTTAGCTGTCGTCTCCGCGAGTTCCTCCAGGCTAGCAGATATTCTGTGAGGCGAATTCTGTGCCTGGTAGATGGGAGCAGCAGTCCGTTTTTTTTCGTTGCCTGTCTATCAGTGACGGGTCAGTCGAGGGCAGCTTCCCAGTGCAATCACAGTATAGTACCATTTTCCTTCCCAGATAAATACCTCGTCCTGAATCTCCTCCCAGCTATTTCATGGATGCCGAGGAGGAAATTCCAGTGCTTGGAGATGTGATGGGAATGACCGATGGCCAGGACCATAGCCGTCGGGTTCCTGAATGACACCGAGGTTGATCTACCACTTCAATGTGTTCATGTCCAGTGCTCTAAACACGACCAGAAGACTCCAGTCCTAATGCCAATGATATCTAAATATAACAAAAATATGACATTAAGAGTAAAGAAAAAACATTTTATAAAGATGAAGAATTGTCCTGAATTAGACAATTATGTAGGCCTCACATATTTGCTGATAGCAGGTCAACCCCAGCACCATTAACTGAAATAAACCATGGATAATACGAACATCTTCCAAGACCCTAATATGAGTTTTATTGCACTGTCTAAGCTCATCCATTGAAACCTAGAAACTGCATATTTTTTTAAACAAGCAGAGAAGTCTTGTTGTGTTTCTGTCCTGCAGTATTTCTGCAAGTTCTTTAAAATATTATATTCAATACTGTCAGGCAGCACTCTAAATTTAAAATATAAATGCGGCGTGGACTGGAGCATTACTCTGCTATTTAATTGGTTTAAAACACAAAAGTGAAAGTACTGTGAGTCCTAATAATATCTGGTGATTGGCAAAATGTCTGAGGGAGAATGTCATAAATCTAATCAATTACAGGATTTACAGTAGGAACTATAATTTCCAAGAATAGGGTACATTCGTTTGAGTTAGTTAGTTTGGGCTTTTTCCAAACCCCAGGTCTTGACTATTTCCATTTCTAGACAAACACCTCTGTCTCCCCTTATTGGCTCCCTGCAAGGCAAGACCTCAGGCTAAAATCTCTCTCTCTCTGTGCCACCTGCTACCATTTCTTCCTGGAAAAGGTTTCGCAGCTTTGGCAGTCTGTCACATGTATATGCTCTGTGACTCTTCTTTCCACACCTTCTGCAAACCACCTAAGAGAAGGTGTGGGCCACCACAGTTCGGTACCCTTCTCCTCACTCCTGTTCCAGACTACAGAAGGTACTCTCCTGGGACATAAAGGCACACTGCAGAAGGCCTTCTCACCTATTGTACCCGGGAGAAGCAAACATCCGGCTGTTAGTGAAGAGGCTTTCTCTGTTCACCCAGGGTGCCGAAACACTTTTGTGTATTGATTCACAGATGAATCTAGTACTACTGGAATTTTATTCACCTGTATAACATTTCAGTTTGACTGATGAAACATTTAAAATGCTGCAAAATGGCAAATGAAATTTCCAAGTTATCCATTCATCTACTCAACGCTATGAAAAAAATTTAATTAATCCTAATGAGTTGATTAAATGCAGCTCTGTTATTTTTATTGCACACTTCCCAACACACATTTCACAAAGGTCTTGACAAAGATATAGCTGAGTAGGAAGAACAAAGGAGAGACTTCAGAGGCTCAGTTGGATTCCCAACCCCATGTTGGTCTGGCCATGCTAGCATTATAGACTGATGCTTGTCCGCTAAGGAAAGCCATCGATGGTCGGTGCATCAGCAAGTCAAACTGCAGTGTCACTGCAAATGGGGATGCAGACTGTGCAATTCACACTGTGTTGCAGGCATGTAACCAGGCAGTAAAATTACGATTATGGGTCTGACCAGCCCCCATCCCACCCGAAATTTGTGTGCTCCCCTCCTGGCATGTAGCCAGGTAGTTAAATAACGAATTTGAACTTCTGGCTACGGGTTGTCCTGGGCAAGAAAGAGCTGTATTAGGGCGACTACTGACATAGTCACAACATTCATAACGACGTTTGGCAGCGTGCACAGCGGTGCTATTTAAAGTAAGCTAGACTAAGAAATTGCAGCAGGGTGGCTCAGTAAGTGTAACTGTGGCCCGAAACCCCAAGGGTTCGATTTCTGCCCTGGCTCTCTGTGAGTTCTCCTCATGTTCACTGTTGCTCTCTTCACACTGTTCTGGTGAATGCAATGCCTCTTAATTAGCCATAGACTGTCAGTGTGTACCCTGTGATGGACTGTTTTTTTTTTTAATCCATGGTGTCTCCTGCTTGCTAGGTTAGGCTGCAGGTCTCTGCAGAGTCCCTGCAACCCAATTCCGGATAAGTGGTTATGGATAGATGGATAGACTACGATCAGGTAGACGGTGGTCTGCAGCTTGGAATTAGCATTCTTTCCTCGTGTTTAGTTTTTTGTATCTCTGCCGCAGTGCAGCGAAGGCAGCTGGTGTATAAGTGAGCACTACATTTTCCTGCATCCAGACCTGTTGCGCTTGCATCTGGCAGGCCGGCCCCCAACACTAGTCTCTGATGGACCACTCGAGGCAGCATTCCTCGCCGTAAAATTCCATGGCACTGTGGAAGGAGCTCCTTGCCTGAGACATGTTTACTTGAGCATTGCCTGTAAAGAGCCTTTGCATTTATTCCAACCAGCTCCAGTTTGCAATAGAATCCATGCACAGGCCACCGGTGTGTTATTCTCCTGAATGAGACACACGGAAGCCCAGCGTTACCCCGGGAACTGCAGTCATTTAAAGAATGTTTGCATAATGTATTGTTGCTATAGGTATAGCACAGAAGAAACAGCATCGACACATTAGAAAATAAGTAATAACATAACACTGGGATCATTATAGCAGTAGGATGAGTGGGGGGGGGGGGTGTCCCAGGTGCATCAATTTGAGCTCACATTTCATAAAGACACACAGCGGACCCATGGAATTTAAGGTAAATGTAATTTAAAATAAGACTGACAGTGTGTGTTATTTCTGTGGTGCGGCTGTCAAATTGACCCCCAACAGTAATACCAGTGTTACCTTTTGGGGGGGGTTCTAAAAATTGCCCCGCTTAATGAGGCAGAGGGTGCTGTTCTGTTACTTCTGTCTCTTACTTGAAAGCTGTAGCCGGGGCTAAAATTCTTCTGCTCACCCAAGCTGAGGCATTTATGTAAAGAGATTCACAAATGTGGAAAGGCATTGTTATTTTTAGGGTGCCATGTCTACTGACGTCTTGGAATCTATCCCCTCCAGCACAATGACGACTCCTTTCCACTTTCCGTGGCATCTGAAATTGTGCCATAAGGTATGCCCAGTTGCATTTGTAATAAGGGGAACAACTCTGGAAAAGCCTTTGGTTGTCCATCTTTTCTTTGTGATGTCAAAAGTAGACCCCGTGCACCTTTTCTCCTTAGTCTGTGGAAAAAAACACAGAGTTTTGTCCTTCAATACGTACGCTGGCCCATCTCCACCTGAATGCAGGTGTCTCCAGTGGACCCAGAGAAGCTCCTTCTCAACACCCAGACAAATACGCCTTGTGATAAGTGTGAGCAGCTGGGGCAGGAGACTGATTAGATGCATTCCACAATGCTTTTATTTTTTTACTTTTTCTCCAAACCAGGTATTTGCATCCCTGAACAGGGCTTGACCAGATGGAAGTTGCAAATGGCATTTGCAGTCAGGCGTTAGACAAAGATTTATGGCCGGGGTGAATGCATCAGCGTAGGTGCACCTGCTGCTTAAGGAAAACGGTAACATTCATATGATGCAGGAAACACGGAGAGCATTGTAGTGTGAAATGGTAGCTACACAAAGAATTTACTGATAGAATCAATTAAATATCGTTTTAATTATTTTCTTTCATTCACTGTTTTTTTTTTTTCACGTGCTATAATAAATCTGCAGTATTTTGTTTACTATCTTGTAAAAGAATTTCTAAGGGATCTTTCACAAAGTGGGAATGGACAGATGACTTTTGATTAAATCCATCCATTCATCTTCCAACCACTTGTTCAAACAGGGCCATGGGTGGGCTGGAGCCAGTCCCAAGCAGCACAGGGCATAAGGCAGGGGATGCCCTGGACAGGATGCCAGTCCACTGAGGGACACACGTACGCACTCGACCTGGCAGTATAAAGCAACAGTGCTACCCACTGAGCCACCAAACTGCTGCTTTTTGATTCGTTTTTTTTATTCTGAATCTCTGTTTTTTTTCTGAATTCCCAAACTCCTGTAAACATGTCTACTGGCTAAGTGAGTTAGTATTATTATTATTTTTTAAATGATTCATTTGTATCCAAATATCTGTCTTACAACTGCTTATTATAGTCAGGGTCACAGGTGACTTGGTGGCCATTTCAGCCAGCAGAGGGGACACGTATGGGGCACAGGATCCAAGTCTATCACAGGACACGCACACAGAAACACACACACACACACAGACTCGCATACCTATCTAAATGGGCACCATCCATTACTTGCTAAGGGAAAAACCCTAATCCCAATCAATACTCTTGGCATTTATATTTTTTTGATTGCATTCACAGATTTAAAAAAAAAAATAGGTTATCCAGATCGGGACCTGAAAAAATGTCCCCAAAGTTTCAAGTTTTACCACATTTTGGGGACATTTTGGTTCCCAAATGTGATCTATGTGATCTATCCCCCCGTGTTTGCGTGTTTGTATTCCTATCTTAGCGAGGAAAACGCCAATCCTAATTATGACACGCGTAACCGCCACCCAGCCCCAAGTTTAACCATAAATAACTAAACAAAACACAAGACTATTGGCATTTTTACTTTGAAACTCACAGATTTTTATAAAATGAAATTTGAAGTAGTGAAGAACGAAAAAGTGACCTCACTGGTCACGCACACACACGCGCGCACTAGATTCGATCGTTTATAATTAGGAACATTTCTCTTTTGTCCGTTTTCTGAAATCATGAAGTTCACAAACCGACCTGCAGATGTCAATGTTGCCTATAAAAATAACCCATCGCCTGCTTGCCGTTCGTAAAATTACACGCTTTAAAGCAGATTGTTAATTAATGGCAGAGACACACGCATTTAGGATTAGGACTATTGGTTTCATCCAACTCATCATTATCGCAAATATTTTGTAAATCATTTTTGCCCTTTTAAATGTAAGATTATTTTCTTGACATAGAGAATGTAGTTCGTCCTCGTATTAGATACAATTAAAATAAGTTATGTGCTAAATCCAGCCAAAACCTTTAATTACAGAAAAATGATCTTTAAATCCGTCAATAGAGAAACAGTTTGACTCAAAGAAAAACATGGTGAATTAATGACGTCCAAAAGGACCGGAGATGATTATTCTCCAGCCCTCTTGTATGTGAAATAGTATTATTTTGAACTAAAACACCCCATACCACCCACTTCCCCACATCCACACTTTTGCCTCCTTCACCCAGCAGCTCTCCTTCCCTTAGATAAGAAAGACAGAGATATACTTGCTAAAAGTGCCCTCTGCAAAGCTGGAGAAACCGTAGCTGGCCCTGGGGTCAAGGGTGCCAGCTTATGGGCGTCGTGCCAAGGCCACGGGGTCACATTTGGTGGTCTGAGTCCTGTGCTGCATGGCTGGGTGAAAAATGGAGAAAGGAGAAAGAATAGGGTCCTCAGCCGAGGAGGTGTACAGTTTCAGGAGCCAGGCGGAACCAGCAAAGGCTCCTTTCTACCCAGGTCAATTGATGTTGAGTGGACAGCCCCTCACTTGACCCCGCAGACATCCGACCCATAACTATGGCTGATAAGCAAAGTGGTATGCTCTCTATATAGCTAACAGCAGATAGCAGATAAGGGGGTCAGCAGACAGTAATCTTAGCAGGAAAGTGGCTCTCGGAAAGCAGGACAGACAAATTTAGCGTGACACCAAAGCCAACCAGTACCCATTAGAGTAAAAACACCAACACTTGCTGAGGGCTAAATCTTAAAGCACGGCTAATGAAAACTTGAGAAAAACAGTGCTTTCTTTGAATAATAATGGGAGGCTAAATAAAAATGCAATCAATTTAAGTTAAAGGGTTTTTAATCTGATTTCACTATTTTCATCCTTTCGCTGACTGTAATATTGTACTTGTGCACTAAGGCAATAGAATACTATTCATTCCTCGTCAAATGTTAGTGTTGTTTTTAATGTCTTATTAAACCCCACCATAAAATCAAGCCACGTTACCTATGAGAGTCTGTGAGCCTTTGATTTATTCTGCGCTTTTTTAAGCCGCGGGTGTGTTTATGGGGTGAAGCAGCCCTTAGCATGAACTGACGAGGTGTTGTGCAGAAATGCATCATGATTGCAGGGTAACGTGTGCCCATATTTTCCCAGGACGTCTGCAAATGCCCTTAGTATTTCAGGAGGAAGCCATCTGAGTATAATGTTGCCTAGTCATGACGGAGTCAGCACTGTCAGCATGTTAAGACCAGTCCTCTTTTTATTAATCATTGGACAGACTGTACAAGGGGTGAACCCCCCAGCTTACGCACACACCCACGTGTACTCTTGTACGCGTACACTCACAAGTTTATATTCTGGGGACTCTCCATTCATTTCTATGGGGAAAACCCTAAGCCCAATCACGATACCTCTAACCCCTACCCAGCCCTAACCTTAATCGTTAGTAACCAAACAAAATACATTTGGCATTTTTACTTTTTTGATTGCATTCACAGATTTTTGTGGGGACCTGAAAAATGTCCTCACAAGCTAAAAAGTCACAGGTTGGCATTGGGTCCTCACAATGTGGTAAATACAAACCCACACACACACACACCCCTCCCTTTCTGCTCCTCTTGCATTTGTACACTGTTAGATATTCCATCCCGAAGAATAAATGACTGACAGAAGTTATCATTACACAAAGCTGCAGATTCAATGATTTATGGTGAAATCCTGTCCAGTCCTGTGGAATTTTCCCAAAATAAGTTCATGTAAACAGCTCACGACAAAGAGGCACTCAGAGCACCCTGGTATGCATAAACAGTTTGAACAGTGCAGCGCACTGTAATCCCCCCCGACTGCAGGCCAGTCTGGAAATGTGGAGTCTCCTCTGGCAAAATAAGCCAGACTCCAATCCATCTTCCGTCGCAATAACACCCTTCTCAAACGAATCCATTTTCAAGGTGCTCCGCGGTCCGGCCGCATCACTGCACCCCCGAGACGATGCTGGGTGTCTCTCCCCAGCTCATCTCGACATTTGGCACTTTGCTGCAGAGATGGCTCCAGGATTTCATCTGCTGGTCAGGCAGAGCTATCTGCTAGCAGTTCCTATATAGCGCTCCCAAGGCCTTCTTGAATTATGGACATAGCACTAAAAAAAAAAAAAAAAAAACATTGTTCATGATTTTGGTTACCATCATCATTGAAAACTGACATGGCTTTCTTTCAAAGATCTCCCATGGTCCATTCCTAAGTCCGTCTACTGAAGGAGTGTAAACAAACTGGAGTTTGCCCTCTGATACTCGGGGAAGACGAGCTGAAGTCCTATGACAACAAAGCCTCTGATGGGCGCTGTCACGCGCCTTGCCTCGCTGTCCATCCATCATTGTCCCGGAGTCAGCATGTCTACCAGCCTCACTCTCACTTCTAGAACTATCAGAAGCAGTATCTGGCCACCGCAGTGCACTCCTGCCTAGCTGTCTCTTTATAGCCTTCTCCATTCCCAAAGAGAAAGCATTGTACCCATACACTGGCCTAATTCTTGCCATTTGGAATTCTCTTACACCTGTATAAAGTCCAAGGTCCCCCACATCATCTTCTACTTCCCTCCGCCGTTTAACTATAAACACCCCCTAGTGAGTAAGGCACCAATTCCGGGGAAGTTTCCATATTCGAGAGCGTCAGCTGTCCTCATTCCGATTATTGATTAATTACAGAGCCTGAGAATTAGCAGCGTGCATGTGATGTAATGGAAGCCTTGAGACAGCGCTTGCATTCAGTGCACATGCACCGCCAGCCGCTAGTGAATGCTGTCACACCTCTTAGTATACTCCATCAGATACAGGCATCTTAAGGACATCATGCTACAATGAAGGGCCGGTACTCGCAACCTTTGGGCGCGTGGAAAGTGCCTCCAGATAGCTCCATTTGGTGTTTAAATATTATATTTCCTGCTTTCTCCTTCAACTGCAGCCCTTTTTTTCATTCCTGCTATACTTACTGCCGTATAGGATCGCCTTG
Organism: Petrocephalus zakoni; assembly: GCA_026774425.1. NCBI lineage: Eukaryota > Metazoa > Chordata > Actinopteri > Osteoglossiformes > Mormyridae > Petrocephalus > Petrocephalus zakoni. The sequence goes on along the minus strand of JAODKN010000093.1, from coordinate 17,774,002 downwards.
CCAGGGGAAAGTTCCCTCTGCACTGGAGCCAAAACACAAAGCCCCCCATGAGGGTCATACTCCACATCAATCATACAATTAAAACAGGCATAAAGCAGCATATTGCTAATAGCCCGTATTAGCTTTCAAACGTGGTGTGCCTTGACAAATGATGCGGAAATGGGGCAGGACAGGGTTCGTGTTTTCAAGCTGCATAAGTACATTGGCAGAGTCATGGTTATTCACAAAGATGGGGACACTTGAGGCAGTTAGGGGGTGGGGCTTTAATGCATAGAATATAACAACCACAGTCGCACGGAATCGCATAGACACTCCAAACACACACACATAGAGATTAGGCATCTGTATCTTTGTGGGGACTCTCATTTCTATGGGCATAACCCTAATTCTAACTATGACACCTTTAACTCCTACCCAGCCCTAAGCTTAACCATAAGTAACCAAACAAAATACATGGCTTTTGGTGTTTTCAGTTTTTTGATTGCAGTTACAGATTTTCATAAAACTAATTTTCCCTTTGCAGGGACTGAAAAAAAAGTTTTTATCACATTTTGGGGACATTTGCCCTCCCCCTGCACACACAAATGCACATACACACAAAGACACACAGACTCGCGTACATATCTAAATGGGGACCTTCCATTCATTTCTATGGGGAACACCCTAATCCCAATCACGACACACTTAACCCCTACCCAGCCCTAACCTTAACCATAAGTAACCCAAAATACAAGTCCTTTGGTCCTTACAAGTATATCAAAACCTCTACACACACACACACACACACCATTTAGGGTTCTCTTCCACTGAACATCAACTGGAGTAGAATTTCTAGTTGTGAAAAAAAAGACAGATTTTAGGATATTTATCATCTATCAACAGCTTTAATCACCTGCATTCTTGACACATGCCTTCACCAGGCTCCAGACCCATAAAATATACATTTGAGATGTCTAGAAGCAGGAAATATATATATATATATATATATATTTGTGAAAAAAGCATGCACAACACCGCAAAACAAGCCTCTGGGCCTGGATAAAGATGATATCTTTTTGGAAAATTTAAGAGGTTATTGTTCTGTGTCCAATGACTGCAACTTGCCAGGATTCCAGCAACAGACAGCTTTCCCCCTGAGACAGCATCTCATGGAGCCCTGCATTAGTCAAACAGCCGTACCTGCCTCACGGGGGCATTCATGCTCAGTTATGTGGCTGTTCTGACTTAAAGCAGCCACCTTTGGGGCTATCAGATGAGTGAAATCACAGAAGGGTAACATTCACACACGCCTTGTGAATTTTTCAGCTTGGCATACTAACCATCTGATTTCCAGAGAAAGAGATGTAGCCGAGCTGTCTGTGGTGCTCACATCTGGAAAGAAAAGAGAAGGATTCCTCTTTCAAACTACTTACAAGCACATAAACAATGCTCAAAGGGCCCCTAGGAGATCTGAAGTCTGAGCTTAAAGGTGGAGGCAAAGCAAAGATACGCGGAATCTCTTTTCTACGACTTCACAAAGCAGAACGACCATGCCTGAAGTAGCACATACACATCATAATCCCGGTAAATCCTGCTGCAAGACTGAGGGCAATTATTTGAAGTCCGTCAGTCAAAGAACTTGAGAGGCTAGAGGTGGCCTGCTAGTCACAGACCACTGGGGAGTGCTTAGCCATTATTTGTTTAGAGCTGATCAGACAAACAGAAAGGAGCGAGAATCTCATTTCAAGGCCGCCACCTTATCTCACGCAGAGTTGTTTGAGAGAGGAAATCAAACGTGACTGAAAATGCCAACCCGTAACTTCCTGACGGACGTACCACAACCCAATCAACACCTCACCCCAGCTACGTTAGCGGATGATAAACGTTACTCTCATTTCGTCCCCTTGGTTTATCTCAGTCACATTGGACCACTAATGTGATCCAGTTTATTTGATACGCATCCTGTCCGAAAGTCTATAATCTCTGCCGTGTTTTGAATCTTAACGTCACAAAGCGGCCTCATGTTTCTTCAGTAACTGTTGGGTTATGCTAGCAGAAAAAAAAATATTTCAGCAGGTCCTGCTGAACCTTTCAGAGGGCTTCCTTGACATGAATGGAGATCTGTAGAGACACCTAAACCTGAGGTGATGGGCTGGTATGCATCGCGAAAACGCCTTAATTCAAACTGTCACGCTTTTCTTAATTCATTCATTGTGGCGCAGATAGCATATAGATCGACTTGTCAGCCGGCTTGTTATAATAGGAGCGCTGCCATTTTCACCGGGCCGTTGATCCATGGAAACACTGAATCAGTATCTCCGTGTTTGCGCGGCGACTCCCCGTCTCCTCCCCACTTCTGCCGCGGTCGCCTGCCGTGGCATTCCAGAGTAATGAAGCCTCCGAGCTAATCCACAATTACACACAGCATGCCAGCGTGCGGGTGTGACCGTATCCGTATTCATTGCCATTCAAAGCCTCGCTACCAAACCAAGAGAGACAAAATTCGTGAGCAAACACAGGGGTTTATGAGGTAAATAAATGTCCTGGAAGAAAATGTTATTCAATCAAAAGAATCAGTAATTCCACCGCCTCCCACTTTTTTGAGCGCGTTCCAACTTAGTGAGTGATTAGAGCAGCTGTTGTGAAAATTAATCACAAGAAAATTTACCCCCACTACTGTTGTTATGCACTAATCAGAATTTTTGTTTAAAAAAAGAAAAGAAAATTAATATTTAAACCATCAGACGCCTTTCGAAGAATGATTAATATGAAAGGACACTTTTGACGAAACGCAGGGGGTAAAACTATAAATGGACTGTATTGTATTGTAATAACTGCAGTATTACTCTATTAAGGTACTGAAATATTTTCACCGTGTGGTAGTAACGCTATCAATGAGGAGACCAACCCCTGCAAAAGACTCTGGCTCTTGGACCGAATCAGTTGGCAACACGGGACTCATTGAGAATGAAGAACATGCGCATCACACGTCATGCCAGTGGGCTTCACAGCATGCGGCATACCCGCAACGTTTGCATGCAAGATTTGCATGCAAAACTGCATGCGCTGTAGCCAGTAGGATTTGCATGCGGTGCGCAGGGAGCTGCTGCGACATGGGAATTCATGAGCAGCTCTGAATGCGGCGCCGCATGCACCTCATTCCCACAGCGCATCTTTACCCACAATTCCGAGACTGCACTCTGCGTTTAATTGGACATGCAGGGCCACATAATAACTCCAGTTTGGCTGTGGGACACCAATGTCTTCACATCCACCTATTCAGTCCTGCCTATTAATGGCTATTTAAAAAGTCCTTAGACTTTACTACAGTTAAATAACTTTGCTTGCAACATAATAATATATACATAGAGAAATTGCAGTTGTAAACCCCAGACATAAGCCAAGGAGGACTTCTGATGCCATATAATTCATCAATGCATCTTACGATTGTTAGTACCGGTGCGGGTCACAGGGGGCCGGGAGCCTATCCCAGAGCAGGACCCCAGTCCATCACACACACACTGTGGGCAATTTCAGGCCGCCAATTAGCCTAACTGCAGGAGGAAGCCTGCAGGGTACTTAGAGAACATGCAAACACCACCAACAGAGTGCGGAGATGGGATCCAAACTAGCCAGCGCTGGAGGTGTGAGCCAGCAACGCCATCCAGGAGGAGCCACAAGTGCTCCTTCATTACGTAGATTTTTAATCGTTTTTCCCTGTCAGTTACATTTATTAGCACAAAGCACATTGCACATGCACACTCTGAACATAAGAGATGAACTGAACTTCATTTTCATGGAAAATATTTTAGCCCATATAATTGGAATACCGTCCATCTTCACCTTGAGCTGCTTTTAGTGTTATTGCAATGCGCACTTTGTAATCCCAGCCTGTTTTAAAAGTTACACAGAACTTGCACTTAAATGCACGATTAAATCAACGTGGGCATTTTCAAATATATATATATTCAAATTGCCAATGTCATTGATATATATAGATATATATAATGAATAATGATAAGTTTGTATTCTGGCCGTCTCTGGATGGTTGGAGGATGGGTTATCACGGTTATAGGAAATGTCTGCATAAATAGAAACCACTAGGTGGCACAGAATCCCTAGAATATAATTTCATTCAGACATGAGAAATGGTAAAATATCCAAAAATAAGAATCAATTCTTCAATAAAATGTTATTAATCTTGAAAGCAAGACCTACAAATTAAATTTCAGATTCAGCTGTGACTTTAGTTTTATCAATATATTTCATGTGCATAAATACTAAAAAATCAATTCAATGTGCCTTATAAGCAAAGAGTATTTTATTTGTGAGCTGTAATAATCATTGTAATAAAAGGACAGAATGCGGCAGCACTTCTTACATTCAGTGGTATCTGAATGAAGCTACTGTATCTCAGCTTTAGCACATATTATTAAACAAGTTTGAAAAATGACTCGGGGCACGACATATCATATTTCCACTCACCGCATAATTAATCAATCAAACATCTCTTTCTTTGTTTCCATGCCCTGGATTTGTTAGGGAATCCTGATTTTTTTTCTTTTTTTTTACAGGCTTAACACTTTCAATCCACACTCTTTGCCCTCTGTCCCTTGCCTCAGTGTGATCTTTATTGCATACAGCCGGCCTCTGCAATGATGATTAACACTCCTTCTTGTGACAATCTTCTTTGTCTGTGTGCCCTCATGTTTTTTTTTTCTTTTTTGCTTAGTAAAGAGGACACCATATCTAAGTCCGCTAGCACGACAGCTTGCATATGGATACCAAAAAGATTTTTTCTTTTGCCCCAAATTTTGTGATTGTGAAAAAGAATAGTCTGATATAGTTTAAAAACTTAGAATATACAAATAAAAAGACCTTATTTTGTGTTATATTTTTTTCATATAAAATATTTATCATTAGCAAATGTATTTACATTGATTGCCCTTTTAGCAACTTTAAGGATGTAAACAACTCGGTAGTATGGGAGGGTGCATGTGCACTTGTGTGTGACGTATCGAAGCAAACAATTTGCCGTGCGTCCTCACCAGTAATGAAGGACATATTCTCAGTGGTGGGCCGTCGATCACGCTGACACATCTTAAAAAGCAGACCGTGACATTACCCTTCCCCTGCCGCTGCAGTTATAGTGCCCCTCATTTCCACTCATCGTTTGACGCAAATGGAAACGCTGAATGGGATAACGAGCAATTACAAATAGATTAATCATCCTCCTATGGAAACATTTTGTTGCTTTTTTGTTGCCAGAAAATACAGCAGACTCAAGCGATAATAAAATATGCCTGAGAGTGAAATTGTTACAAAAGTCAGATTCAACTTAAATCAGTTTTTCATGTCAGAAATATCAGCCAACGACTTGGTCCGAAGAATATGGATATACATATGTTGAAGTACGATTGTAAAACAAGACAGGACTGAAAATAAACTGAAACTGACTTGATGTTTGTCCCGCTCATTTGAAGAGACAGTTGTGTGACGGGCACGCAGGACAGGGGGACGAAAGAGAGGACGTGTTACAAACGACACACGCGGAAAGCCCCCACCGAGAACATAATGATACAATGAGTTACAAATTGCATGTAATTTATAAACAGTCCTTAACGATGCCACTTAGGCTTCCGACCTTATTTTGGCTGTGCAGTAACCCCCCCCTGCCCCACACGTTCCTGCAGCTCAGGGAGGGGTCCAGCAAACAATTACTCGGGGTGGGATCTGCACCACTCTTCACAAGCCTTTTTTCTCACGTCTGACGGAACCAAAATGTTTGCCTGCTACCAGGCGCCTGTTGAGCTCAGTGTCCCCCACCCCCCCAGCTAATACTTAACGCCGCCTTTTCAACAGTTCCGGAAAAATCCATGCGTGATACTACAGGTCTTCAGTGTGGTTCACCAAGGGTTTATTTTTATAAGCTATGGCTTTTTTTCTGTATTTTACTGTGGCATTAATAGGAGTGCATGGTGAGTGCATGACGTTTACTATTAGTGGCATTTTGCACTTGATAACCATCCTCGAAGGGAGTACTGCACTTTTCTTGTCAGATCAGAGGCTTTCAGAAAACATTTTCCGACTAGTTTGGATGAATAAGAAGAAAAATGAACTAATTTCACTGAAAAAAGACTGGGGGTGCTTTGGAGGGAACAATGGGGTACTGTGAATATGAGGCAGAGCCAGGTAAGCCCAGTGGGGTGGAGGGTCTGGGGGCCGGGGTCCCACGTGGATGCCAGAGGCCTGATGGAAGGCTCACACGCCAGCCATTGTGAGAGCGAGGTGCCGCCAGCAGCAGCAGTATGACAGCCAAGCGAGCCAGGAAGAACAGAGGCACCTGGGAAGTGGGCGGGGCCTGAGCGGCGGGGAGGGCCCGGGCAGGGAGGGGGGGGGGGGAATGCCTCATATTTAAATGTGATTCTGAGGAGGTAATTGCGTATAATTACAGAGTCGCCTGCAGAGGGCTGCTATTACATTTTCATTTACCCAAATGCCGACTGCATGAAAGACGGCTTAAAAAAAAAAATAGGCAAACTGGAGAAATAAGAAAGACAACAAGAAGAAAAACTTTCTTTAGAGTAGTTTCGATTGTAACAAGATATCGATTAATGACATTCATAAAATATATTGTATACTTTGTATATATTTGTGTATATTAAATATATTAATATATATATATGTGTGTGTGTGTGTGTATTCCTATGTATTCCTATTTCGCTAAATGTCCCATATATATATATATATATATATATATATATATATATTCAAGAATTAAATGTTGTAAGGTTTTAAGATGTAATTAAGAAGTTCCTAACATGAGCCAGTCGCTGGGCTGGGTAACTGACCCCTTCGTTACTGCACTGAAACAGAAGGGAAAGTATGAGGGTGATAAAGAAGTGATCTGTGCTGTGCACACTGGACGTGTGAGGAAGACGTGCTGCTTGTGACACACCCGCAACTATAACGCTCACCTCTTATTATCGCAATTCTGAGAATGTTACTCCTGCATGCGATACATAGTCAGGTTAGCGTTTGAAACATTAAGGAAAACAGGCCAAGTATTAATTATGCTACATTATAAAATATGTATTCATAAATGATGAGCAACGAGGACTGCCGCATCGCATTTCAGCATACGCAGGTACGAGTCGCATTATAGCGGCTGCATTCGTGCTGCTTTTATTTTCTGAATTTTATCTTCTGAATGTTAAAATGATGATCATTCCATGTAATTGGGAGGAGGTCTAACCCTGTACTGGGTAAGGACCATGGAGGATGGAGGCATGCATGAATGGATAGATGGGTGGATAGATGAAGCATATCTGCAGTTACTACTGATGTCAGTGTGCTAAGTAAATCATTTTACTGGAATGTAAGGCCTGCACAAAATCTCTAGGGACGCTGTCTGCAGTTCACAGTACTCCCAGCGACAGTAAAGGGCATCCCGGTAGAAAAAAAAGGTATTTAAATGATATAACATATCATCTGGAATGTGTCATTTGCTGCTGTTTACCTCATCCGAGCACCACAAGCAACAAATAAATGTTAGGCTTGGAAGCCAGATCTGATAGGACTTGGAAGCCTGAAGCGTACAGCTTCCCAGAGCGGGCAGAGGAGCCGCCTTTGTGTGTGTGTTCTGACATTGTTTACTCTACATGTGTTTCTGGAGTGCAGCTTCCCGCTCCGCCAGGAGCAGTCTGCCCCATCAGACACTTCTGAGGAGTCTCTGCTTCAGAATAATCAGCCAAAATCTGACACTGGATTCCTTCAGTCTAGTTTAAACGTGAGATCACAAAAAAAAAAAAAACGGACAATTCCTGATGTCTGCGGTGTAACGCCCGGGTGTTAAAGTAAATTTTTAGCATGTGTGAGCAGATGTCTTCTCCAATTTTCTCCCATAATTGCATAACTGGTGCCATCATTTTGATATGTTGTAAGAAGCAATTTAGTTTGACATTCTCGATCAACAGAATTAAAAAATAATCCAGGGACAATTCACACACTGAAACTGCGCCCACTTAAACAGCATTAGGCGGCACAGCACGACACTCCCCTAGACTCGAGTTTTGATATATCTGACTTTGGAAGGTGGGACATATTTGGGATAACATAATAACTTTGCAAACAAATATCATCATAACACATGGAAGCTACAAATTCACACATAACTTCCTCCGTCTTTGCCCACTTCGTACATTCAGCAATAATGTACCAGAATATCCCATGGCAGTATAAAGTTAAAAAGTAACAGAATGACATTATCATTCTGAGTCCATTTTCAGTATTAACAGCGAGAGATGCTTTGGTACGCTATTTTGTTAGCATTCCGATGTGTTTGAATTCATTGGCATGGTAGCATATGGTGCCGAAGCTACTACAGATTCCTAATAAACAAGCCACCCTCCCACCAAGCATAGCACTGCTATCACTCCAGATCAAAGGAGACTGGCCTTGCATATCTTTTAGGTCTGCCCTTTTATTGAGCTTTTGAAATCGGCTAACTGCACATCCACATGTACCACTTACTAGAGATAACCTGAAAGGCCAAAAAAAAAACATTTCCTAATTATAATGACCTTTTCACATTTCCCCGAGACCAGTAGAGTACAAGATGAACCGATGAAACTTCCAAGTAGCTGATGTGTGGGAATGAGGTTTGTCAGAGGCAATTAGAGTGGAAAAGGTGGGCATGCGTTTCGCAACACTATGCAAAGATAATAACAAAGATGGCAAACCGTGGAACACTGTAAATGAAAAGGACTAGAGGTTTCAGCAGTACTGTAGATTTTTTTTTTGCATAGTGTTTGAAAGATTCCTGTATATATCTCTGTATATTCATTGATGGCATGCCAGGAACAGGCTAGGCAAGCAATGGCCTGGGGCCCCGAGCTGGGAGGGGGGCCCCGAGGGCGGCCGATTACAAAGTACAGTGCAGCGACAGGACAGGCCAGGCAGGCAATGGCCTGGGGCCCCGAGCTGGAAGGGGGGCCCCGAGGGCGGCCGATTACATATTACAGTGCAGCGACAGGATAGGCCGGACAGGTAATGGCCTGGGGCCCAGAGCTGGGAGGGGGGCCCCCGAGAGTGGCTGGGTTCATAGTTCATTGCAACGACGAATCTGCTTCATTTGAAAGCAAAATTTCAAAAGTGAAAATAAAGAACTTTGTGTTTCTTAAATCCTCTTTGTTGATACTATTCATTTTGACTTAACACTAAAATAATCAGGGTCCTTGGTAGTGAGTTCAAGGGGCCTGTGGATCCAGATTCCCTGGTCTTGGCATAAGGACCTCATTTTTAGAGTAGAGAGTGAAGATCCATCTCAGGCAAAATATAGATATCAGTAGCGACTCAGACGTTGTGGGGCTAATCAAAACAAAGCAAATCACCATGAAATGCTTAGCCTATAGACGAGATCAGTGAATGGGTAAAAATCTGCAAGTGAAGATTCTTGAGGAGTTAGATGTTTTTCAAAATATAATGAACATGCATGTGTTTTGAGAAACATTCCAATTTAAAAATGTTTATGTATAACTTTTTGATAGTCAGGCTACACTGAATTCTCCACATCTCTCTCTCTCTCTCTCTCTCTCTCTATATATATATATATATATATATATACATACATATATAGGGCATTATAACCCTAACCCTAACCCTAACGCTAACCCTAACCCATTATCCAGCTGACAAACCAGGGTTTATACGGCCACAACTGCCAAATTTTCATATCTTCTAATCTCTACATATTTAAAGCTTCAATCTTCACGTTCTGCATGGCATGCACCCATGAATAATTGTTTATTTTTGTATTATATTCCCAAATACAATGTGTTTTGTGTTTTTACTGTGTATGACTAGTGCTATTATGTCACAGTTATACTTTTATCATATCCAGTGTGATGCTAAATATTTATCCAATTATTTTGATTATGTTTATGCATGCATATATTATCATATTTGATTGTGTGATTTAAGGCAATGCAATAATAAAGATTATCGCTGATGTTAATCCAACGAACATAATTACGATTGGACCTAGCAATGAACTGGCATCACACGCAGGGGTTTCCTTGTTGACTCCTCTGCACTACCGGGGATCAACTCCAGACTCCCCATGAGTCAGAACTGTATAAGGAGTTCTGGATGAGGGAGGAATAGATGCCGAAATAATTAAAAAATTAGGTCAATGCAAATTGGTGACCTCACGATACTAGTATGGAGTCCTTGTCCAACACACAGCCCCTAAACAGCCTCAGTGAACACTGACACGTACACCTCGAGGAAGTGTGCGTAACCCTGACATGTACACCTCGAGGAAGCGTGCGTAACCCGGACACGTAACACTGACACGTACACCTCGAGGAAGCGTGCGTAACCCTGACATGTACACCTCGAGGAAGCGTGCGTAA
>JAODKN010000093.1:17751159-17761596 GCA_026774425.1 Petrocephalus zakoni | reverse complement strand
TTCTGAGAAATTATGCTCGATTAGTTTATTATATCATTACTTTTTGCTTGTTAGCTGTGGTATAAGCAGGATAAGCCACTTCGAGGTTTGCGGTTATATGAAAATAATCAACTCCAACTTCATTAGCATTACACCAAGTTGTCACTGATGTTAATGTTATTCAAATGAATAAATGCTTATGAAATGAATTGGCACAGTCCAATGGTGCTTTTCCACTGCTACTAAGAACCAACTCGTACCCCAGCCATGGTTTTCCATTGCAAATTCCGCAGACCATATCCGAGCCGTATTCGCGTTGACATGGCCCTATTTACCGAAACTGTGACTAAACAGTTATTTGATAGAAAATGGCATAATCTATATGTTACTCATTATTCGTTGTATCATTGCAATGTATCGTTGTATTCGCGATAATTCAAACTTTCAAACCTCCTACTTGAAAACAAAATGGATTGATAATGCAAATTTACAAAAGCAAATGCAAATTTGATGCTAACATAACACCGCAATTCTCACAGCTATCTGAAATTAGGATAAAGTAAATCATGATGTACCACGTGGACCCTGAATACCACTGGCGTTTAGACCACTGTTGCTCCCCAAACGTGCCAGCACCTTTACCGAACCAACCCTCATGCAGGGGAAAATCAAAAGCAACTCAATTCAACACTGAGAAAACATTCTTGGCTAAGTTGAAGTGGACTCGTTATTTGACTACAAGTCGAATATATAAATTAAAATTCTTTCATGTTTATTATCAATCAAAACACTTTCAAGTCAGCAAAGGAGGTTAACGCTGGGAGAGATGGTGCTTTGAACTCCAGGGCAATTATACAACATATTCCAACTAATGCAAAGATTAAATTAGAAGCTTTGACCTTGCGTGTCTCAGCTCGTTTTAATCAGAGAAGCTCTCTAATAGCCTACAGTCAGATATAATCACTTTCCTGTGGCACAGCATTTAAGTGAACCACTATCAAAGACTTTCCAGAAGCATTTCATTACTGTTATAATCACTTAATTTCTGTTACACGGCCTTCACAAAGTATATTCATTAAAATTGTAAATTGTAAAATCCATAATGAGCAATCAATTAACAACAGCAAATACTATGGGGCTGAACCACTTCAATATAATTTGAAGTGCATGTGTGGAAAGGTGGGTATTTCCACAATGATTCATGCGTGCTGACAAATGTCTAGTAGGTGAGTCACAACTGACGCGGACAAAAGTGTTTAGCAAGTTTCTTCCTAATAATTATGTACCGATATACTGTAATAATGACATAAATGGGACTGGTGTGTCGCTCAGTGGGCTAAGCCTCTGTGCCCGTGATCAGAAGGTTGTTGGTTTGAGCCCAGCAACAGCAGAATGGTCACATGTCCATGGGCCCTTGAGCAAGGCCCTTAAGCACCACCTCCCCGGGTACAATAGGGTGGCTGCCCTTTGGCTATCACTTCTAAGCTTGCTCTCACCTGTATGGAGAACAAGATGGGGCAAAGCAAACAGAGAATTTCCCCATGGGGATTAATAATCTCTATCCTATTTGATAAGTTGGCAAACTCAATGGAAAGGTCACCGAAGACCATGTACACTTGCATCATTTCCTTTGCGTGTAATGAAACATCACGTGTGGTTTCGTAGCAGCCTCCAGCTCAAATCACGCTGTACTGCAGTACATTTCTGCTTCTGCATCCATCCAAGGAGACCCCTGTCTTGCACCCTAAACAAGCAGAGATGGGCTCCAGGATCTGCTCTATAACTGAATGTGGATGGCTTCTTATAAAATCATGCAGCAAATTCCTTATTTTACTGTGGCCCTCGATTCCTCCACAATTGAATTCTTTAGATATTGTTTTATATATGTATAACCATTTGTTCTACGTTCTGTTCTTGCTAGTTTCATTTAGTTACTATCAGTATTAAGAGATCCATTACGGACTGATACAGACAGATGCAATGACATTATTCCTGTTAATACTCATTAACTATAAATCTCAAAAACTAACATTTCAATTGTTTCACTGAGGGACAATGATGGAACACTGTAGAATTATAAACAACTCAGAGAGGCCCTTGTTTTAAGTACCCCAATTCTATAAATCATTGTGGTACATAGTATTCCTAGTGATGAAGAAGACTGTAGATGGTGTCACTCTCTGGCTGTTCCGGAAGAGTTTTTACTGGCTTTGCTTTGGCTATGACTGCATTTAAAAATTATAAGGAATAGCCTACATTAAAAAATGAAAACCCCTCTTTCAATTGCCAAGCAGCAATTTTCGAAGGAATACGAAGCCAGAGAGCTTGATATATACTCACCTGCCAGAAGGGTCCAAGCCCCCTCAATAATTTCATGTTTGGAACAGCACATCCAGGACTGCAAATGTGTGACACTGGCTGTACTGAGCAGTGCTCTCGGCTTGATCCGTCCTGATGGCACGGTCCCTCTTTTGGAGTGCTCCCCGGTGCCGTTGGGGGTAAAAATGAATGGGGTTAGGGAGGTGAAAGGCCTTGTCTGGGATCCATCAGCAAGAGCCGATGCTACAATGAGTACATTCATCTTATTCCCTCAAATGTTACATCAACGCAAGGGGTAGTAAGTACATGTATTGAGTAAGTATTGAGTAAAGCATAAAGTAGTGAGTAAAGCATGCGGCTGCTTTAAAAGCTGGGATCCTTTAGGCAATTCTGTGCTTTTGCAACAACAACCGACAGGTTTCTCTGTGTTATGAGCTTGTACACACTATAAAGGGCTGTAATGTGAGAAAGTGCTGAACAATTTCAGCATTAGCTATAACATTTTAAACGATGGAAAGAGGTGGGTACAAATGCATTTGATTCCTTTGGGGAATCCCTGAGTGCTGGCTAAGGAAAATCAGTATGTTATTAAGGAATGCACTAAGCAATTCAACAATTGACAAACAACAACAAAGGAACTAAACATAGCTTAATGCTCCTTAAAAAAGTCTAGACTTTTTTTTTTTCATGTCTGCAGACGGAGAGTAGCAGACATGGGAATATTTTTACATGTGATAATCCATCCAGCATGAATTTCAGGCGCCACACTGATTAAATGAAAGAATCTTAAAATGGAGGGTCTTTAACTTTTAATCCTTTTACAAAGACCCTTCAGACTGTCAGTGGGTAGAAGGCTTTTCATGCTGAAAATAATGCCTTTGCTCCATTTCCCAGTGTAATCTCAATTATATTATTAAAATGTGTTGGCAAACTAAAATTATATTAAAAGATTCATATTTGGACATTTTTCTATACATAAGGGATTACCGCATAACCTCAGTGCAAACAAGCCTTGTTTCAAGGGACATCTTTTTTTCTGTGAATTTATATTTTCTTGTGCATTTTAATCCTCCTCATTTGATTATTGCGGTGAGTGATATAGCAAGCCTTATGCACTGAATTGCAGAACACACATTATAAGATCCAGTCTTCGGGATAATTGCGTTTAATGAGAAGAAGCTAAGGACAGAAGGTGTATTACTTAGGAAGAGTGACTGTTCTTTTTCAGTTTAGTTATAAGCGCATTTGGTCTGTCAGTTTGGTTCTTTACCGTTATTGTAGGAACATCCGCATTTTGAGATGGCAACTTTTTGTGTGTGACTTCACACTAGAAATGGCAAGCCACTTCTAAACGAGAGATTTAAATTAAAAAATAGCCATTAGAGGTAGGGGCAGCAATCGGGATATTTCAATGCAATTAGAGGCACAGAAGGTAATTTATTTAGCATTCAAAACAGAGTTATAAGGATGACTGTATATCTTGCAACGGTCTCGGGATTCTGGAACTCTGCATTACAGGTACAATAAAACTGCAATACTCTAGTGACCTAAAGTTGAATGCATCCACATACACGCAGAGAGAGAGAGAGAGAGAGAGAGAGAGAGAGAGAGAGAGAGAGAGAGAGAGAGAGAGAGAGAGAATATTACTATTCTAGAAACGCTACTTTGTCTCTCTTTACAACTTTAGAACTATTTCAGTGAATAATGTATACAAAGAAAACATCTTTCTAATAGGCTTCATGTCACCGGATTTAGAATTTCTGGACTTGGGGAATGCAATGAGTATGTTAATTTTAATGGTCATTAAATTACATCTAACATTTGCATACAGTCACAACATGAGAAGATTGATCACTGCCACTAAGCCGAATATATGCAAATATATAAGGAAGAATCTTTCTCTTTCGAGATTTGCACCAGGGTCCGAGATGCATGACCACGGTGATGAAGGGGCGAATATGAGTGGCGCTAACTTCTGCGTCCGCACTGAGGCGCTCCGGCGGGGACGCGGGCTGCGGCTCTCCGCGGCGGCAGGTGTGAGAGACCGGCGCCGGACCCCCAATTACAAGCCGTGGCTGTGAAATGACTTCCCGCCCTCTTAATTGTCGATAGAAGAATAGCACCAAGTCTTTTCAGTTTCGTTTTAGTGGTTTTATTTCTTACTGACATTCTACTACATGGGTATTAAGAATAAATAGTAGTTGCTCTTATTTTACATGAATAATCCTCCAAATTTAACTTGATATTTCACGCTCTCGCGCTGCAGAATTACATTGTAATCTATATATATTGCCGTCTGGTGTTTCATAAAACCACATTTTCCGAAGAATGGAAAACAGCTTTAAAGTCCTTCAATAAACATATTTTAATGCTTCGCAATGCGAAGTTCTCTTCAATATAAATATAAAGATACATTACAACCAAGATATGTTCAACAAATACAGTAGACGCTGGTTATACGTAATACTGACCTTTTTACAAGTTTATATTTTAATGGCACCACATATACATAAAATATACATTCCTACACTCGGCAGTGCGTATCAAAAATAACAATGTAGCTATGATTTATATTTATAAAACTTTTATATTTATATATAAAAAATCAGTTCGGACAGGAGCATTTGCACTCTGATATAATGGGGTACTGAACTGGTATCCAAGTGCATTTCAAAACTCCTTTCCGCAGCAGACACCTCCACCTCAAGATGGTGAAATGGGTCGATTTGGCAGGTTTGCAGACCATCCCTTCTGGAATGGAACACGACCTTTTATTGAAGCAGCTTCCCACTTTGACATAGCGCGGCCAGAATCTGCTCCCGAGGTCGTTCCACGTATAAACCACCGGGCAGAACGCGTAGGACCACAGCCACAGCTGCAGCCTTCTTCTGAGTTTTTTGCTCGGTTTGTGCTTCTTGCCAAGTTGGATATCAAACTCCATCGACTTTATCTCTTTGGGCATGGCCCCGATGGGCTTCTGCTTGAGATCCAGATAACTCAGATCATCGTGTCCCGGGTATTTGTCCTCCGTTAACGTTACGGACATGAAATGTGAATCAAAGTTGCTGCCGAGAATACCTCTCAGTTCTGTTTCATTAAGATCCTTTTCTTTTGGGTCAAAGATAGGGTCCGGGTCTTCTTTAAGTTCCACAATTGGTAAGCTGTCACTGGGGATGGGGCGGAGGAGGAAGTAATGCTGACACATTCCTTCGTCTATCCTCAGACCGAGGGATAAAACCAGCACATACAATGCGAGGAAATATTGAGAATTATCCATCTCTCTTAAGCGACAGAATCGACAGAATTAGATTAAATAATCCTTACAAGTCCGAGGCGCGCATCCAGTCACTCGTGGGTCAGAAGATGAAATCCGTCTGTATCTGCTTATTATTTCATAAAAGATTAGGTTGGCTGATGATCTCCAGTTGAACTCATCTACAATTCTTGAAGTTCTGGTCGTTGCGCAAATCACACAAAAAAAACCCACAAACCAAGCGGCGACTCTAACAGTAGAAAGTCAAGTGGAAAGGTCCGAGAACGACTTGTCTTGACCCAGCAGAGTCCATGGCAAGATTCGTTTATTAGCCGCTTTTTATTTTCATGAAGGAAAAAGTGCAACGGAGAACTTTTCTTTTTATCTGCAAGAAGCGCGTCTCAGCATCAGAAGCAGCCGCGGAGCGCCGCTCTCCTCTGCGCCTTCACGTGCGTCAGCGGACTCAGCTCTCCGTCTCTCAGCGCTAAGTCCTCACTTCTACGTATCAGCATGTTTCCCTTTTTCTTTTACTGGACGCCAATCTGAAAATCACCTGGCTCGTCTGATTTATCCGCAGGGGCTGTGATGTAATCCATAAACTCATTTTGAATATAGGTTTGTTGCCAGCGACCCCCGACACCTCCTTCTCTTTGGGGGCGGGCGCGAAGCCTGGGGTGGGGATAAGGACGGCCGGCGCCGATCGACTAGATTCTGCTCGCCCTCTACTGGCGGATTCACCCGCACCCTCGTTTAATTTGTCATTAAGCAATTTTGATAGCGATGACAGATACCGCCAGAAGTGAACTGTAAGCTGTTGTACTTGGCGTTTAGACAATTCATTTATGAACATGTGCCAAGTATAAATGACATTAAAATTATTATTTTTACAATATTAATAACATTTGCTGGCAATAAAAATATATTAAAAATAATAATAGAATCCATTCATTTTCTATACCTGCTTGCCCTGTGCAACATTAACAATTTGGCAATGCAAGTAACAACAGTGTAGAAACAGCAGTAGCAGTCGCCATGACAACAACAATAACGAATAATGATGATAATGATGATGATAATAATAATTATTATTATTATTACTTATCCAGACTATAGCTGATTCTTCGAACATACGCTCGTGCGCAAAAACACAATGACACTCGTGCAAAGAATGACATAAATCATAAATCAGATACGTCAGCATTCTTTCTGAAGCAGCTCATCTGTGGGACGAAATTTTACAAGGGCGTCGGTCCAGGAACTCACTGGAGCCAGGTTCCTGCATGGTAATCTGCCTCTATTTTCTACTAAACTTTCTTTCATATATGATTTGGCAATTTCCCTGTTCTCAAACTACGCTCCAGCCCAAACCCGTAATAAGCATTGTAACTCCCACAATTATTTCTCTTAATTAATTTAAACCTAAATAAAAAAAAAAACTCAAATAAATATGAATAAAATTATCCGGCTGCATTGTAAACTGTTACATCGCACGAAACCTGCGAACTGAGTGGCAATAAGAGAGGCAACGTCCTAACTCAAGGAGAAATAAAAAGTGCTTAATGGTCACAACTTAATTTGTCACGGGATACGGTGGTGCCCAGTGCATAAACGCTTCTGACAGGCGACAGAACAGGGCGATGCAGCTGGCTGTTGCCTTCAACTTAAACAGCACGATGAGAAAAAATAACGTAGTAACATCCCGGTTAAAACGGATTAGCGCTCAGGCGGCTGATCGTCATTCTTGCTGAGAAAGACGCAGAAGCCCGTGTATATCACTCTACAAACGACTGCTCATTTTGTAATAGATTTCAGCAAACGCCAAGGTAACAAATCTATTAGTGCAGAGCAGCGATGACTCGACTTACATTGCTGCTACCTACAAATATCTGTTTTTAATGCTCTCTCCTGCCAACAAGATGAATCTTAAGTAATGTGATACTACTGGATAGAAAAACTGACGATAACAGCCGAAATATACGAAATGATCATTTGATGTCATTCGTAAAGCGAAACGGGGAATTTCTGTGAGAGATACGTTGACATTTTATTATGCTATTACACAATGCCTTAAATTATTGTTAGGTATCTCAAGCACAACAAAATACTAAAAAAGACGCAGTCGATTGGAAAGTGACTAATCAATCAATGGTATGTGCATTATGAAGTCTGGTAACTGGCTGCTACGCGTTTATAAACTGCCAAAATATGTTAACGATAGGAGGGATGTTATTTTGGCATATCGGATTACACGGCAGCCAGGAGAAGGCGTCATGAAATAGTTAATGTGTCTCTGAAGCATTTTAAGTACGGTGCGGTGTTAAGATTCCTTTTCCATCAAACAAAATAACTTTAATGATCATGGAATAAAAAGTTTAATATAATATTTGTATAGTGGATTGCCTTCAAATTAATGCCAGACTATATATTATACTGACAACTTTTTTCACAGTCGATGGTTCAGGGTAGGAGTGCATTGAAATTACGCTCCATAGCCAAACGAAATGTACTTTATTTAAACGTTTCGGACCCTCTCTCCGTCCCTCTCGCGCGGTACGTCTCTCTTGCCCGCTCCCTCACACACACCCACACGTACACACACATTCCCTAGTTTCAGCTGGCGCCAGGGTCTCAGTACTGGCCTGTGTTTGTGTCAAAAAAGACTAAGGACAATATTTCAGTGTGGAGCCAAGCCACGGGGAACCTCTCAATAAAACCTAAGCAAAATAACTCCCTAATGAATAAAAGCACCCTTGCCTTAGCCAGACTTAGAGCAAGCACAGAGGACCGTCACAATACCAAGGGCGTAAACACTGCAGAATGAGTGTTCTTTTACGCGATTAATAAGATATATTAAGGCGTCTCTGCATCTCCACTGCCACGCTTGATGTCCCGCACACCTATAACCGAAGCTGGGCCATATTTACATTATTTACTTATAAAAATAATCGATCAGGGTGGAGAAGGAGCCCCAGCAAACGGTAAAAGAACAAAATTGCAAACTCTCGGATTCGTTTGACTGCTTACAGTTCCGAACACGACCATCATCAAAGGTTCACAGAAACAACTATAGCTATATAACATATACATTTGCTGGTTCCTGTATCAGCTTATGTTTTAATGAAAAGTACCCCATTTGACAAGTAAGCATACCGCCAAAGACCGTTATTCCTGTTGGGCTTTCTAGACTATGTAAGCTAAACAAAACATCCTATAAGTAAATGACCCCACAGACTTGCCAACAAGGTTTTCATATTAGTTATGGTGATAAATTACCATAGGTTATTTTTACGATTATTACTATTAGATTTTGAGAATCGTCGTTAACCTGTTATTGGTCAACATGTAAAATGTGTTTCTAAGCAATCCATGACCGCGATCATCCGTACATAAAACAACATCCCGCTCTCTGAATAAATACTGTCAACATGACATAGCAAGTACCTATCAGAGTACTTAGCAGTACTGAGGCCATGTGCATTCCTGTATAACACGTTTGTAGGTGGCAGATACGTATAACATATTGACAAGGTTTGAATGAGTGTTTTTTGTAGAAGCATCAAATGAAACAGCATTGTGTAAAACTTTAATAGCATTGCTGGGATTTTCTGCAAAATAATAAAAAAAAACGTTTATGTTACACGTAGAAAATCAAACCAAAATATCTGTAAATCTGATTGACCTCGATCATTTTGTCTGATTTTTGTCCATCATCGACAGTACGTTTGCTGGTGATTTTACCTGGACCGAATTGTTTCTGAACAGAACAAAGAGTGTCGCTGGTATGCCTCCTGCGTCACGGACGCTGATCGGCGCGCGCTCTCTCGGGGGCTTCTGCCAACACAATCAACATTCCCTGGAGTCACTAGGGTGAGAATGGCTTCTTCATCCTCTCCACCCAGAGCTGCCTGCACTGTGTGTGTGTGTGTGTGTGTGTGTATGGGGGGGTCTCTGCAACCAGAGGAACAGTACAAACAAACCTCTCCCCTCAACGATGTACGTATTAGTGCTACTTAAGGGGTCTCTTCATCTCCTAAGTGAAGGTGTCTGTACTCTGTATTTCATGTAATAGGACCACTTTGGTGAGAGAAGCTACCCCAGTTTTCCCGATAGAAAGGATGCGGAGGTCAAGGAGCCAGCAGACAGGCATAAATAAATAATCGCACATCCTCGGCCGTTTCCCTCACCCTGTCGTGATGACAGTAAATCTGATGCCTGTTCTTTACTTTAATGATTCATTTTTATCCACACAAACTGTCAACACGTAAGACTACAAATTATACCTGCTGCTTCGATTACAGTCTAATTTTGATTTAATTTTGTTTTTTCTTTTTTTTCGGATTAATTCGGATTGCATATTAGGTACAAAATAGGTACATTTGCAAACAATAATAAGGTCTAACCCTTAGCATGTTTTCGGATAATGATGATCTGCAAACTGCCAAGTCCTTCGGAATCCTTGAATAGAAGGTCAGCGATGCAGTCGATGTCGATATTTCGCTATTGGAACGGGCATGTAGTTTTTAGATCTATTTATAGGGAAAAATCCAAATAAAAGGAGCTGCATTAGACTTGTAAGCAGTGAGGTAATCTAAAAGAGTAGTTCCCCAGAATTAACCAGGCACTGGATGGAATCAGATTTTTCCTTAAAAACCGCGGCTTTCCAATGCGTTGCTCTGCCTTCCTGCTTCCTGTTTTGGCCTTTTTTTCATCCAATCAACATTCTCTACACTTAACTAGCAAAACTGGTGCATGAATTCCAATCAGTGAGCAATATTAAGAATGATATAATCAATACCATAATAATCATCCGCGGAGTCAAAAGTATGCAGTTCTCCATTTGCGCACTAGTATTGCTTTATCTGAAACGTGCATACTGTTAATCTGTA
>JAODKN010000093.1:17710484-17736050 GCA_026774425.1 Petrocephalus zakoni | reverse complement strand
CCCCCCCCCCCCCCCCCCCCCCCCCCCCCACCCCCCCCCCCCCCCCCCCCCCCCCCCCCCCCCCCGCCCCCCCCCCCAGAATTTGAAACGATCAACTTCTTTTTAATGGAGACGTGGCAGACGGCTGGTAAAGCAGTGGTGGCTGTGACAGACATCTCTGTAATTTAAAACACTGTGATACAGGTGAGAAACAGTGCTCCGACGTAAAGCTCCGACGTAAAGCTCCGACGTAAAGCTCCGACGTAAAACAACTTTCAGGTATTAAGGTGGACCATGTATAACACTGTCTCCTACAGCAGTTTTTAGCAAAAATGCTATGGGGAGGAAGGTGAAGACCTGTACAGTTCTATATCTAAATTTAGTGGCCCAAGGGGAATACATACATAGATATAAAAATAAAATACACTATATTAAATATCATTTCAAGAACTTACACATTTTTCCTGAGGAAACAGAGCTATGAATGAACATAAACTTAATGACAGAGGAATCTGCAATGCGTAATGCGACTAAATATAATTTTGTGAAGTTCTTACAAAAATTTATACAAAATTCCTCAAAATTCACAAAACAGTTACAGTAGTGCAAATGGAACATTTTGTGAATAAAATATAATACAAAGCTGATACTATATAAATATGCTGATGGAAGATACACTATTATTTACTTGGGGTAGTACAATAACAAAACAGAAGCACATTGTGCAAAGACCTGCAATTTTTACGTACACTGCAGCATCAACAATTCATAATAACATTGCAAGGGACCAACAGGCAAATTTGCCATCATCATTAAAATAATTTCAAAGCTGCCAAATTTGTAACAGATATTATATATATTCCAGAAAGCATGAAAGCTAACATTGTAGTGGTAAAAGACCGAAACATATTCACACATTCCTCTTGTCACTGTAATGCCCATGCTGGTGACAAGGAAGTAGCACTGGCAGGTCAGAGTTTTACACTGGGGTAATGCAACTCCTAGTTTTTAAACAACACCAGTAGAGTGTTGGGTCCTTAGGTGCAATGATGACCTGGAAGAATGAAGAGAAGCCACATTAAATCCTGGGCACGTTCTTGAATGAGAGGACATCTAGAGGGAGTTTCAAAACACACGTACAGTTCAACATATTGGGACTTGTACACTACAAACACCCACAATGGCTGGAACAACAGCAATTCCCAACAGCTGTGCAGCAAGAACGCTCTCCACAGTCCCACCCATAGGCGGTGTAACCTAGCTCAGTGCACTTCCTTACAGCGTCATACTGGTACAGCCAAGTACCAAGATACACACAGCACAAAACAACCTCATGCTCAAAAAACATGTCATTTTTTTTTCCAATGCAGAACACTAACATTTAAAGTAACACAGGATTTGATTGGATAATTATAAATCAGCTGATTTGGTGTAAATATCACTGTGTGGGATGAATCTGAATGGACGGTGAGGGAGCTCGGCGCGCTGACCCAAGTGGAATGTTGATTGCAAAAACAGTCTTGGGTGACCAGAGTCAGAGCCAAGTAAAGCTGTAAACACCAGTTCCCTCCAAAGAAGTATAATGCCACTGGTGGCGCTTTTTTCCTGCTTTCACACAGACTACCTGCTTTCTGACAACCGAGGAGCACCATCTTCACGGGGCGAGAGCGGATGGAGTTTCCTCCATTCCAATTTGAAAAGTATAGCTAAGGGGTTCACGTGTGGCCAGAGGGTGGTGTGTTTGAATCCCAGAGCACTGCTTCGGTGTATATTCAGCTGCAGAAAGGTGCAAATTGGGTGTAAAGTGGCTTAGATGTAGTCAGGATCAAAATTTCAAAATACCAATTTTTTCATTTGGTAAGAGGCATTGTTTATGTAGTTAATGACATGACATATTACAAAGAGCATCAGCATCATATATATATATATATATATGCTGATATACACACACAAACCTATATATATATATATATACATATATATATATGTGTGTGTGTGTGTGTGTGTGTGTGTGTACACTAAAATGGGTGGGTGCACTTGAATTAACCGCAGCATGCCAATTCACAGAAATATCACATTTTATCTAATCTATTGTTCAGTTACTTATTGGTGTCACAGCCTCAAATAGAGGCAGATATTCAAGTCTGAAAGTAAGAGCAGTGCGTCAGATCAGGCTGCATTGATGATTATTGTTTTAACAGTCAAAGCCATAGATTTTACATTTTTAAAACAGTTGACCAGCAACATCAGTCTTTGTACATTCTATTGTAAGGATTCTATATCCAATTATGCCTTGTATACATTTACGTAAAAAGTGAACTTCATTCATCTATGTCTCTCATTCACGTGCTATCGTGGAAAGAGGCAGTGATGAAAAATGGGTAAGTATGAGAATGCTGCATGGTCAGATGGGTCAGATGGCCTGCTACCTGTTTCTAAAGTGTACTGCTAAGTATCTCAGACACTTGGGCATTGGTTTGGTCATCTGAGTCTGCGTCTTGAGCCACACTACTTTCAAATGCAGCAGTGGTGGCACTACACCCCCCAATATCCAGGGCCCAGCTGCGAGGGTCTGGGTCTGGTGAGGTCTGCTTGCAAGGCTCCACATAGATCCGGCGCACGTTCTGCCTGGATTCCCTTCTCATGCCCTTCAAGCCATCTAAGCTGTAGGTCGTGTGAGATGAGACGGGGCCCTGCAGCAGGTCTGTAAAAAGGCCAACCGAGGAGGTGGAGGTGGACTCTAGGGGCAGGTCGGCTTCGTGCTGCTGTGTGTAGATGCCTTCTGACAGCGAGGTACCCAGGCTCTCGCTCTGGACCCGCAGCCAGCGCTGTGTTACTCCTGCATTGCTCTGCTGGGTTTGGGCCCTGGGTGGCATCTTCCTCTTGGCTGGGGGATTGGGTGGAACCTTGCTGCAGGACACCTGGTTGGCGGCCTTGGTGGAGTAGCCCGTCAGCATCAGACTCTCCATGTTCCTGGTGCAGGACTCGGTCTCTGAGTCCTTCCGGTAAACGCTGTACTTGACGTCATGCACCTGCAGGACGTCGGGGGCACTGCCGCTCAGGGCATATGCGGCCTGCTGGGATATATCTTGAGAGGAGGAGTACACCAGGTCTAGGTCCCGTGGACTTAAAGCATCGCTGGAGTCGTAGTCGCTGTCCGTGGGGAGGAACACCTCAGAACATCCCTCTTCATCTGAACCAGGCTGGGAGTCTGGAAGTACAAAAAACATTGGAACAGGTCTTTCACAATGAATGACTTATCTCTCGGAATGGACATGGAATTTACAGTGGATGTATTTGAGAGTTTGGAAGGTTCAAAGGTAACGGCAATAGTCTGAAGTAAGAAACGAATTACCATTCACACCCTTCCGTCTGCGCATCTCTGGCGAGGGGGAGGGAGTGGGGAGGTATTCCATGTTTGACGAGGTGGAGTCGTTCTTCTGCACAGTGGGCTCGATGGCAGGGTCCACTAGCCAGGTGATGGGAACCCCGCCGAGGGGCTGCTTATAGCGGGCGTACTGCAGGGCCTCAGTGATCCATCGCATGTCCCTCCACATCTCGTCCATCTGCTGCATGTGGGTGACAACAAAGATCAATAACCAATGGTGAGCTGGCCGACTTCCACTCCGATCATTCACATGGATCATTCACCCATCAAGCACAGTGTATTAACCAATGAAGATGCTTTGAAGACTCATGCAATTTAAATTCTATGCCACAGAACAGTAAAACATATGCACCAAGGAGAGACATATGCATATCTAAGCATAATACATCCATGTGTTTTGCATTAAACACCATTTATTCATCACAGGGTCACCTGGAGACATTCGCAAGCACCAGCCAAAGAATGCACAGGACCCGAAATCTTGTCAATCATAAGAGGAACATGCAGATTAAACACATACGGCCGGGTTTGGAAGCAAACCCCTGAGGTATCAAACCACACGGCTACCCACTGTCCAGTACATTGCACTATAACTTAGCCAACTCTCCGACAAACTACCGTGACAGAGGAGGTACAGGTCCACTGCCTCTTTGGCTACATGCTGACTTCACTGCTTCTTTCCTGAATGTATCCAACTCCTCAACCAATCCATCTAAGCGTAGCCCAGTCCAGAATCCCAGCCCACTTCTATCTTGTGCTGCTCTGACGCTGTCCTGCACAGCAGGGTTGTATTATGCTTGCGCTTTGCGGCACTAAGTTCGGTTACACTTATTGTTCAGTGTTGCTTTGTACAACTGCTGTTTGCCTTCTACTGTATAGTAACTTTCTTGACAATTAATCTTATATTACCTATACTGTATATGACATATTGCATTCGTCTGCAATGCTGCATTCTATGCGCTACACCAGGACCAGCTCCTCTTTCTGCCTATAATTTCAAATTGAATGTATATTTCAGTTTGAATGTAGACAAACCTGTCAGAGATATTCTCAAGATATATATATATACACACCGTTGTAATACAAGCTACAGAACAGAGATAATCTTAAAAAGTGATTAAATTTTTATAGAGGTGATGACTCTGTCACTTCCTCATTCAGTCTCATACAAAGACACATTTATTTTACTCCCCTGAATTGGAATAACTGTTTCAGGCTAGATGAGAAGCACTAATGATTAAACCTGACTGGACAAAATGCCGGAAGCAGCGGATATGGCTTCATTGCTTTTGTGGCTACACGGCCACATTCAACATTCATTTCACCATGTGAAATCTGCTCTGGTCTGTGATCCAGTAAAACATTACCTGTAAACATACTCACCAGGACTGACTACAAGGTTTCTCATCTACACCAATGGTTTTATCAATGCAAGAATAATAATGTGTCCACTAACTTTTGGTGTAAACATCAAGACATCTCCTTTAACAGCAAAGATGACTTTTTCAGACGTAACATAGTTCTTAGAATGAAAATCTGTCTTACCTATCAAAATAAGGCTGTTATTAAGGAATACACTGTACTGTACCAAAGGTGGGCTGGATTCTAAATCACAACGTGTTCTCCATCTTATCTGAGCCGGAAGCTTCCTGAAATCTACTTTATTGCTGAGTGTACAATTTCTGTCACACCAAGTAACCACGGAAATTCCCTTTTGAAACCCCATTGACAAGGGGTGCTTATTTCATTAAAGCAAGCTTAAATAAACTTCTAGGAACATTTAGAGCCCTTCCTGGCAGAATATGTGAGCTCTCGATGCGCTGGGAATGAGTCCTGACATCAGGAGAGAGTATTTTGGAAGGCATGCTTTCAGATGACTGGGGGAGAACTTTGTGAACCCTTATGGGGGGAATTGTTACATATTCCTAATTTTGTTCGACTTGAATATTTATGAACTGAACTATTAAGACATGCAGGTTTTTACAAATCATAGGAATTTGACATGTGGCGGTCAAAATTCTGTTGTCCAAACACTGTCGGTGATGGCACACGCGGGTATTTTCCCAAATAAACTTATTCCAATTATACGTAATAAAACACTTGAAATCCTAGAAGAAATGTAATAAATGCTGCTACACCCAACCCCTTGAAACTTGACTAGTGATCAGTGATTCATGGGATTTAGGCAGGGACATGCGAAGAGAATGATAGTGCAGGACGCCGGGGCGGAATTCTTGGCCATGGCGGCCGTCTGGCATCGAGACAGCCTGCGGAGCTGGCGGAAAGCAGTCTATGGAGGCCATCAAGGGACATTTCCCATTTAATAAATCAGGAGACTCGGCTGAAAGAAAAGGAATGGGGTCACGGGGCATCTGGCGCTGGGGTCTGGGAGCAGCGACTCCAAGACGACCGAGCAGCAAGAAGAAAGATGGACAGGAGCGATATCCGTCCCGCCGGAGTGCGCATCCGCGTTCATTCCCAGCGGTACGGAAAGCTGGATGTGCGGAACGCTATCCGGCGCTGTTTATTAACAGAGATAAAAAGTTCTGCGCAATTTGATGATGGAATGAAATTCCTTCGGTAGTTAACAACGTATGGATATTTAGTACTTTTAAAATCTGATTAGAGCGTGTTATCAAATGGTGATGCCAGACAAAATTTCTCCAACAGATGAACGTTGAGCCTGTGAAATGCACAAACCTCAGATATTCTTTCACAATACTGATGCCGTTTGCTATTTATAGAAGGCGAGATATGAGGCCGCTCAATATTGTCACAGTCTTGCCTGTTCCCTGATGGGACTAAGCTATATTGTGCTCGGACAAAGTGATAACTTCCCCGGAGGAAAGATTGAAAACTGGACCAGCAGCAAATTTGCTCAATTTTAATATCATACCATTCTAGAAGATGATAATAAGGTTAGCCTGAGATAATAATGGTTCCAATAACTGACAATAGGCTGTAGTTTTAAGCATGCAAACGATACAGGAAGAACATTCTCCATCACACTAAGAGCCTAAACTACAGTTTTCCTGAACCTCTTCCAAAGTTCTTGGAAGCAAGACTATAAAAATGCACCGTGTGGTTTTGTGGTTTATCTCTATTTATCACAAAGACCATAGCAGCAAAGCTGGATTAGTTCTTCAAGAAACAAATTACCGATGATTTATTTTCATGTTAAATTCAAAACAAAAATGTAGAATTTGTTAGTTTTTTAATGTTTATGGTTTAGCCTTTATATTTTTATAGCATCAATACCTAACTGCTTTTTGCCCCTTTTAAATGAATTTTAAATGCCAGATGTACAAAACTCACAATTTGTAATATGGAATTATAAAGGTGGAGACAATATACTTTTGGGCAAAGAAATCTAAAAACACAGAGCTATGATGATTACTAGAACAGCAATATTTTAATGAAATACCTGTATGAAGTCCAGAATATGCTGCTGTCTCTGCTTGGCGGTTGCAATTTCTGTGTCTGAGATGGCTTCCCGTACGGCTTGCTGAGTAATGAGCGCATCGAGGTCCAGCACGGAGGACAGGCGACAGTACAGACTGATAAACTTCTCCTTGTAAGTGCAAAAGTGAACTGCAAAACAGAGCAGATTAACGAAGACAGGGCATTAAATCAACCCGAGACCTCACATTTAGAAACAAGCTTCACAAATATAAATAACTGCTTTATAAAATATATCATAAATATGTAATACATACATAACATGACATATAAATACAATGCATAGATAAAAACACACACATATAAATATAAATAGATATGTGCATGTGTTTCTATTAAAACATATATATCTCTAATCTCTGACCTACATGCAGATGTGAAGGTCTTTGTCGGAGTTACACATAGCTATGAGTGTAAGAGGGACACTAACAATCTGCCATTCTCTTTACAGGTGTCCCTCGCCAAACGGCTCCTAGGGCAGGCTGCAGCGAGTGCCGTGCCTGTGATTTACTGGCAGCCCGTGGGGAGCCAGGCGAACAGATAGGAATCTGTGGATTTTTTATAAGGCCACTGAGCTAATATTGTAGCCGAAACAGAAGCCAGTCTACCTAGCTCAAACATTTGAAGAGGGAGGTTGAGGAACCCCGAGTGCAGGGTGTAAGGATTAGTCTGTCCCGGGGCAGTGCAGACGTCGTCTGAGGCGGGTAGCAGAAGAAGAAAGGACACGTTGTGACCCAGCTCCAGCACTTCCTGTGTGTAGAGACGGAAGTGCTTGGCCTGCAGAGGGACACATGCACGTAAGTTGGGGGGAGGTAGAGGGCTACAGAATGGCTCAGGCACCTCGCATGCCTGCACACATTATGGGCCTACATTTTTACACAACCTGTCATTTCTGCACTTCAATCTGGCCGGGCAGTGCACAGTACTGTATAGTGTATATACAAGCACATGTGTGCGGGGGTGCGCACGCGCGTGTGCACGTGCTACACAAAAGAGCACTATTCCCTGTGAAATGTCCACGCTTCCTAACAAGCCCGGTCAAATCTGACGGACCAGAGTAGTGGCGAATGCTTCGGCAATACGTGACGCCTGGCCTTTCCGTCCGATTGGCAGCGCCTAGCTCTCATTACCTGCACAATAGGGAGCATTTGAGTAACGTAGCTGCCGGATGCGCCGGGAGACATGCGGCAGTAAAGCTTAACGGCGAGGCCGTGGAAAATACGCTTTATGACTCAGAGCACAAAATGTAGAGCTGATATAAAAGCAGCAATAAACCTCTGAGGGAAAGGGGAGGCGGCGCGGGGCGAGGCGGCCGAACGCGAGGGCGATGTGCGAGCGAGCCGGCGAAAGCCTGCCGCATTCGCCGTGATTCATTTCACAGGTCACGGGACAACACACATTTTCACAAGCTCGGGGTGTTTCGGCAAAGGGGAGCGCCGACAGTCGCCGCTAGCCCAGACTGCAGACGGCTGGCGGGCGCGAGTGCTCTTGCGTTTTCCGAAAGTCTGGGATGATGGGACCCGGGCTTCGGAGCGGCGGAATGATGGAAACTTTGCTTCCCACACACGACACACGGACTTAATCAGCTCCTCGCCGCTTTGCATGTTTCTGACAGAATGAGAGCGGCGACACGGGAACACAGTGATGTCGGGAGGAGCATCGCTAGGCCCCTCACCCAACCGCAGGACAGGAACGAAAATAACTTTGGATCCTAATGAACTCCTGCGGCTTGTGAAGTACCTGGTGCAGAGGTAGATTGATCTGCTTGAGTAAGCCTTTGATGGCCATCTGGAGCTCGTAGAGGAAGAGCGGGTTGTGGCAGTCGCCGGTCTGATCCACACTTTCCACGTGCACTGGGCCAGACAGCCTCTGCAGCCAGTCCCACTCATCTCTAGGCGAAAAGGAGAGGCGCTCAGAGTAAGCAAACACGGAGCGTGATTTCTGCCCCGGAGTGACTGCATGTTCTCACACATCCCTTCAGTCCTGGCATCTGTAGCATCGGTGGGGCTCAAAGTATCAAGTATCATCGGCGTCAGCCATATATCTGCACTAATGTCCCATCTGACACTGAAGTATTATGGCGTGCGCTGATCACCACACGTGCCAAGACACAGTAACTCTCACTCACACCTTGACTTAAGAACAATGGGAACTAAGTTATTGCTTTGGGCCAAATATTCCACTTATCTAAATCATTATAACGTATAAAAATGTGTATAAAATATTTGCCTGGAATGCATAGAAACCTTCTCCTGGTGAAAAAGCAGATGCCCAACAAAACAGTATGTTGAATTCTTCTTATTAACCTCATTCTTTGAGGTTACCAATTATTACAAAAAGAGAAAATGTGATAATTGTAAAACATTTTCTTTGATTAAAATAACCAATAGCGGTTAATATTGTGTTTCACTAACATAATAAGAAAGCTGATTACAATTAGCAGGCAGCACTATCAACTCTAATTAACTCTAATTTTAACTCTAATTTTTCTTTTTAAAGCTTCAATTTAAGTACATCATTGAGTCTTGCATCTTGGGGTCTAATTCAGCAGTTTCTGTATAGATGCCTAGACAGCAGGTCAGAATGAGTGAATGACAGATGCGCACTGAAAGCAGTTTGTTGCGGCACAGGAGGACACACCACTGCCTGTGAGGCATGTTTATGGAAAAAAAACTCAGAAATTTTTCCCTGGGGCTGAAAATGGGCATCATATCATGTGCGCCCCACGTCTGGGACACGCCAGGCTCCTGCAGACGCATGGAAAGCAACAGTAAATTTAGTGTTTTACTGCCACATTGAGTGGTTGGAGAATATGCTCCCTGTCTAGACCAACCTACTGGGGTCAAAGCTCTGACCTGAGATTACAATAAATAAATAGTTCATTCACAGAACAAAAACAAATAACATTTTTGTTTTGCCTATTAAAAATGTCCATGTGAAGAAAAGTATGTGTGCTCACGCTGAGGAGTGATTACTTAAAACCCCAGCGAAGAACCCCCTCCCTTTCTGTCGTTATACATTCTCCTTTGCTTCTCCCTAAATTCAGGCATTGAAGGCACGTTTTTTCTCATCGGAGTTTTCTTGTCTGCGGGGCGGTGGGGGTAGCGTGATAAATTTCCACACTGAAAAATTGCACAGGAGACCTCAAAGAGTGTCGCCCAGACTGTTTGCATGGAAATATCCCTGCTTTGGAATTCGAATCTTTAATTAAATACTCAAGTTGCTTGATTCAGGAGTGAAACACATTACGCACCACATTGTACTATACGGCATGTAGCTGGTGTGCCTTTTGGGTTTCAATAGGCCGTCTCATCAGGAATGAGGGAAAAAAAACTCTCACAGCTTGGTTTTCTCTGTATTTTACCTCAAACTCTCAAGTGTACGCCTGGCTTCCAAGAATCCACATGCTGCAGCCAGCCGGCATTGCAGGAATACTTCTACCTGGCTGCTGCAGGCCCAGTTAAGAGGAATAATATCTCACAGTGCCCAAATAAACAGCTCCACGTGAGGGGCTTCCTTTTACAAGGAGTATCGGACGGGGTGGGATTCCTCAGTGAGCCTTCTGGAGCAGCGACTTTGACGGCGGGGGCCAGCTGCACGAAACATGCTCAGACTGCAGTCGCGCATCGCGCAGTAAGACAATCGCCGGCTGTGAGAACAGCCACCTATGTTCCCTTTGTTCCCTCGGCTAGGAACGCACATCAGTATTTCATCGCGACTCGCAGTATTAAAAAGAGAAAGATGGCTTCATCGCTTGAACGAGGGTGTGGAAAGCTCACCGCGAGACATTCCAGTTGTCCCGGATCTTGCAGTGGCACAGCATGTTGGGCACCCGTTGAGGAACCAGCACCTTGATCTGGTCCACAGAGCTGCTCAACTTCAGGAAACCCAAGTAGAGACCAGAGGAGAGTCGGTGCTGACTGCGTCTCTGGTAGGCCAAAATATCCTGAAGAGCAAACACAGTTCAGACAGACATTTTGTTAAGAACCTGATCTCCTAGGAGCCCACAGGAATTAGCCCAGCATCATGAGAGGGCCTGGTGTGTCAGATCAACAGCTAGGGACGTGCCTGAATAGTGATGAGCAGAATGTCGAGCGCCGTGGGCTCCTCCGGCGTGGAGAGCGACTTCCTCTGACTCTGCAGCTTGGAAACTTGCATCCATTTTCCGTTGAAGAAGAAGAGGCTCTCCACCTCCCTGATGGTTACCAGGAGGACGTTCCCATGCCTATCTTTGATGGGTTCGTAGTAGACGCGACCCAGGTTGTGCGTGCCAAGGAGATTCTGCGGGGCAGTCATGTGACAATGTTGACGGCTGACATAAAAGTGAGCCAAAGCACAGGAAAAAAAGCGTTAAATGTGCCCCAAGGAAAAGTGCAGGGATTATAGGAAAGCGGACAAACGTCTGAGCTCTAAGTCTCTACCAGGCCCTCTTGTTTTCCTGAGGCGTGTGAATTTGTAGACAACACCAGCTCATGAGCACTCCAGAGGCACAGTGCTAGTGTCAGCTCCCAAGCGCTCTGATTAATTGTTTCATTTCCCTCTCATAATGAGCTGGTAAACAGACCCAAATCCTCATTAGGCTGTGCCTTCAGACAATTCATTCAGATGAGCAAAGTAATGATTTGGGCTTGTAGAGGGAGCTAGTGATCTGGCAGCTGCGATGATGTGAGAACAGCAGGACAGGAAACTCAATGCTACAACACGATACAATCGCTCTTACTAAATACTGCGGCATTAAACCATCTTAGCACTATCCTTACTCTAAACTTAGACTACACCTGGATCAATTTATGCAGATTCATAAAAAGCAGATCACACGCTGTATGCCATACAAGAGTTTGATGGAGTAGAGCCATCGCGTTCCTTTGGCCCTTTGTGTGAGGAGTAAGCCCCACTTTATATGCTATTTCTGTTCACACCAGTCTACTTTCCTTTAAATGTGCACAATAACAGTTTCCCAAGCAACAAAATACCAAAAAAGCCAAAGGGAGTGAGTAATAAAGCCTCAGATGGCTGCAGAGAAACAGGCCGGCGTGTCACTGCATGAGGCAGATGTCGATGGACTGGTTGGGGGTGATCCCGAAGAGGCGGATTGACACGCGCCTCCCGGCTCTGTGAAGTGGCTGATAATAAGCAAAGGCCCGTTCGACGGAGCCGACTCTGACCTGGAGCTGCCCAGCAGCGGCCAGCATCTTCTGGCGGGCCTGCAGGGTGGAGGAGGAGGACATGGACACGGACATGCTCTGTCTCAGCCACCGTACGTCCTCCCACATGCAGGAGAGCTGCCAATCGCCACAGGCAGAGTCAGTCATGGGCCCAGATTACACATACATGCAAATATGCATCAACACACAAATGTACACATCTAGAGAGATACTTTACAGATGCGAGTGCATCTTCCATATGCTCTATTGCTGCAAGCTAGATGTATCGCTTGTGATCCGCCATCCAGCTCTTGTTCTAAGTCCTCCATGGTACAATTTACTTAGACAGAAGAACAATAATCCACCACACCTTAGCAAACCACAGAAAGTCCTGCATGAAGGAGCTGGTGTAGGAGTCATCAATCTCCACGATGGGGATCTGGTCCTCATTGGTCACAAGAAGACTGTCCTTGTGATAGAACACTGCGGCCACATAGAGACCCCTGCGAATAATGAGATTAGGAGCGCGGCTGATTTCATTACGTCACGCCGGGCTGCGCCAGAGCTAGCAGGAATACAGTCCTGACTGGCACAATTACACACAGGGAATAGAACGTTAAAAGCCAAATAAACCGATTAGGCAAGGCGTTTCCCCCAAGCCTGCTCGTGAAAAGACAGTGTAATACCTGTAATGGTCAGAAGGCTGGGTATTATAGTCTCAGTTACCGTTCCTACTGTTCTTTCTTTATTATTAATAACGTAACACATAGGAGAAATGCGCTTATCCACCATATAGTCATGTTTACAGTGCTTAGAAGACCAATTTTTCAAGAATAATGGAACATCATTGAAATGTCTTCTGGTGCCGTCAGTGTGAACGGAAAGAAAGGTTTATTCATCGCTGATGCGCTATTGCTCCAAAAGCTCACAAGTCAGGTACCATACTCGCGAAGGTTGAAGCTGTAGATACATGTTTGTGTAGTAAAAGATTTTTGCAGAGCTAGAAGTAAGATATAACACAAGGTAAGTGTTTGATAATTGTACAAGGACTAACTGCAATGCTGAAACACCAAGTATTAGGCTGACTGTCATTGTGCGTTTGGATGTTTCAGGAGAAAGATCGATCCTTTACTGATTTGTTATGCACAGGTGTTTGAAGTCTTACATACAAATATATCTTAATCCATGACTTTTAAACGGAATGAAAAAAAATCAACATAAAGGAAAAAAATGCTTCCATATTCACCTTTTCAATGTCTTTACGAATTTGTTTGAAGAATGGAAAAGGTGTTTAAGGCTTCGGGAGACTGACTGCTTCCGGCTTGGGTTCTGAAGCTTAGACGTATCTAAGAAACACAAGCACAAAGAAAAACCATTGGATTAACACACAGACATTGATAGATAAGGTCAAACACATAGCCATGTCAGGAAATCTGGCCAGGATAAACCACTGGCACATGGATGT
The DNA here is from genome assembly GCA_026774425.1 of Petrocephalus zakoni. Lineage (NCBI taxonomy): Eukaryota > Metazoa > Chordata > Actinopteri > Osteoglossiformes > Mormyridae > Petrocephalus > Petrocephalus zakoni. Next base: position 17,722,615 of record JAODKN010000093.1, on the reverse strand, counting down.
TAGAGAACTAAAAACACATTTAACCAGCTAGTTTTTCCTTGTCCTATATAAAGGGTTGCAATGTAGGGAATAACTCAAGATTGATAGCCCATCAGAGAGCACACACACACACCATTCATGTGATGGGACATTTGGCAACTCCAGTTCACCTTAGCATGTCTTTGGACTGGGGAGGGAAACCCGGGAAACAAACCCCACACGGAGAGAACATGCAAACTCCACACACATGGAGCCATGGTGGAGACTCAAACCCTGGTCCTAGAGAGTTAGGCGGCAGTGCTGACCACTGCACCACCATCCTTTCCCAAAACCTAAGAATGTCTTTTTGAAATAAAAAGATGGAGAAACTGGCTTATAACATGATCTTTAAGTACATATCATAAAGCAAAGCATCTAGAAAAAGATCTTCATTAAAAAACTGAATTGTGGGAAGCAGTATTACTCAGCAAATACGAGACAAAAAAGACTCGTAAAATGCTTCTGAAAACTTCCAAGCTTTTCTTTTAAAGAAAGAAAGAGGTTGAGGGTCTGAATGCATTCAACCCAACAGAGCTCTTCTGATTGACAAGCTTTCTCTGTCCTATCAGCCACGCTTTTCAGTGATGGAAATCTTCTGACGCCTTTTCTATTAAATTAAGCATCTTGAAACTGCTGTCGTGCAAACGGCGGGCAGACGAAACAGTGCGCTCTGCAGAAAAGCTGCTTATGCGTTAGATATAGGCAATCGTTACAGCTTGGTCACACAACCTATCACCCAGATCTCCTGAGATGGCCGATGGATTTATGTTGTGCTGAATCTCCTCACAAAGTCACTATTTCAAAGCATCTCAGCTGTAAATAATCAATTTGGAACTGTAATCCCACTCAAACATTTTAGTAATTAAAAAGTTCTGAAAGAGATTCCAGTGATTCACATACCAGGCAGACACTGAAAATTAATAACACAAAAGCCACATACTTATGAAAAGTGGCAAATTATATCAATGGCATATTTACTCTATTATGGTTAATTTTATGACACTATAAGATGAAATGGACAGCATTTCATATTGGGCAGTTATTTTAAATTGCTGAAGCTGCAGTAATAACTAAGTCACATGTGTGGCATTTAGAAGACCAATTTTTCAAGAATAATGGAACATCATTAAAATGTCATCTGGAGTTGTCTGTTTGTGAGAAACGGAGAGAAAGATTATATTCTTCATTGATCAGCACCTGCTGAAGTCCACTTAAATTTCCATAGGCTTAGGTAAACAAACAACACAATCAAATAAAGTACTGGGGATTTCATAAATTGAAAAACACACAAATTATAGAAGTGGCAAGACCACAAGATAAAAAATTCCTTCCAAAAGCTAGGACACGCATACTTATCAACTACAGATTGCAAATTATGCTCAATGTAAAGAAAGGACACAGCAGATGATCTGCAATGATGAAAGTGAATTTTGTTTATTTATATTCTACGGCTTTCTTGCTCATCCATTGTGTCAAAATGTAATTCAGATAGCCAAATTAGCTCTCATTGTTAATCTATATTATTTTCAGTTCAGCACGTTAAATCGTTTTTGACAAGCGGATTACATGACATGAGTGTGTTGGCCTGTTATGCGGCCCAGATGTCAGGGCTAATAAATAAATAAATACTTATTTTCATTTATGAGAAGTGAAAAAAAAATGGATAGCTTTGATTAATGAGGTGGCACTCCATCTGCCTGCTCTACAAACAAAACATGATCGTAAAGTTTCGGCGCGCAGAGAGGGAACATTAGAGAAACGTATGGAGGGGGGAAGAATGGAACATTATCCATAACTTATAGTAATTTAGCACAGGTCAACAGGGCCTTTTCAGCACTAGCAAAGGTAGAGGGTTCATCTGTAATGATCACGGGCAAGACTTTCCAGGGCCTTGTGACAGAAGCGGCTTATATAACCAGGCAGAGAGTGCCTGTGAGAGCCAGCTGGGCTGGGGGGCGGAATGGGGGGGGGGGTCACTGTGTCTCAGGCAGGAACACAGGGCGCTGTGTGCACCGCACACCCCTTAGTCTGTAAGCAGACTCTCAGCCCCTCATATACACATCGTAAATTAAGATAACCTCCCTTTCAATGAATGTATTTTTCTCGGGATTTTATAGTAGTGTCATTGTACAAGTACTGATTAATTTTGCAGATTTATTTTCGAACACTGGCCCTCCAAAAATAAACTGTGTAAATATGAAACCACACAAGCATATGCACGCATGCACACAGATGGACACACACACACACACATACACATATTTACGGTGTAAATATCCCAGCTCATATACAACACTACTGCGACCCTTTCAGTGTTCTTCGTAACACCATTACATTAATTGTGTGTTAAACTTCATTTTTATCTTATCATTTTAGATCATGTAGTGCCCATCCGAAATCCCCAAATTACTATCAGAATAAATGTACCGTATTTGAGTTGTACAGTTGTCCAAGTAGTACAGATATCAACATGAGGCCTGCACTCCTATCTCCTTCAGCCAAATTGGCACTACTTGTGCGACTAGAAACAAGATAATTTTAAGAAAAAATTAAGAATTTTTTGCATATAACAGCAGTACTTTTAGTTTCTGAAGGATATTTAGTCTTCTAGTAAATTCTGCCTAGAGTTTGTAAAAAGTGGGTTTTACAACATTTTTTTTTTCTTAGTGGGAGGCAGTGGGAGAGTCCGTCCAGCACTTGAAATAGCATGGCCGAAAAAAGGTGCGTAATTCTCAAACAAATGAAGTCTTTTATATAAAATCAATTATACAGTATAGCTAGTGAGGCTGGCCCGCGCTCCCTCTGACATCATTAGTGTTGACTCATAAACAGATGAGTGATGAACACTTTTTCTTCTTCCTGAACGCGGTCGTACATAGTCTGGTAATGGAGCCAGTGTGTGTGAGCGTCAGGCCACTGTCAGCACCAGAAACAGCCGGCCTCTATCCGACGCTGCGGATTAGCGGCCGGCACCAGGCCAGGCCGGCCCGCGGTCGCGAGATGCAGGCCTCAGCCTATGGACGGTGGGCTGCATCCCGCCTGCTCACTGCAAAAAGGCGTTTTCACTCGCTGTGAGTCCGTTGGCCGCCACTCCGCAAAGGCACCAGTGTACGGGCAACATGGGAAATGAGCGGACAGCAAGATAAGTGTAAAGCGAAAAGCATTCACCCCCCTCTCCAAATACAGGGCCATGAAGCAGAGCAGTGTGTGGCCTGGAAAATGATACCGAAAAGGCTATTTCTGAAAGAATTACATCAATTAAAAAATCCTTCCGCGCTCCATTTACTCACTGTAATACAAATGCAACTGACTAAAATAAGAAGAAGCTGATAAAGTGGGACCAGTAGATGCTTACAAATCTGAGGCCAAACACTCAGGGACGAGAGGTAGTTATCAAACCGTCTAAAATTTGAGTTTTGGCTTATTTGGTTAGTCAGACACAAATGAAAGAGCAGCATATTGAAGGCACAAGTACCCTGACATGGCTGATATAATCATCCAATCACACTAAAAAGTGTAATCATTATAGGCAAACATATTTTTTTCAAATTCCCTTCTGGAAGACATAGGGGTACCATGCTTGACAGGCATTTTCCAGTAACAGAATTCTTTCAGCTTGGTAATTGCGTGTTATCGCAAACCCCGTCTCTGGTACTGACTGCCAGTAATTTTATTCAATTAAAAGCAGTGAACTGTCCCTTATAATCTCATAAACTGAGAAGTGATCGCCTCAGTTTGCGATAATGACATCAGTCCTAAGATTTGAAATGATTTAATATGTTTTGGCTCATTAACTTAAAATCGCTCAACTAGAACATAATGCATTTTTTCTTCCCCTATCACTCTATAATATCACACTTAATGTGATTGTCTCAAAAATTTTAGGATACAATATAAGATTTTTATACTACAGATTTGAATATTTAATCCCAAATAATCAGTTTTTATTTTTAGATGAATGTTCCTCTGACATTATTAAAAAAACTAGCTAAATTGCAAGCATTAAGTGAGTCTGGCAAATAAATAGACTGAAACTGGATTAAAGTGTTTGGTATCTATGTTCTGTTTTATAAAGCATCCCAACCTTTGAGCCAGACGGCAGACCACTGCCATTCCATTGGCTGGGAGGTCACTCGGCAAATTCTCAATTCTCATTTTATGGAAGCCCATGAATATTCCCTGCCAGACTGCTTATTTTCTGTTTTAGCTCAGTTGACAAAAGCTTACTTTAAACCTGGGTAATCTTATTGTAACCCTCTTTTTTGGGTGAGATGAGAACTGAGAATTTTTTAGGTGTTATTTTGTTTACATTGCTATATTGTCACCGATTCTCCCTTGCTTGAATTTTGCTCTGAATTTCCCACAATTAAACGTCTTATGACCTTGGCAGTTCTACTCATATCTGTTAAAGCCAGGGAACATGTGGGAAGATAAGGGACAGACAGAATCTGGGACTCCCAGGCAGATTTGGAATCTGGGACCCCCAGAGAGACAGAGGGAACCTGGGACTCCCATAAAGACAGGGAGAACCTGGGACTCCCAGGCAGATTGGGAATCTGGGACCCCGAGAGAGACAGACAGAATTTGGGACTTCCAGGCAGATTTGGAATTTGGGACCCCCAGAGAGACAGAGGGAATCTGGGACTCCCATAAAGACAGGTGGAACCTGGGACTCCCAGGCAGATTGGGAATCTGGGACTCCCATAAAGACAGGGGGAACCTGGGACTCCCAGGCAGATTGGGAATCTGGGACCCCGAGAGAGACAGAGGGAATCTGGGACTTCCAGGCAGATTTGTAATTTGGGAATCCCTGAGAGACAGGGAGAACCTGGGACTCCCAGACAGACAGGGGGGAACCTGGAACTTCTGGGCAGACAGGGAACATCTGGGACTCCCAGAGAGACAGGGGGAACCTGGGACTCTCAGGCAGACAGGTGGCGTCTGGGACTCACAAGCAGACAGGGGGCATCTGGGACTCCCATACAGACAGGGGGAACCTGGGACTTCTGGGCATACAGGGAGCATCTGGGACTCCCAGAGATACAGGGGGAACCTGGGACTCTCAGGCAGACAGGGGGCATCTGGGACTCCCAGACAGGCAGGGGGCATCTGGGGCTCCCAGAAATACAGGGGGAATCTGGGAATCCCAGAAATACAGCGGGAATCTGGGACTCAGCGACAGGGGACATCTGGGACTCAAAGACAGACAGGGAGAACCTGGGACTCCCAGGCAGACAGGGGGTATCTGGGACTCCTAGACAGGCAGGGGGCATCTGGGGCTCCCAGAAATACAGGGGCAATCTGGGACTCCCAGAAATACAGCGGGAATCTGGGACTCGGAGACAGGGGACATCTGGGACTCATAGACAGACAGGGAGAGCCTGGGACTCCCAGGCAGATTGGGAATCTGGGACCCCCAGTGAGACAGAGGGAATCTGGGACTCCCAGGCAGATTTGGAATTTGGGACTCTCAGAACGACAGAAGGAACCTGGGACTTCTGGGTAGACAGGGAGCATCTGGGACTTCCAGAGAGACAGGGGGCATCTGGGACTCCCAGAGAGACAGGGGGAACCTGGGACTCCCATACAGACAGGGGGCATCTGGGACTCCCAGACAGACAAGGGAAACCTTGGACTTCTGGGCAGACAGGGAGCATCTGGGACTCCCAGAGAGACAGGGGGAGCCTGGGACTCTCAGGCAGACAGGTGGCATCTGGGACTCCCAAACAGACAGGGGGCATCTGGGATTCCCATACAGACAGGGGGAACCTGGGACTCTCAGGCAGACAGGGGAATCTGGGACTCCAAGACAGACAGGGGGAACCTGGGACTCTCAGGCAGACAGGGGAATCTGGGACTCCAAGACAGACAGGGGAATCTGGGACTCCCATACAGACAGGGGGAATCTGGGACTCCCAGACAGACAGGGGGAACCTGGAACTCTCAGGCAGACAGGGGAATCTGGGACTCCCATACAGACAGGGGTCATCTGGGACTGGGAGACAGGGGACATCTGGGATTCATAGACAGACAGGGAGAACCTGGGACTCCCAGGCAGATTGGGAATCTGGGACCCCCAGTGAGACAGAGGGAATCTGGGACTCTCAGGCAGATTTGGAATTTGGGACTCTCAGAGAGACAGAGGGAATCTGGGACTCTCAGGCAGACAGGGGAATCTGGGACTCGCAGACAGGGGACATCTGGGACTCCTGGGCAGAATCCCCCGTTAAGGTGAGTAAGAAAATTGAAAGCAGATGTGCTGCCATGTCCCGCTGATGAATATGCTGGCACCAGCATGGCCACCCAGGCTGGCCTCCCCGCCCCTCACCTCCGGCGCTGTAATGCTGGTGTGTCGCTCGAACCTGCTGCAGCAGCCGCTCCATGGCTTCGATGTGGCCGCGGTACTTTGGCTCACGACCCTCACAGTCCCTCCAGTCTGGGAAAAGTAATAGATGGGAGGCATCACCTAAACATGTCTCAAGGGGCCCCGAGAGTAATGAAGCAAACCTGCCTCATCTCTCTGTCGTGTTTAATATAACCTCACATGACGCACTGCCCATTATTCTCACACACTGCGGCAGGCTGCGGCAAATCTCTGCCTTTTCAAATCTACGGACTATAAGAATGCCATCGCTTTTATTCATTCTCCGGCTTTCATAAAATAAATCAACTTCAACTTCCCACCGAGAAAAAACTACTTTGGAGCTGATTTCGACTATCAGCTGAAAGACATCGCCTGGCTTCAAAGGTGAAGGCATTCAGTCCATCTTCACGACTGAGTATTTTTGAATCGCTGTCAATAGTGCTTAAATATAAACATTAAAATAAACGAACGCGAATACTGTCTACAAGCAGCAGAACTGCACATAAAAAAACTGCTGAATTACCACCTCAAAACAAATATTAAATTGAAGGCAACACATATTCGATAAATAAAATCATGCGATAAACTTACTGGACGGGGCAGCTGACGGGGGCAGAGGCGACTGTGGTGGACTCCAGCCCTTCATGTTATAAGCTGAGACTTGAACATAATAAGTCCTTCCCTGCCACAATGCAAAAAAAAAGGTGATTACTCATCTGTCTCTGCTAGAATGGTATTAACATAGCACCTCTGAGCTAAAATAAATATCTTTATTTATGTTGTGTTTCAAAGGCAATATGTTGCTTGGATGATTTGTTTCTGCAAATGTGCTGTACACAAAGTGAGTAGGTGTAGCTGCCTCTGTATGTAGGAAGGGACCCAAAGATGTTCCTTCCATCAAGTTCTGACTGAACGGCTGCAGAGAAGGATGGATGTCTACAAGGGGTTTGACCTCCTGGCTGAATGGGCCAGCCATGGAGACAGGGGTCACCGCTGGGCACAGATCCCCTGAGGAGGCCGGGGTCGAGGCCCGGCAGACAGCTGGAGAGGAGCCCCTATCTGACCACGACCTTCAGCAATCTGACGGGAAATCACTGCAGATTGCACCTCAACTTCTCTCGCATGGGGCCAATCTCCTCAGATCTCTCCACATGACAACGCGCGAAAATCCTTTACGCTGTCTGCTTATTCCTTTGTGTATCGCAGATCATGAATACCAGACAAATTACGCTTAATGACTAGCGGCTGTTGCCAGAGGAATGGCCGATTTGCCGTTATTGCCAAGAGCGCTTGGCAATAACTACACTAAAGGTTGGCCTAGCGGGGGGAGGGGTAGGGAGGCTGCTCAGCGGAGTGGCGTTTCTTACCGTAGTGAGCCCTGAGATGGTGCACCGCTGAGACTGCAGATTATCCAGGATCATTTCCCCCGCCAGCAAAGAGAAGTCCTTCAGGCAGCTCCACTCCACTGCAAGACACAGAGCGCAAAGCAGCCACTTCAGTGAAGACGTCTGCTGCTGGGGCCCCAAAGAGAGAGGGCCAAGGCCTCCACTGCAACGTAGGACTTCTGAAGACATAACGATAACTTCAGGGCAGTCAAACCGCCAGTGATGTAAAACGAGCACTACCACTGTATATAAATATTTAGAATATATGCTTAAATATGCTGATGCCTAGTCAATATTAATTGCTGCAATTTAATACAATTATTTTGACAAGGCAGCTGAAAAAAAATCTTTCATACATATTTTATACATGAGCATTAGCTGTATACAAGAGATAAAATTTCACTTCTTCGAAACAGAATTTTGACTGCCAAACGGTATCTCTTTATGAAATATTAACTCTGAGCGAAAAATATGTCCCTTTAATTTGTTATTTTAACAATATACAGTGTGAAAATATATATAAATAATGATCGAATCTTTTATGGGACATTGACGTCGCCAAAGTCTCGGGCACTGTTGACTTTGGAGATATTTCGTACTTGAAAACAAAACTGTGCAGTATGTCAGGGTCTGGCAGCACTCGGGATTTCGGGTTTGTGCGGGTAGAAGAGCCGCGAAGGGAGCCCCGTCCGCTCGGAGCACGGTATCGAGTGAATGTGCTACTGATTGGCGTCTGTGCACTGGTTTGCACTAAACGGACACCACTGCACACTTCTCGGAGCTTCTCTAAATGGCCACAGGGGGCATCAAGTTACAGATGAATGTCGCTCCCATCTACACGTGCGCTGTACTGAGTTAAGCAAGATATGGAACTGGGTAACAAAACCTGCCATGCTTCATGTTCACCTCAAGGTGAGGATGCATGAGGAAAAAGGAGGGACCAATGACATGTCTTGTAGTAGCGCATAATGCTCTCAAAGCATGTGAAGCAATTAAAATTGGTCCCTGATTGCTAAAGATCCAAATGGTCTCCCAACAGTCTACAGTCGAAGAAAGCAGCCTGTCCTTGAGAAGTCACTGTCAGTACATCACGTTGCATTACGTCAGCACTGCACTTCATTCCACTTACAGAAGGGTACTTTGTACATTCTGATTTCCACTCATATTGAGCTGCTCACCTTCACTCGCCAGAAACAGGCACGATGTGGACTTCATCTGTATTCAACAAGAAGTGCTCAAGGGCTTCAGACGGCCGTCAGAACCGTCAGGAGAGAAGCAGCCTATTCCCTATTATCTACCAGGGTGCGAGGTAGCTAAATATAACTCAGGGACACAAAGAAGAGCAAAAAACAAACAAAAAAAAATAATGTGGCTCTGCAAATGAGCAATTTAATAAATACGAAAGGTACATTTTATGGCAAAATGAAAGGAAAAAGTTAACACAAGTAGAAGACAAATAAATTAAATTACGCAGAACAAGAAAAAAACCTAAGTCAAACGGTTGAAAAGGGGAGAAATCAATGGGAACAATATGTGAAAATTACCTATGACTGCACCCCATCCTCCTCTCATGTAGCAAGTCAGACCACGAGCCTTGCTCTTTTGAAACACCAGGCCCCTGAGAAATCTGACATTTTCATGCCTGAGCTCTTAATGAGCCATGCTACCACTTACGCAACATGACTGATCACTTACTCAGTAATATCTGACGGCATGAGCCACCGCTTGCTATATAATGGGACTTCTACCTCCGATTCTATATGCCGTGATTCTGTGTGAAACAACAATGGATGTAAGTAGGTCACTGGTGGTATGCTTTCACAGTGCGTCGTGCGATTATCGGTTCATGATTTCAATAGGGATTTAGCTATGCATTATTATTTTATTGTATGCTCCTGACTTACGTGAATGAAATAAATGTAGATTGCAACTTTGGTAATATGAAACTGAAGTCCAGCACCTCTAACTACTCCATTTATCCATCCATCCATCCATCCATCCATCCATCTTTCAACCTAATAATTCACAGACGACCCCCACCTGCACAATAAACAGCAGGCATTTAGTGTCAGAAATGCCTTTTCATTCCACTTATGTACTTGAATAAGAAGCATATGCCCTGTAAGCTATGGGCTTTACGTGGTTTATTAGGCTGAGCAACATTAGAATCATTTTTTTCAAAGAGTTGTGGGCCACGGCGGCTCAGTGAATAATGCCACTGCCTCCAGGTTGTGGGTTTGACTCTGGTCCAAGACCTCTGTGTGCGGAGCTTGCATATTCATGTGGGTAATCTCCTGGTAGCCTGCTTTCCTCCCACAGTCCAAAGGCATGTGTCTCAAGGGAATTGCTGATCTAAATTTCAATGAGCCGGGCTATGGGTGTACATGTGACTGCTCTGTGATGGACTGGTGTCCTGTTCCGGGACTGTACATTGCTGTAATTGGCAGGGCATGTGTAGGACCAGGGATTTGGGTGATAAACATTCACATCCTACTCCTAACCATAATTGTTTGCACCTGTCCCTCATTTCCGCTATTCTTTTTCTTTCTACGTATGTGTGTACGTCTCCCGTCCAGTAGCAAGCCAGGAACCCTGTCTCAGAAGCAGGAAGTGCTGGCGAGAGCGGCCCTTTATTTGCTTCTGACTTTCCCTGCTCTTTGCCCTCGATCCCCAGAGGAGGCGACAATTAATATCAAGCTGTCCTTCATAGCTCCTTCTGATTTAAACTAATGCAATGTTAAAATGTAGAGCTATGTATATTAAAAAAGAGGGTAACACTTTAGCTGAGGGGACACAAATATTGCAGTAATACATGCTTAGTAAATGCATTAATTAACCATTAACTATGTGTTACTTCATCATTAATCAACCATGATGAGTCGTGTATTCTTTGCAGGAACTTCATTAGTTAGTTCATTAGTTAATCATTAACTAACTCATGTTCATGATTAGTACTTCAGTAGTCAATGAGGTACTACTATGATTTGTGGCCCCTCAACTAAAGTGTTACCAAAAAGAGTATATATAAAATAGAAATATATAAAATGTATATATAAGCAGAAGGCTTCAACATAATCGAAATGCAGGATTAAATAATAAAGAAAAATGACAGCATATGATGCTTAATGAGAAGAATTTACCAAGAATAATTACCCACTTTTGTTTCATCTTATATTTTACTTTCCCTTACTTTTAATGATCTGTTGACTTCATGTAAAATTTTTAATAGCTATTTGTTATTATGTGAAACATAACGATGATGGCTGGGAATAAGCCGGACAACATGACCTGAACTGTAGACCATTTAGATGAAGTGAACACAAACAATAGACTCTCTTAGTAAAAAGCAATACAAAATATATTGCACTGATTTTAAAGCTAAAGCAGATATTTCTCCAAATGTTTTATATCAATTAATGCACGTTTTACTGTCATACTACATATGTTTTTTTATCCAGCAAATGATCAGGATATAATGATCAGAATCTCTTCTAACTGCATCCACCAGAAACATCCGTAAAACATTTCCCCGAATTCCCAGAAGAAGCTAAAAGGACACTCGGCAGTTACAGGGTGAAGGGCAAGCGGCCTTCAAACAACGCGAAGGGGCACAGATGGAGACCGGAGTCGTCCAGAGAAGGCATGAAAAGCCAGCCACATGTCAGCCAGGTCGCGCCTGATCCTCACCAAGCTGAGCTCTGAGGCAGGGGGGTCGCGCTGAGAGTTTGGGGAATACAAGAAATCCCTTAGTAGCGTGGGCCTACCCAGCCATGACTTTTCACTTTTCTGGGATTGAGAGGGAGCAGCTTTTAGGACAGAGGGGAGATTAGCAGCCTGCCAGAACATAGAAGTGAGCCGCGAGGATACGTCTGCATGGTGCAGCACTGAGCCCAGACTGCCGTATGCAGACAGACACCGCGACAGCCCTGCCCTTATGGAGCCTCCCCTACTTTGGCTAATGCACTTTTATTTTCTATTTCTCCTACCCCTCCTACTCTCCTGCCTGCAATGCCTCCACTATCTGTGATGTCCTTCCTGTCTGCCCGCCCTTTGTCCCTGTGATGCCTCTCCTTCCTTCCCTGCTGTACCACGGTTAATCCTGCCATCAGAAACAGCACAAGCACCATCATGCCGTCACCTGCCTGCCCTCTGCATCGAGACTCAAATCTTAAAATTTGGACTGTGAAAATTAGGCCTTTGCCATCTTGTTGATGTGACCTCCTTTTCCAGCCCCTGGAGGATGGGCTCCCCCTTTGGGTCTGGTTAGGGTTAGGGCTTCCTCTGCGTGCCCCTGGAGGATGGGCTCCCCCTTTGGGTCTGGTTAGGGTTAGGGCTTCCTCTGAGGGCCCCTGGAGGATGGGCTC
>JAODKN010000093.1:17654290-17674277 GCA_026774425.1 Petrocephalus zakoni | reverse complement strand
TGCGCTGCAGATGGGTTAAATGCGTTAATATTTTTAATCAGATTAATCACGATGTTGGATTAATCCGCGTTAACGCGTCAATTTTGACAGCCCTAATATATATATATATATATATATATATACACACATATGCTGCCATCCAGACAGCATCTTTTCAGAGAAGGCCTTGTATGTATTAGCAAAATAATGCCAAATTGCATTCTGCGTGTATTACAACAGCATAGCTCTGTAGCAGAAGAGTCTGGGTGCTAAACTGGCCTGCCTGCACTCCAGACCTGTTACCCATTGAAAACATTTGGTGCAACATGAAATGAAAATATGACAAAGGAGACCCAGAACTGTTGAGCAGAAGAAATTCTATATCAGGCAAGAATCAGACAAAAATACACTTTCAAAACTCCAGCTACTGGTTTCCTCAGTTCCCAAATATTCAGAGAGTTGTTACACAGTAGTAAACATGCCCCTCTCCCAACTTTTTTTTAACGTTTTTGGGTTGCTAGCACTAAGTTAAAATTGAGCATACATTTATAATAAAGCAATAAAATGTATGTTTTAACATTTGATATGTTGTTTTTGTTATATTTTCAATTAAATGTGGGTTTAACTGATTCGTAAATCATTGCATTTTGTTTTCATTTACACTTTACACAGCGCCCCAACGTTTTTTGGAAAGGGGGTTGTAAACGTATTGAGTGACTCCATGATGAACACCTTAAGACAGCCACGGCAAAGCACAGGAAGTGGGGCCCGGTGAGACGTGTCAATGGCACCCCAGTGAAAACCTGCTAGCCAGCAACTGACACAAAGACAGACAGTTTGTACACACACACACACACACACACACACAGTCAGACAAGGATTGTACTTTTTCACACCGCAACAGGGCTCGCTCTGTGACTCCAGAGCCTCCCCAGACGCTGATCTCTCCCCAAGGAACCTCTCCTGAAACTGAGGTCATGCGGCTATTTTCACACTTAGTAAGGTCACTGTTTCACATCTTCTGCTCTAACTCCAAGACGACAGACACTTCATGAATCAAATCATGTAACTTCACTGTTTATCGTCTTAACTGTTATTTATGTACTTTTCCATAGCATTTTCTAAGCAGGGGCTTCTGTTATCCTGAGGCTGCTTCAGAAGGAGAACAAGAACTACTGGAAGACAGGAGTGTTTTAAATATATATTTGTAGGTAATCCTCATATTGAAACACTTATGGGCTGAAGAGAAGGACAATGCCAGGCTGTTCGCATACCACAGGCAGGGATATTTCACATGCCTCGTCCCAATTAACTTGATAGAACATGCAGCTCATTTTAGGTGTAGGGGAATGACTTTATTCTTTGACATTCAACATTTCTGACATATCAGACGTACCTGATTTTTAAAAAGGACTGAATGTGAGCTTTGTCTTCTATGAAAACTGGAGCGAGAGAGTAAACCGTTTCAGTCCAAAGTGTGAACTAATTGTTGGAAAAAACTGTCAATGTCTAACTCAAGTTAGCGTATGAAGGTCAAACTTGTCTATTTTAGCAAGTAAACATTCAAAAATAAATAATACAATAATACAAACTAATTTAGGAACATCTGACTGACGTTTACACATATCAAGGAATACCAGAATTCTCATGTCCAATAAATTGCAGATCTTTTTAAGAAATTGCTATCTAATGGCTCAGGATTAAATGCATAGTTATCACTATAAAACGCTACTCAAACATTGTCTGTTCTTTGTTAAACTTATTAGAAATTTACATAGAAAACCACATTTTATTTATACTATTATATTGAAGAAAAAAAAAAACATTCTTACAAGTAATTACCTAGATGACAGGTGTCAAACTGCAGTCCTGGAGGCCGGTGCCCTGTGTAGCTTACTTCTTTCCCCGTTCCATCACAAATGATTTAATCGGAAGAGCTGTGTGGTAATTATCACAAGGAGCTGTGAGGAGTTGAATCAGGTGTGTTAAATCAGGATAATCCCAAAAACGTGCAGGGCTCCGGCCCTCCAGCACTGGAGTTTGACACCCCTGCTCTAGATGATGAGGAACGCTTCTTTGCAGCATCATAATGCTTCATTTTAGTGAAGCAGTGACACCAGACTGGTTATACTAGAAATACCCCAATTAAACAACAGTATAAAAGAGAGATGCAGATGTTCACTGTTATAAATTCAGATTTGAGCCGTTTGGAGCTATTTAGTTGTGTTACATCTCTTAGACAATACAATCACAGGCTATTTAGAAGTCGGTCAATCAAGGAGGAGGGGGTTTGTTCTCCAGAAAGCATGAATTGAAAATATTAAACATATTGTTCTTCCTGTACGCTGGCTGACACGCTGATAAATGACCTAAGTATCAAAACCTGACTCAAATCACAAACAGAAAATGAAGTTGCTTGACACTACAGTTTCCGAGCGGTTCGAGAGTGACCTAATGAATAATGAAATGCCACGATTTGCAAATGTGTTGCGAACGTCCGTGCCTCATGAAAGCTGGTTGTCACCTACACATATGAAACGGCCGGCCAAGCAATGAATTTCAGCAGTCACTTAATACCGTGGCCGCAAGAGCTCTGGGCTGCCAGAAGCAAACGGCCAGCAAGAACACGGTTACCTCCTCTAACCCAGGAATGAAAGCTGGACTATGAATGCTTACATTGCTGCCCTAATTAGGCCTGCGAGAGGTTTAACAGCCATGCTACAGTTTCGCCACTGACAAATATAAAAATAAAGCCTTGTTCAAATTAGCAAAGTGAAGTGAGAAGTTTTTGAAGACCCAACTGTCTAGGCAGTTGTAGACCTGGTGTAATCTGTGGGGAGGTTATTTCAGTTCATAAACTGGTAATATACAGACTGCCATAAACCCCCCTCTACAAGTAAAATGAATGACATTTAACTATATGTGATAATTAACCATGTTTTACAAAATATATAGCAGCTGTGTCACTCTGTACTTCCACAGTATACATGATTTTATATATATATATATATATATATATATACACACACACACACACACACACACATGGCTGATTTTGTGATATGGCATCTTTCCAATATTCAATAACTGAAGATTAACCAGGATGAGAACTGATATGGATATCAAGGATTTAAGGATTAAGGACTTTTATTTGTTAATGTGCAAGCGGATTACACATGAATATTGAAATTGTTCTGTAGTTGTCTCCGTAATGATATATGGTTCATAACCGAAAACATTTCTGTGCTACAAATACATGCTGGAATTGACGTTGATATCAGAGGGCATGTTAACAAAGTATTTTGATAAAACAGCATTCACCATTCCACTGCCCTCCCCAGAGACAGATCAGCCAGAGAGTTCTTGTAAGAGGACAAGCTTGCCCCCTTTTGATATTTCTAGGAAGTAACCTTTTATCCAAAATAATAAAAAAGAAAGAAATCAAAAAAGAATTAACATTACATCATTACATTTGATGCAAAAAAATGTGTTGTTCATGTGATATTCATAGTGATTTATATGGCAGTGTTATACAACGAGGGTGACTCTGGGCCCGCATTCTTGATAGAAGTGATAGACATGCAGGAATTCCATGCAAACTGCCAGAAACCGCTAAGGAAAGGAGAGGACACCGAGTCTGAAGTCAGCCGAGATATAAACAGAAGAAGCCCTCCAAGGAATGTGGCGTTTGTGTTGGCTAGCAATGGAGGGGGGATTGGGGATGGGGGGGGGGAGGCTTGTTAGGCAGGGAAGATCACACAGAACACCATTCCCAATAAAATCAAAATGTGTTCTTTAATGAATAAAAATACTGAGGGACATTTAGATTTGTCAATCATGCATTTCTGAAAAAGGATCTATCCTCTTTTTTATCTCCATAATGTTTATTTCGCTTAATAAACAATTCTTTTATGGGTACATAATAAACTGCTCAAACAGCAGGGATAGTTTATTCAAAAGCACATTCATTGTAATCATGAAACCAGCTTGGGATTTCAATGACGGTACGTGCCTTACTCCTACTGCCTGCTTAAAGCAACAGCAGACTGGGATATCTTGTTTCACTAAAACCAGTCTGACATTATCTGTGGTTCACTTGTGAGACAGAAAAATGTATTGTCCTATTAATAGCTGACTGTCAAGATTCGTACAAATGTGTGGTAGCTATAGAAACAATAAAAACTGAATTTTACTATAATGATGCTATTTAATCACCATTCTTGAAAAACAAAATGAAAAGACAAACATAAGCTTCTAAAATGGCATGAATAAATAACAAATTCAATTATCTGAACAGAAACGCTGATTTACTGAAACAGTGGGCAGATTTACTCAAACACTGCATCTGGGTTTAAGGACATACGAAATATAGTTTTAAAATCTTTAAAATCCCAGCTTTTTCTGCAAGGATCCATAAATTGCTAGATTATTTCTCTTAACGTAAATGCATGCTTATATACACTTCTAACTTGTAATGAAGAAAAATATATATATATTCTCCAACTGTCCCGATCAGCCCCGCCCCACGTGTCTAGCTCCCTGTGTTTCCCTCAGCCGGGGCTTGATTAGCCTCACCTGATCCTCGTTGTGCTTACCTGATGTGTCAATCCTCTTGTTTGCCTAGCACACCTGCCTGGTGTTTCCGCCCTGATGTCCTGCCCTATTTAGTCTGTCTGCGTCCTGTTCCCTTCGTCGGTTATTGTCTGAGCTGTGTTGCTGTTACCTGTGGCTGGCTTCCTTTTGTTTTTTCCCCATTCTGCCAATAAACACCCCTTCGAGGGGTAGAAACCTGCAGCCTGCATTATGGGTCGTTCCTCCCGCTGCAATCGCCACACCAACATACTAATCTTTCTATTCAATGCTAAATTACGACATATCCAGGCAACCAATAAAACCCAAGTTTATTGGTGACGAGCAACCTAACCAAAACTAATTTCAAATTCTCAGAACAGTGGAAGATGGATTTCCCCACCCAATTTATATGCATGCAAAAGCGATAGGCTGTGAAGTCGCTCATAATATGCTGCCTCTTCTTTTTTGCATTATTAAATATGCAGCATTTGCACATGATCACATGATCAGGAAATAAGCACCAGCTGTTTATGATGTCATTTTTTTGGGGGTGGGGGGCACCATGGATGTAGAGATGTTAATTTGCATATCTACTGTGTGATAGGACTGCAGGAGGAGACCCACCCAAGTATCCAGCAACGTGGGGAGAACATTACACATCTCACACAGACCAGAGCAGGGATTCAGACATGGCTACACTTACTATTTAAAAAGACCAAGTTAACCTATTAAATATTAAATGCTTTTTTTACGCATCTGTGTAATTCAAACCTCTGCTTCAATACACAATGGGAAACCTGAATAATTCAGATATACAGAGCTTCACAGACAATCTTCATGCCTTTACTGTCTTGAAAAAAAATCTTCACAATCAGTCTTTACAGTTTTCATCCTTGACAACAGAATAATTCATATGGATTAAACAAAAAATAAAATGCAGGAATTCAAAAATTAAACAAAAAAGTAAATATAAAAATAAAATTCATTTGTAAAGTATATGCATGGTATAATCATAACATAAACATAAACAATTCATTTTGTTACTGTATATCAGACTGGGCTTCACCATAACACTAATTCAGAAGCAATTCCACAGGCCTTGCACTGTGTACCTTCACAATCCTGCCATCATCAACTTAAGCTAATCATGTGAAATGCTAGCCAATGACAAACACTGCATTGGTTGGGGATAAGATACTCATAGCTGCTGTGGTAGAGGGTTGCTGTTCACATCATTTGTACTTTTACTTAATATTTCGTTACTTTTATATTCCCTATTTCAGCTGTACCTAAACCACGATGTGCATGGAATTTGTTATTTCTAAAGTAACAGAAGTATTTCAGTGAATAAGATGCTCATGGCATACAGCTTATATCTGAGGACCCGCTAATGTAAATGACAGGTACTTAGAAAGACCTTTTAAAGATGTCCGCTCTTTATGCCCTCGGTCCAAATACAGAATTTAAGTGATTTCAATTATACTGCTTCATTAAGCAAAAACATACACTATATGTACAAAGCATTGGGGCACACCTCTTAATCACTGAATTCAGGTGTTTCATTCAGACCCTTTGCCACAGGTGTATAATATCAAGCACCTAGCCATGCAGTCAGGCTTACAAACATTTGTGAAAGAAAGGGTCGTCCTGAAGAGCTCAGTGAATCCAAGCGTGGTGCTGTCATGTTTTTTTTCCTGCTAGATATTCCGTGTTCAACTGTAAGTGGCATTATTGCAAAGTGGAAGCGTTTAGGAACAACAGAAACTCACAAAAGATCACAAAAAGTGATGGAACAGGGTTGCTCAGAATGCTCAGATGCATAACGCCTCAAAGTCGCCAACACTCTACTGACTGAATAACTGCTATTAACCCCAGCACAAAGACTGCAGGCTGAGAGCTTCATGGAATGGGCTCCCACGACTGAGCAGCTGCATGCAAGTCTCATATCACCAAGCGCAACGCCAAGCATCGGTTGGAGTGGTGTAAAGCACGCCGCCACTGGACTCCGGAGCAGTGGAAACGTGTTTTGTGGATGATGAATCACGCTTCTCCATCTGGCAGCCTGAGGAACGAGTCTGGGTTTGACAGATGCCAGGAGAACGTTACCTGCCTGACTGCATTGTGCCAACTGTAAAGTTGGTGCAAGAGGTATAATGGTGTGGGGTTGTTTTTCAGGGGCTGGGCTAGGCCCCTTAGTTTGAGTGAAGGGAACTCCTGACCTCACAAATGCTCTTCTGGATGAATGGGCAAAAATTCCCTCAGACGCACTCCAAAATCTCGTGGAAAGTCTTCCCAAAAGAGTGGTGGCTCTTATAGCTGCAAAGGGGGGACCAACTCCATATTGATGCCTATGGATTTAGAATCAGATGTCATAAAGGTTCCTGTAGGTGTAACGGCCAGGTGTCACAATGCTTTTCTCATTATAGTGTTAAACTGCTATCATTGAAATGCTACCATGGCGAAGAATTTCCTTCTTTTCAGCATAGACAGCTGTCCGTTAAATTTACATCACAAAGCCTGCTTGTCCACAAAAATAGTGGAGCACTTGCCCTACCATAGTGATGCCATTGATATTCTGTGGAATTTTCCATCTGAAGTCCAACTGCATAGAAACGACAGAATGTCAGAATATTTACACCACTGTGCTTCGGCTTGCCAGGGGACAATTAGGGTCTTATTTATCTGACAGCACTGCTCTGGTACGTCACTCTCACCCATAAAAAACATAACTAAATGGACACGCCTTCTGAAAAGAATGTTTGACATTTTTTTTGTCTTGATTCACATATCCACGCTCTCATGATTTGTTAGCCAGTTAACCTGCAGTTCTACAATTCAATTTCAGTGTATAATTACAAATATACAGCACAATTATATTTTATATTGACCAAAATATGTACATTATAAATCCTTTCCATGCTGAAATAAAACTTAATCAATAAAGGATTGTATCTAAATGATCTAGTGTTTAAGTGCATTTTTCTTGTGTAATTAACACAACAGCATTATCAATAATAACAGGTTGAGAGCATGGATTATGTATTTCAATTTGTTGTTTCTGAATAGTGAATTGATGAGCATAATTAAGATCTTGCTCACAGGTGCACTACTTATATCGTACATCATTTTCTGCAGAGAAACAGTTGTTGTGAATGTATTACACGATTTGTGTTTGCCGATACTTAGCTAGCTATTGGTGCATTGCATTTCTAACAAAGATACCCATAATAGCTTGCTCAGTTGCTATAAGCAAGTCATTTGTTTGTTTTAGTTAAACTAAAATCAAATGTGCGCATTAACTATAGCTTTGTAAACAGATGAGGCTTAACTGAAATTCCACTTCTAATCCCTGACACTGCCCAAGCAACTCAGCTGCCTAATATGACATGTTACATATTCCAAAAAATACCCAACTTATCCTACAGTACTTAATGCCAAAACCTCAGGGAAGCTCTTCATCAAGGCCTTTGTTTAAAAGAGAAAAAAGCCAAATAAACATACACAGTTACTTTTTCTAGACATTTAAAACATTTTACATGTCCTGTTTTGATCAAAAGATTTTTGCCTTCACATACCACAGAAAAATCTTCAGTCATACAGGTCCTTTAAAAGAAAAGAAAGAACTTTATAATCTGTTTGTGTAAATACAAACACTGCGTTTGATTTCAGTACAAAGTATAAATAAGGCCTTTGTCCCTGTGAATAGACAGTTTATGTTATGCTATATGACCATCTGTGGTAGCGTAAATTAAATAGGCTCTGTTGACCCAGTGTTTGAGAATTTCTTAGCTCATTGTAATACCTTGTACGAGTCATACAGTACGTATATTTTCATGCCAGGCAAGAAATTATTTAGCTTCGTACAATATACAGAGATTGTATTTTTTGTGACTTTATACAAATCATTTTCAATCATATTTTGTGCAAGGAAAAAGGGGTACATAATGTAATCATAATACAGAATATTTTGCATTTTAATTCCTGAATTGATTGGATCTGCTTTGCCTTTGCATGGCCTAGTCTTGGTAAAGCTGACCATGAATTTTCAGGCCCAATAAAAACCCTACAAGGAACCATCACATTATCAGAACAACATATGTACAAGACCATTTAAACTAAATAATCGAGTAGAAATTATAAAATTTAATGTACAGTAGTCCTTTAAAATGGGTGGCCATGATGAAAATTATACTACAAATAAGGAAAAAGTAGTCCTCCAATCCAGAAAATTACTAAATTTGCCTCGTATGTGCACGTTTTCCGTTACAGCTAGCTCTATTTAGATGGACTTTTTAAAGACAAAAAATGCTATTATTAGTGCATGGTGTAAGTATAACCTAGGGCTTTTATATTTGCTTCAATATATTGCAGGCCAGCACGTGGTTAAAAATAAATAAATACATAAATAAATAAACGTTTTATTTTGTATTTTTTAAGACAAATGTATATTTAATTACAATTCTATATCTTATATATTATAATGTGCCTCTGATGTGTCATACTTTGATTTCTAATATTGATTACTACACAGTGAATTTTACTCTTGACCACATCATTATTGCTGCTGCCAAAATGCATTTCAATTCAATTCAGTTTATTTTTATATAGCGCCCTTCACAACAGAGTTGTCCCAGGGCGCTTTACATGGGTGTGTTAGAATACATTGATATATGCAAAACAGAGCGAAACAGAAAAAATGAAATACAAAGAATGAATGAAAGACAGAATATAAAAAAGAAAAGAAAGAAAAAGCCAATTGACAACGGAGGAGAGGAACCAAAAACTCCCAAGCAGGGAGAATTTTGAGCCCTTCATCCCAGAAATATTCCTGTCTACACACCAAAGGCATGAATCATGTGGTTAGCAACATCTTCAAGTGGCTAACTATGCAATTAGCAACTAGCCATAAGGCACCTGTTCACGACAATCATGGACATGGAAGTGATGGACAGGTGCTCAGTACATGGCAGGATGCCTTTTCATCAGTTACAAACAAAAACCATGAAAAAGAGACTCAGGTGTGCATTATGCAGTGCAGAATTATGGACCGAAGAAGTCATCTTTAGATGAATGTACTGTTATTTAATTAGCCGTCTTCCATATTGTAAGCAGCACAAAACCAGAGGAGCTTGTGACCACGGTTACACGGTTAATTCAATTAAATGAAGACGATGTATTGCTAATACACAGACCTTGGTGTTCTTTATAACACGGCTGCTCGACCCAGAATGCACTGCGCTGAAAAAGACAGTGACCTCAACTCCTCCCATATATATAGTCCAGTATATATAGATGGAGTTATTCATTATGAGCAACTTTATTTTAAGTTTATTACTGGACCCCATGCAAGCCGTGAACAAACCAACACCTAGGGCTGGTTTCTTGGATAAGGATTAAGCCTAGTCCTGGACTAAAATGGAGAATCCCAAAATTCCAGTTTAATCCAGGATTAGACTTAATCCTAGTCTGGGAAACTGGCCGCTACAGGCTAAAACTCTAAAGTGAAATGAAAAGTGAGATTGCATACAGTACCAGTCAAAAGTTTGGACACATACCCTTAGAACGGTTTATTTGCACCGTTCTCTATATTTTTGAATAATTATAACTAGACATAAAAAATCTACATATATGAAATTATAAACAAAAAATATTAATTTTTTAGGGGCATAGCACCACAGGGCAGGGCGGCGACCTCTGTGAGTTGGGACTCGGAAGTTTGCCGGTTCAAATCCCGTGGTCAGCAGAGTGATGCCACCATTGGGCCTTTCAGTAAGACCCTTAACCCAAAGTACTCCAGGGACTGGCTGACCCTACTGTCTCCTCTACACCGGTTTCATGAGGTGGCCTCCTGGGATGCTTTTCCTGCTGTCCAGAAGGAGCTCCCACATATATGCTGAGCATTGGCCCCTTTTCCTTCACTCTCTGGTCAAACTCCTCTATAATCATTTCTACTGGGTTTAGGTCAGGTGGCCAGGTTATGCGACGCAACACTATCACTCTCCTCCGTAGGCAGCTTGGTGTCCAAACTTTTGACTGATATTGTATGTGTAAAGAAGACTGCAGTTATATCATCCATTATCTAGCTGAACCAACAATCAATAAATATATTGTCTGTGAAAGATAAATTACTTCTTATCTGACTTAATGTGAATAATCCTTATGTAAAGCCAGGGGCTAGAGGCACAGTGAATGCAAGGCTTAGTAAATCATATCAGTTTTAATGCATACACCTGAAAAAGTACTTATCCAGAGGTACTGGCTTGCGTAAAAACAAAATAAAATAAAATAAAGGATAGAAACAAAAGACATTACATAGGAAATTGGCCAAGAGCAATAGGTTTATTTGGTATGTTTCCCTTTTCAGGGACAGATGTGAAACATGACAGGGAAATGGGGAATTACTCCTTAGCAAGCCCTCTGGGTGAAGGAAGAGTGTTAATCAAACTTGATGCTGGTCACTGAGTACAAAAAAGGACCAAATAAACAAGCGGCAGTCAGCGATCTTGGCAATAATAACAATGCCTTAGCCCAAAGTACTGGGGGGGCCACGGAACGGAATACACCACTGTGTTTGTTCTACCAGGACA
Organism: Petrocephalus zakoni; assembly: GCA_026774425.1. Lineage (NCBI taxonomy): Eukaryota > Metazoa > Chordata > Actinopteri > Osteoglossiformes > Mormyridae > Petrocephalus > Petrocephalus zakoni. The sequence goes on along the minus strand of JAODKN010000093.1, from coordinate 17,663,139 downwards.
AACAAATCAAGCAGAGACTGGTGGAACAAATTAATATGAGTAATCATGATCACCTGAATCCCCCAGAATGCCCCAGCACAGAAGTATCTGTTATCGCTGACAAAGCCAAAAAAGAATGTTTTTTCACTTTCTTTACCCCTCACAAAGACAACAGACTATGGTTAATCTGACAGTGAATGCATCTGACTCCTCTGTATTGCTTAGTGTTCCTACACACCAGTTATTGATTTAGGTTTGTCTTAAAAATGCATGGTACAGAATGAAGGCTAGAAACAATATTCGTTGGAAGCAGTTACATTGTGCACTTGGTGCATTAGCGTCTGTGATGACCTGGCATTTCATCCTAGCTGTAATCTGCCTGTAGCTCTGTGCTTCCAGTGATGTACTCAAGGATCACCACAACACTGTGCTAGATTAAAAATTTGGGAAAAGCAATCACTGAAAGAAAATGTTTAAAAACCATGTTTAAGCTTCCATTATTCTAAAATGTCACTGCCAGTAAAACCTTTGCTATTTTGTAAGATGATAACCTCAGTCATCAAAAGTGATAAAAAGCACAATGTCAGTGTCCACATGTGGTTAACTAAGCGTTAGGAGTAAGAGTAAATACCTAAAATGACTGCCAAAGTTCAATGACTGTTAAACATGTGGTCTAGTATACTGGGTCCAACTTCAATAACAGAGGCCGTTAATACATTCAGGAAAAAAAATGGGAAAAGATCCAGGCTTTATTTATAGCACATCTAACACCTACTCTAAATATGTCTAAATATTCTACAGACGATTTCACAAAGCATTTTTAGCTTAAAATAAAATTAAGGCATTTCTATTATTTATTTTCTCCAGAAGAACATAACTTTACCTCAACATTATTTGACCTGTTGCCCCTTACCTCTGGGACCAGGTTCGAGTCTCCGCCCTGGACCTATGCTTGTGGAGATGTTCTCCTCTCCCCATGTTGTTCCTCTGGTTTCCCCCCACAGTCCAAAGACACACTAAGATTAAGTAGTTGCCAAAAATGTGACTGAGCATGTGAATGGTGTGTCAGTGTGCCTGGGGATGTGCTGGTGATGTACTCATGTATCACCACAACACTGTGTCATTTCCTGCCTTATGCCCTCAGCCTCCAGGATAGGCTCTGGACCCCCACGACCTCGAGTAGGACAAGTGGGTACAGAAAATAGACGGACAACATTCTTTGACAGCTAATGGTTTGATTTGCGTTTTCAAATTTAGTGTTTTGTGTGTTATTTCTTTTTCACGTGACTTATTTTCATTCATACTATAGACAAGAGCAGTGGGTTCTTGATTGACGCATCATTTTCCATTTGGAGTCATTTTTGATGTAGGCCCTAGGCATATATCATTGATTAACACACAAATAATAATAATCCTAAGAGAATCTATTCAAACTCTGATCTGGAGATTTTGCATGTACTGATTCACCTTACATAAGGATGGGCACAAGAGAATAATTCACATATTTATTAAAAGTTATTAAAGTCAATTTCACTGTTTCTGATTTTTTTTCTAAATACTATAAGAATGAACACCGAAAGCTCATTGAATCATCTACCGTTTCCTTTGGGAGAGCCACAGGCATAGGTCTGTCTGCCCATCTAAAGTCCCCAGTAGAACAGATTATTTGGATAAACGTGTCCTCATGACAAGCAGTTGTCCTTTACATAAAGCACTCCCATTATAATGCATATCAACACTATATAAAAAAAACTAAAATAGAAATGTTGAGCATAGTTGCAAACATGGCACTGCAAAAGAACGTCAGGGAAACTAAGCAAGCATTGGCCATTTTAAATAGAATATGCCTAGTAAAACAGTAAATGTCTAAGCTTATATGTGATTCCCAAAACAGGCAAGTTTTATGATAGATGCAATAGTTACTTTTGTGTTCTCTTAAATAGCTCTAGAGTAAAATATTTAGTTGCAATTTTTTGTAGGCAAAAATATCTACATAGTTCAAATAACTAGCCTGTTAACAATGCTTCCATTTTCTTCTGCTTTAAAAAGGTTGGTACTTGTTTTTTGCATTTACATATTTTATTATGTATGCAGTAGTTGTTAATCTTTTATTCCATTGACTGGAAAGCACTTTGGGTCAACTCCTGTCATTTTCAAATGAGCTGTACGATCACAGGAGTGGTGGCGTGGCATGGTGCAGGCAGACTAAGGAGCAAGCAAAGGCTGGGAATCAAGCATGCAAGGAGCAGACTAAAATCAGAAGCACCAAACACAGCACACACAATGACCGACTGCAGAACAAAAGAAAGACAGGCACTTAAATACACTTAACACTACGAGTAACAAGGGGCAGGTATGACTAACAGAACTAGGGGTAACAAGTGAGGACAATCTAATCAAAGGAGGAGCAGGATAACAAGCAATAGGTGTAACGAATAAACTAGCGCAGATCTAGGGAACATTACAGACACTGAAACTAGAAAACACTAACCAACACTCTAGAATAAACTCTGATAATTTACAGAACCAAATAGTATAAACAAGACAAGAGAAAGGGAAACAAGCAGGGCAAACCATAGACAGGGAAACATGGGGAAACTCCAATAAGAATCAGAACCCATAACCCAAGGGATAACCAAGCCACACGCTCAATCTACTGAGCCATGCGGCCATCCAGGGAAGAAGGGAAACACACTTGGGCTTAAGGGGCAAGTGACAGGGAGAAGGTCAGGATGGCCAGCGACACCTGCTGGCCAAATGGGGAGGAGACAGAAAGGGAAGGCTCGGATGGGCATCGACCCTGACACTACACAAATAAATTGGCTTGACTTGATGACTTTCTTAAAGTAAAGATATTGTTATGAAATTACACCTGTTGTGTTTTTATGCATAAGCATACAAAATTACTAATGTTTACAGTGACTCAGACAGATGCTATGGACAAATCGAACTATTAAAATCATATTTCAGCTGAAACCAAAACTTGCACCCCTAGGACTGAGAGCCACAGTCATCACCACCCAGCATCACTGAAAATCTTATGATTTTACTCAATTTTCACTTAAACATCCAGAAACCCATCGCATCATTCTTTATGGGTAGTAGAGCGGTGGATGGAAAATTTGCAATGCTCACCTAAGGGGTGAAAGAATGTTGTCATCCTTGACCCCATCATTAACAATTCAATATCAGGAGAGTAAATATGGCAACAGCCTGTCTTCCTTTCAAAATTCACACCTTTCAGCTTTTCGAGAACAGATACTTTCACCATTCAGTATGAGCTCACATGCTGCAAAATTATATAATGGACTCTGCGTGCAGTCTTGGCCAGTTATTTTAATGCTACATGTGTTCTTCAAAATACAATCCAGAGGGCATACTAGGTGATCAGATTTTGGCCAAGAGGCCAATGAAATACCACTGCTCTTTCTCACCGGAGCCCATGTGATTTGTAAACCCTACAACAGATTGGCAGCCAGTCTTATTTACAGGAACCCCTTTATGATTTTTGTAGAAGCACTGAATCATCAAAGTACTTTTTTTGCATTTCCAATCCACCAGTAAATCAGAGCTATTTCCAAGATCATTTACGCTTTCATGTAGGGTCCTTCAGTATTAATTTAGTCATTCCCTACATAACTCTTCTGAAATAATATAGATGGAGGCAGTACAACTTTGAAAGACCCACAGTACATATACGCAGAATGTTTTTATGTATATAACATTGTACAATATTCTATACAACATATGTAAATTCTATACAGCGGGTACATACACACACACACACATACACATACACATACTGTACATACACACACCAAGAGCCACCAGAGTTATTATATCACACACACAGACACACACACATGCAAATGTCAATCTGGAAAGACTGACCCAGGTATACTGCAAAAGGCAGTTAAACAAACTACAGAATTAAGGAGTACCATGTAAACACCACACAGGCGAAGTTATGGGTGGCATTCAAACGTAAAACCCTGTAGCTTTAAGGCAGAATATTTACCACTACGTACGATCTACAATACTACATTCTAATCATGAAAAATTAGTAGTTAAAACCCTACACTTCATGAAATTTCGTCACTGCAAGAAATAGTATATCTCCTTAATATCTAAACAGCAAAACAGATGACGTCATCTTTTCACTGATCTTTATTAATCATGTTGCATTTTTACTGGTAAGTTTATGGGCAGAATGACTCATCGAATTTACTCTCTCTGGATAGTTTCATACTTAAAAATGATTAAAGTGTAATCAGATGGCTTTGTTGGTAATAGTGTGCTCTTTCTATCCATTAAATTTATATGTCGTTTCATCAAAAAATCACTAAAAATAAGAGAAAAAAAATTAAACAAAACAAATAAATGACACAATTCTATTCGGTGGCTGAAAGAACAACTTTATATCTCATCCAAGCACATAAAATGCCAAAGTTATTATTTTGATTTGGAATAAAATGTAGACAGTAAAATATCTGTTATGATCAGTTTTTTCCAGAACTTCAATGGCATTAAAGGACGTTTTTCCTCAGAGGTATATCACAACCCATCAATAAGACATATATGGCAAACTTGTTTCCCTCTCCCACATTATTCCCGTCATTTCTTTGGGCACTTGGGCTCCTGCGAAGATGCTAATGAGCGGCAGATGTTTGGAAGACACAAATATGGCAACACTGCACTGACTGCACATTCACTGTCAGACTGGCTAAGGGGTGATTCCAGCTTCAAATCTTCATTTATATGCTTTATTTTGTACCAACTCCTTTATTCAATGAACAGGACCTTTATTTGTTTGTTTGTTTGTTTGTTTGTTTGTTCTGTACTCTGTGATATATTGATGGCTTTCCCTCCAAGATATTTAGTGCATTGATCAAACGATTAAGTAAAACAAAAATGCACAAGCAGGTCAATCTTTATGAATTTTCACTTCACACATCTTTTTGTATTTATATCTACAAGCAAGGTTCATGGGCTGCCATATCTCTATACTAATAAAAGAAAAAAATAAAAAGACAAATAAAAAAACAAAACAACCTATGCAGTGGCAGGGTTTCCTAATATAACACAATTTCAAATTCCACCAGAACTACCTTATAAATTTAGCTGTTTACTTTCAAAAGAAAACTAAGAGTTGCTTGTTCATTTAAAATGTTGTCCTGGCAGTATAACCCTCAGGTCTGGCCAACCACCAAGTCTATAACGTGCTGTGGGAAACGCTGCGTTGTGTGGCACAAGCCGCTGATTAATGTGCTGCAGTTTTCAATATACTTAAAAAGTAGCATTCCATTTTGCATACTAAGCACTTGTAACTCACTTGTGCAGCATATGAATGCAGTCTCACTTACAGCTAAGATTTCCAGTTACGACATGTCTCAGTACAGTTTTAGGGTTTACACTAGATTCTTCTAGAAGAAGAAAAAAAATGAAAGATTCAGAAAACTATGACATGTTATTTTCATGAAATTACTATCCATAAAAATGTGAACCACAAGTAGAGAGCTATTTCTTAAAGACCAAACTGCCCTTTAACTCATGACAGGAAGTACTTGATAGCTTCTATTTAACATCCATTCACAACATCGCAAATATACGTGTAAAGCAAGTGTAAATAAAAACTAACAAAAACAACCAAGGTCGAAAAATAATGATGGTGGAAACGCCGACCATCCACCCGCAGCCCGCCTCATCTGATATGAGGAAGAAGAGGGGCGATACTCACATGCAGGTTCCTCAGCTTGACTTTGCCTCTCTCCAGGCGGGCGAGCAGGTTCTGCCTCTCTCTTTGCTGCTGCTGCTGCAGCAGTCGCTCATCCACGGAGATGGCCTTCCTCAGCGCTGCCTTCTCTAACTCTCCCAAGGGGACGGTGCGGTGGCCCGTGTCGCTGTTCGGGCTGCGCTTCGGCACAGGTACGGGCAGGGTTTCAGCGGTGTCATAGTCACGCTGTAGTGATCCTGGACAAAAGGAAACAATAGACGCCCATTAGCAACCAACACCAAACAGAAAGGCTCCGAAGGATGGCAAGAGGAGACTGCAGCCTGGCATAAAATGCCGGTAACACCGTGTCGGGCCGATACCAGCATCACATTCGCCATTATCTGATTTGTGTTGTAACCAACACCTACTGCAAATATCAAAATCAGACAGCGTTTATTTAAAATGTAATTTCTGACTATTTATTTGTAATGGCACAGAGTGACAATGCTTTTGCAGCAGTTAGAGAAGAGCCTAAGCATGCTACCCCCCAGCTCTCAGCTTCAGGCAGTGCTCAGGCATGACCTAATGTACCATATGCGGTTTGGCTCTTCACCTTCATCTTGTGTTATTTTGGATCTGTCCCATCGCTGTTTTCTTTAGGTTTTTTTCACGTCAGCCATCTGTATGGAGACAGACAGCTCACGACTTTGAAGACCAGCTACGTTTCCGAACTCAAGAGGATCAGAGTCACGACAGCATGGTTTTGATTTTAAAAGTCTCGGCTTGATCTCGGTGTGGGTTCGTGCCGTTGATTTGAAACTTGTCTTGGCGCCTCGCACGAAACCACAAAGCAATAATTCCTGAGCCTCCAAGTTTCAGTCTGCAAATGACAAGGCCAAAAAATGAGGGCTGGTTCAATATCTTCTGAAGCCATTCTCTATATACTATTGTCTATTTCACTTAAACGTAATACTTTCCCTTTAAGTTGGCAGAATATTCTGCCCTTCATTGCTTGCCTATATACAGATGCCAGAGAGATAATCAATAAAGTGAAATACTACGATTAGCTAAGATTCCCATTAATAGCCCCTTGAATGTCACATTCTCCTTCTTTCTCGACTGTTTTCATCCAAGCATGGACAAACTGAAGTAGAGGGGGAGTTAAAAGCCACCAGCTGTCACAGGAAAGAAATCCGTCAATATGCCACCGAGGACGACTCCAGTTAATAAATCTTCACATTACTCTGCAATGAAAAACATTTATACTGAGTACAAATTGACTGCTATTTGCTCTGCATGAGTTCTGAGGTGTAAGTCATCTCAATTCCAAGTCACTAAGTCAGCTGTGACCTGGAATTGATGCCATAGAGGTATAGCCCTTTCAAGTGAAATTCCTAGATTTAGCCCTTTCTTTCATTTCACAGTCAAATGCATTTTTCAAATCTTTGTCCGCTCCCATGCTTTTCCATCACTGTCTTGCCCCTTGCGCTTCTCAGCATCTTAAAATGAGTCAAAAAATATAGTTTTTGTTAAGAGGCCGGTCCCTCTTCCCTCAGCTAGCCAAGTGTGCTGCCCATCCCTGCTTTGCTGAAGGCCGCCTCACGCCACTACGTCTTCAGTGTCACAGAGTGATTCGCACAATGTTTTTCTTCTTCATTCCGTTCCTAGTTTTACTTAAACCTCAGGTCACCCCACACTTCAGCTTTCAATCACAAAACACGAAACAAACCTCTAATGAATGACAAAAGGCAGAGATTCCTCCACTGGTTTTGCAGTAAACGAAATGCCAAAACGTCACGTGCGTTTCTTGGAAACCAACTGACGCATCCGGTAATAAAGGTAATAAACTTATAGAGGTATGCTTCTTGTTTTTGACTGATGCAGTACCAATTTTTGTTTTAATTATAATAATTAATAATTCAAAATATCATTAAAACAATGGTGCCATAATGTTGATCCCTTCTGAATATTTTTGTTATTCAAGCAGCATTATCTTAGAAAAAAAGTGGCATGAAGTAACTAGAAATTCTACTACTTTCAAATGGTCTGCTTTTACCTGACCATGATTAAATCAGCCATTATGTTTTAATGAGAGAGGATCCACTTGTGGGATGCAGATGGCTTAATTCCAAATCGCAGTCTGAATAAAGAACCTAGTCAAGAACACAGTCAGCAGAATGTGACTGTGTTCACATTCACATTCACAAAACAGAATATCAGTAGGACAGGAAGTGAAGTGAGGAGAAAACCAGCAAGCCCTAAACATGATACGAAAAAGAAACTGAGAGCCAAAGCACAACAATGAAATTACACACGACTACACCAAGGGTCTAATATACACAACCCGTAAAACGAGTTCATGAGTCACAGGTTTGCTGATAGTCCTCTGAGGCTGAGTGTGATCTGTGAGAGTGTGTGCGTGACTGAATGTAAGCTTGGCTGAATGAATGCGTGACAGTACACCCCCCCCTCCATAGGCAAGGGGCAGGGTAATCTGGATGAGTGGTTGAAGTACTCAATGAGGAAGGGTCAATGGTGTCACAGGAAGGGAATCATGACTGGACTTCAGAGCTGTAGCATTCTCAGTCAAATAGTTACTGCAGCTGACCCTTTTGGTGCCTACAATCCAACAGGTCATGGACTTAATATGCAGGTTCATCACCAACGTCTACAGGAAATGACTCAGCCAGGATGGAGCAAATGAGTATAGAATACACCAAATTTAAGAGGGAGGCATGGAAAGAAGAGAAATAAAAATGGGGGGAAAGCTGCAAACGGCTGATTAGAGAATTAAGCCGCTTAATGATTTAAAAAACAATCATACACAGTACTGGACAAAATCCCTAGGCTAGGGTTCCTCAATTGCAGTCCTGGGAGGCCAGAATCCAACAGAAAACTACACAGAAGCACACAGAACTACAGAGGCAGGGATCAAGAATTATATTGTTTAGAACCGGATAATGTATGCTGTGCCAAAGTTCGCCATCCTAAAAACAACCTGTAGTAGTGGGTGACTGACTGGCAAAAACTTCCAAAGGTGAAGTTGTCCTCAATATACTGATACATGACTTCTGATAGACCTTTCTATGATGGGTAATGGATCTTACGGTATATGGGGGACAATAACAAGTGAGCGAGTTCATGGCACAGTCCCATT
>JAODKN010000093.1:17619347-17633382 GCA_026774425.1 Petrocephalus zakoni | reverse complement strand
GTGCACTGGGGCACAGTCATGCTGGAACAGAAAAGGGCCTTCCCCAAACTGTTCCCACAAAGTTGGAAGCATAGAATCACCTAAATGTCTTGGCATGCATAAACATTAAGAGGTCCCTTCACTGGAACTTAGGGGGCTTGCCCAACGCCTGAAAACAACTCCATACCATTATCCCTCCTCCTTCAAACTTTACAGCTGGCACAATGCAATCAGGCAGGTATCATTCTTCTGGGATCTGCCAAACCCAGACATCCATCAGAGAAAGGCACCTCAAATGTGAAACTGAAAGTCTTGTCCATTAGCCAAAAGCATTTTCCATGCATGTGAATATACCATTTTGCTCATATAGGCAAAGTTACCCAAGCTGTTACTAGGCAGTGTTTTTATTAAATGGTATTATTTCTATTAAATCAGTCATCATCTGTTTTTTGTCACTTTAAAAGAAGTATACCATATGGGCAGATGTATTGGGACACACTTCTCAATCACTGAATTCAGGTGCATCATTCAAACCCTTTGCCAGAGGTGTATAAAATCCACCACCTAGACATGCAGTCAGGTGTACAAACATTTGTGAGGGAGTGGCTGGTTATGAATAGCTTAGTGAAATCAAGTGTGGTGCTGCTATAGGATGCCACCTTTGAAAATGTCTTCCCTGCTAGATATTCCATGGTCAACTGTCAGTGGTATTTTTGCAAAATGGAAGCATTTCGGAACAACAGAAACTGGCAGACTGTGTAAAATTACCAAAGTGGGGTCGCGAGTGCTGAGGTGCATGGGTTCCAAACATTAGCCCCAGCACAAAAACTGTGCAGTGAGAGCTTCATGGAATGGGTCTCCATGGCCGAGGTGCTGCATGCAAGCCTTACATCACCAAGCACAGTGCAGAATGTCGAATGGAGTGGTGTGAAGCACGCCGCCACCGGACTCTAGAAGAGGAGAGATGAATCACGCTTCCTGGTCTGGCAGTTTCATGCATGAGTCTGGGTTTGACAGATGTCAGGACAACATTACCTGCCTGACTGCATTGTGCCAACTCTACTAGTACAAGTACAAGTACAAGTGAAGAGTGAAGGGAACTTGCAGTGCCTCAGCATAACAAGACACTCTAGACAATCCTATGCTTCCAACTTTGTGGGAACAGTATGGGGAAGGTCCTTTTCAATTCCAGCATGACTGTGCCCCAGTGCACAAAGCAACGTCTATAAACACACAACTGGGTGAGTTTGGTGTGGAAGAACTTGACTGGCCCTCACCTGACCAGAAACCCATGGAACGCCTTTGGAAAAAACTGGAACACAGATTGCAAGGCAGGCCTTCACGTCCAGCATCAGTGCCACTCCAAAGTCTTGTGGAAAGCCTTCCCAGAAGAGTGGCAGCTGTTATGGCTGCAAAGGGGGGACCAACTGCATATTGATGCCAATGGATTTAGAATGGGATGTCATAAATGTTACTGCAGATGAAATGGCCAGGAGCCCCAATACTTTTGTTCCTACAGTGAATTTACAATAAACCTATTTTCCATGTGCTGCTCCCCGTGGCAACAACATCAACACCGAAAGCATTCCAAGTTCATATCACAGACGTTCTTATATCAGAGCGACTTGAGGCTCAGAGCATTATATAAAATGGGGCAGTCATTTGCTGATTGGATTGCATCAGTCCCGCTGTGACAGCAGGTCATTAAATAGCCAGGTTAACTGGTGGCCAGAAGCTTCTTGTTGCCTGTATTCACGGCCTACCAATGAGAAGGTGCCTCCCTTGCAGTTTTTAACTTCTCTGGCTGCACTGCTGATTATGAACTTGTGTCTGGAATCAGATATTACACCAATTTGAGAATTGGGCGGGTAAAATCAGCCACTGGTAAAACAGCTCTTATATTTCAATAAAAACTGAATAATGCAAACAGTTGGAAATAAAATCCAAATGTTACTCTTTACATGTTATGTTAAAATGTCACATGCAGCCAAATTATTACATAAGGTCATATTTTTTTAATCTATACCATTGCCTTACTGTGAATAATAAAATGTGTTTAAGTTGTATTTTTCCAGTGATTTGCCTTGGGAATATAACCCGACCACCAACACAGCACTATGAACCTTTTAGGACTGATGAAGGGGTTTGATAAAAACAAATAATTTCAATATAAACAGAATCACGAAGTGAAAACTAAATATCATAACTAAAAAAGGCTTAAATGCATTTTTACACAGTGAGTGATACATGGTAATTTTCCAGCCAAAAAGAAGCTCCGGTTTTAATTTAACAATTGCAAACACATATGAACAGTTCATTATCACCTGATTATTACATACAAATATTATTTATAAAACGATTTCACGCTTTTCCGCTCTGGGTATTTTTACTGAAGCTGCTTCGGCTGAATATATATGTCGAATATATATGGTCTCTAAAAGGTTCTTAACCACTGAGCCACTGGCTGCCTCTCTATTCTCCTGTGTTCCACTAATTTGTTTGTGCTTGGAAAAATCTCCAGTTATCACTGAATATTTTTCATTGCCTGGCCTTCAGCTTCAGCTGGAATGATGCCAGGAGGTAGGCATCCTTCCAAGGAATCGGTGATCGGTGCGCAGATACAAGTGAGATTTCTACTGGGTGGCTGAGTCAGAGAAGCACTTTGCACCGAGTGGGTCCCCAGGTTACAATGGGGTTACGTTCCGATAAAGCTATTGTAATGCAGAAATATCGTAAGGTAATACCGTACACCTAGCCTAACAAACATTATAGCCCAGCCTAGTCTACCTAACACATGCTCACATTACACTTACATTAGTCTACAGTTCGGCAAAATCATTAGCACAAAGCCTATTTTATAATAAAATGTTGAATATCGTATGTAATTTTCTGAATAAATATACGATGCGAATACCCATCGTAAAGCTAAAATATCATAACATGGACCATCATAACCCAGGGAACAGCTATATAAGGGAGTCAGAATCAGAAACACACAAGTGTATGCTATGTTGATGAAATTTACTTGATGCTACCACAGAACTATTTTACCAGTTTAATGGTTTTTAACATCACTTAAGTAATGATTTCAGGCTATATTCCTAATGGCCATTTGTATGTAGTTAAGCACTAACATGTGTAAATGCATTGGTAATTTGTAGTTCAGCTTTGTGGTGCAGCTCGGTGAAGGCTATACGCAAATAAATTTCCAATGAAGTCTCCTATAGGGACAATTAGCTGTCTACTGTGGTGATAATTACACTGTGTAACTCATAATTAAGTGCACAGGAACACATAGTTTCACACAAACCACTACACATGTTGATAAGCTGAAGTCAAGCCAGAAAGCTCAATATGGCACACATCCAGGTGACTGCCAGAGGCGAAGACCATGAACTCATTACTTGGGTGGGAGATTGTCTCGCAAGGTGTCCAATGGGCCCCAAGAAAAGGCTAATGGTGTCCACGACTGATTTTGGGAAAGGCTATCAGTACCTGAACTTGCCACTACATTACCACTGAGGTGGAGTATCTTGAGAATTACTGCAATTAGGCAGCTAATTTGCATAATAAAATATTACATTGTGCACCATAACTTCCCAAACTGGATTGTTTTGCCGAAATGATGACTTAAGGATGCAAAAGAGTTTTAATGGACAGCCCAATAATATCGCAGAAAATAATTTACATATAGAGATTACAGAAATTATACATAATTATACACCATTCCAGCTGGGGCAGACTACAAAATTAAATTTGATCCTGTTTTAATAACCACTGCTTTTCCTAAAAAGTCCAGCTTTTCAGCCATAAATGCAATCAAGTGTTCTTCATATAATGATGACAGATTATACAAATTAGAAGACTGTAATTTGTCATTTATATTACTTATAGCAAAATATTTCCAACACCATGTTCATTTATCTTATTTTACACGTTTAAAATTAAATGTAATTTTTCATCTGAGTTATATAACTTCATGAAAAAAACCCAAAACACATAAATCTAGGCACATAAGAAAGCAACACCAAACATACGATTCCAACCAGGGACAAGTGCAGCTAAACTCATTAAATGCATTAAGCAAATTAAACAGTGTTTGAAAGGAGTCACCCAGAAACTGGAAGATTAAAAAGCCAAATTCCTCTACATTACCCAGCCTGTTTCTATTAGCAGTGACACAGCCGGAACGGAACTCTTGGTGCCTCTAAGGGAATTCTCCTAGCCTGCTAGAAATTCTCCTCACTTGCCCAACTGTTACCCTTCAGTTATTAAAAAACAAAATCAAATTGTAGCCTTGTCCACAAATAGCAGCGTCACTGAGGAGCATCCACAAATTACTGCGCTAGGCAACCCCGCAGCGGACAAGCTACTTTAACCTCCTCGCTAAATATGTCATCACCCCTAGCCTCTTTATTTAATGTACATGCCTCTTTCTTTAAAGCCAATTAATATAATAACAAGCTATAAACATGATGCCAGCGTTCCAAGATACCACGGCAGTCGTATAAGATAGGGGGGGGCCCATATTACAGACGGGAAAGCCGAGTTTGATAGCCTGGAGAAGACACAGTGGACGACAAAATGGAACGAGTGTTACTCGTAAGATCACTAGTTAATGACCTGAGAAACGTGAAATAATTCACCTTTATGCGCAGTCTGGGTATTTTTGCACTGCACCTGAACATTCTTTTGTATATACCGATACAAGAAATCAAGAAAACGCTTGTTTTTCATTTTGAATATTCTTACATTAATGTCATCATTCACTAGGTGAGGTAACAAGGCATCAGTGACAGCCCCATTTAAGACATCCATCATACTAGAATTAACATAGAATATTTAACATTCCTATGGATTTGTTCTCTAAACACTTAAAGAACAAGCTGTCACACCCCTATCACTTCTCACTGAAAAAGGAATTCGCTATACAAATAAAACGTTTATACATAACATATACATATGTTTATATAACATAACAGATTTCGGCATAAACCTAAGAGATGCCATTCATCCCTTGTCATATTGTAATAAAATCAGTGACAAACATGATACTAATAGTAACAGTTTGGTTTTTTAATGTAATACCACTGCCCTCTAGTGGCCAAACTGGAAAATGGCAGCTGTGAAGCAAATTGTAGAAACGCATTCAATTAATAACAAGCTTATTTTTTCTGGTTTTGTTTGTTCCTTTTAGAGTGAATTAACATTATCCGTACTACAATGTACATTAATGCAAACAGCAAGACTGCTAAAAGGGGTAATTAAAAGGTACGTAAGGCAAGATCCCATGTTGTTTTAATACTGTCTCTGTGTTCAGCCAGTCCACACTAGCAGTATTTTAGAGAACAAACAAAGAGATTAACACACTGCTGTTGATGTTGTTTACTACTTAAGAGTCAACTGGGTGTACTGTGTGGAGGATGGCTATGTGTGTTGTGTGTTTAGCTTTTTATTTTACCTCTTTTCTTACTTAGTTATTTTTTTATGCAAATACTTATTTTTTTCCCATAAACTCTTTCTGTTCCTTTAATCCATGATGTCCTTGCCTGTGGCAGTCCTCCACCCCCTAACCCACATTAATAATGGGAAAGCTTGCTGTGGAAAATGACACTAGCCATCTCTGATCGTTTTCCTCTGGTGTTGTGTTTTCCACACAATTCAGGATTTGGCCTGCATATAACTGGAATATACATACATAGATTTAGATTTTTAATACCTATTACTACAACTTTTAATCATAAATATTTATACATTCAGTCAACGGGGAGTACATTTTCACATGACCATAGCATATAAATTTTCCTCAAATTTTTATAGTTAAAGACTCAAATTATACAGCTTCATTGTCTAAACTATGTGGGGTAGTTAATCAGTTTTGTCATGTTACCATTTATTTCTGTAATAAACAAAAGTAGTTCGCAAAATTCAGGAAAAAAAGGTTACAGAGGTGAGAAAAAAAATGACAAAATTAACAAAAACATACACCTTATCATAGACATCGATTATTTCTTGTGGGTTACAAGAATTAAATTTAAAGTATTTAAAAACAGTTTGTTTTTTTTTTATTTTTGGCAAGCCACCTTGCCAGATAACTCAACCAAGCCAGAGAAGGCCCCACTAGAGCCGAGAGTACACACATTCAGGGGGTTGTACTGTCGGGATCAGCCCCTGCCTGTCATTTTCCTGCTTTGCCAGCAGGTGTCGCTGACCACACCATTCCTGGAGTTTAAGTCCTTCGTGATGGTTTATGACCCACACTTGTTCCTTGCTTGTCCTACTTCTAGTGTTAGGTCCAGTGTGACTTGCCAATTTTTAAGTACTTGAAAATTAACAACAAACCCACAGGATGGAAAAATACAAAGTACGCTCTGTTAAAACAGTTAAAAAAGAGTAGACACAAAAATATGTTTTTTTTCCTCAGAAATCATATATTGCACTAGATAAACGCTAGTGCAAATAAGCAAACGTGAAATAGAATATTTATAATGTCAGATTCTAAAGAAAGTATTAGAGAAGGCATTTTGAACAGAATTTTCATTGTGCTTTGTTTCATTATCTGCTCCATTAGGTATCTCATTATGTTCAACAAGAAAGTTCTCATTAAGTGTCAGGATAGACCCGTAATGGGCAGAATTAATAACAATTCCACAGGTGAAAAGAAGCTTTCTGGTTGTCATGGAACAATTTACCCCAAACCTCAGATATAATTGTCTCATCTTCCTGCCACTATTCCAGTTTAGGGCAGGGTTCCAGACTGCGACCATTTAGCTGCATTTTGCAGCCATTTTCAAATTTTCTAACTAGATGCACTAGTGCAACTTGAAAATATGCCCCACATTTTTTAAACCATCATCATATATCATGTGATATACCCAAAGAGAGCAAGAGTTGGTATGTGTTGGCTTAGCAACAGTACGTTGCTAACTGAAAATCATTTCAGTGAAAATCTAAGTCATGGGTTATATAAATGCAAGCTTTTTGCGTCTCCCACACTTACTTAGCATAAAGGTCACCGTACCTGTAGAGTAGTGGGAAAGCAACACACGAAAGTGGCCTAGAGTTACAAAAGTTCCTGGTCGAGACGGGCCAGGTACTCAGAACCAGGAAAAAGTGAATTTCAGTGGGGAAGTGCCTCTTGAAGCACTCATAAAGCACAACGACAGCTTGAAGCTTTGATGCGCTGTCAGAATAGTAGCTGACCACATACCTCACGTTTACCTTTGTAAATTTATTTGGTGTTAATATTTTAAAAAGTGCCATGTAACTTTTTCTTCAGTTTTTTCTTAAGCTCTTCTCATTTATGAAATTAAGCGTAGATTCCAGTGCAAAAAATCGGCGTACTACAAATTCCATGTGTAATTTATGAAACAGGGTATAGCTGGCCAATTCTGGTGTACACACATCCCCGCGTTGATACATCCGGCACTGGAAACAAGCATAATTCATGTGCTGAGCCCCTATTTAATCATGGTTTATGTGGCTGCGCCCACAGAATTTGCGACATGGGGGAAGCCGGCAAAAATTTCACATTTCACATCAACTGGAAATCGACGTTATTAGAAGGTGGAGTTTGATAGCTGTGCGCAATCAGGCATAGGGAGTGTATTACACTGACTGTACGTGCTGGTTGTCATTATCTTGTGGTGCTTAAGATTCTGTGCAGATGGTCAGCAATGAAAGACAGTCAAAAAATGTAATTAAAAAATCAATATCCGGTAACATTGTTTTAAGAAAACAGTCATCTTCCTGAGAAATCCTAAGCTCCATCACAGATATCTAAAATATTTCATATTTCAGAAGCTAAAAGTTATTTATAAGTAATTTAGTATCTCCCATCCTGTGGTTTCTCTGCTTAACTTTCCCATAATATTGAGGCTACTGCAATCAAGGCCGTAGCAAGGATTTTTCAAATACTGAGATCAATAATGGCCATCCAGCAGCGTTTATGCACGGATTTCCTTAGCTGTAGCGTGAGTCCACACCGACAGAAAACTGCGTACACCATCTGAGAGCTGGAGTAGAATTTCAGCGTATCCCACACTCATGTCCAAATTGATGTCACAAAATTTACGTGGAAATGACCGTACGCCCATTTTTCGGCCATAAACATTCTTGATAAATGAGGGCCGCTGTCTTTTAAAATAAAGCATCACATTGTTACTTCTGTAAATTGTATTGTATTATCAAAGCATTTATCAGCAATAGTCAACAGGTCAGATCAGACTTCTTTTTCCTTGGCCACAAATTCTAGTTTGTTCTGGGAATTCCTAGATGTTCTTAAGTCCACTAGGAGATACAATCCCTTTAGGATGTCCAAGGTCTTCCATGGGGCCTCTGTCCAGTGAAAATAACTCTTGGGACCGACCACCTCAGTATCTGAAAAATGCCAGCTGTCACCAGTCCAATCTGCATGTCAGTCTCGCATTCCCTCCTACCATGACAACATAACTGAAATAAAGAAATTTGCTCTTTGTCAAGAGTACCTTGGCTTGGATTTAGTTTCTGGGGAAACCTTTAGGTCAGCTGTTCAAACCCAGGTGTGAAAATTCTTCAGCCAATCAGTTCTCTAATTCATAATCTAATTATGGAGTTGCTGCAAACACCTGCATACACAGCGGCCCTTTCTGGATAAGATTAGCTGTCCCTTATTTAATGACACTAATTCCCCCCACTTCACATTCAGCATTGAATCGCTCAAGTGTGTGCTGAAGGTCTTGGTCCGATGAGGCCAAAAGCATCTTCTACAAATGGGAGCAATGCCACATATCATTCCATATACCAGATGCCCTAGCCAATCCTGGAGGCTATGGGTGCAAGGCAGGGAACAACCCAGTATGGGGTGCCAACTCATCACAGGGCACAGTTACACACACCTAGGGGCAATTTAGCAATTCCAATTAACCTCAGCATGTTTTTGCATGGGGGGGACCAGGAGGAAACCCCCATGATGAAACAGGAAGAACATTAAAACTCCACACACGTGGAGCCATAGCGGTGACTTGGCGCGAGGCACTTCAGGAATTCATAAAGGGGCTATAGTAGCTGCCCCAATGCACCGTATTTCTGCAGCACGTCCCACAATATGCACCAGGGCACACGGCCAATGGCCCACTCCAAGCCCACAAGTCATATATGCAGACTGCGTGAGCTTATTCCCACAAACCCTCATATAGCTGTGAAAGGGAGAAGAGCCGGAACCCACACAGCTCTGCCTGACTCCTTGATTTGACAATCCCGTTCAGGTATCCCTTTCAGGGGCCATTATTTCTTTTTCTCAGGGCTGCACGGTGTCACACTGCAACGTACCCACGCATGTCCAATAATCAGCAGCTGAAACACCTGCCGGGATGCCAGGTTTTTGGTACTATATGGAGGCTTACTTATGCCCAATATTTGGTGAGCAGATTAGTAGTACGCCTAAAATAATAATGACATGTCTATTGTAAATTCAGCACAACCTTATGTTTATTAAATTCGGTTGGCAGAGCAAGCCACACATCCCACACGTTTACAGTATTAAACATAAGGATTTCCAAATTTATACAGATTACTAATATTTTAGGCACATTACTAATCTGCTGATTGTGGGCGTAAGTAAGCCTCCATATAGTACCGTAATGGCCTGCTGGTACCTGACCACTGCTTCCGGAGTCTCACGAGCTAACCAAGCCCTGAAGGCCTCCTTCTTCTGCCTGACAGCCCCGTTTACCGCTGGAGTCCACTACCGGATTCGGGGGGTGGCGCTGTGACTGACACCAACAACCTTACGGCCACAGCTCCGCACCACTGCCTCAGCGATGGAGTCCCACAACAGGGCCCATTCAGGCTCCATGTCCCTGACTCTCTCAGGAGAGAAGAGAAGTTCTCCCGGAGATATGAGTTGAAGATCTCCTGGCCTGGCAGAAAATCCCATTTACAGTATTCCCAAGACGAGAGTCAGTAAATCTCCGATATTTACTTATGTGGGTCTCTAGGAGAAGATCTTCTGGTTGCTCTAGTTGCTGCTGTTACACCATTGGATAATAAGTTCTTAAACTGGCCGTATCGATACAGCAGCGTCTGCATCGATGCGTGTATTGTCTAAGAGTATGTCGTGATATTTTGCCTTATTGATTTTTTGAGCACAGCCCAAGCGCCTTCCAGCACCCGCTCCAAGAACATCTCATTAACACCAGATGCTCTAAACTGCTGTTTGGCGTGTAGTCACATACGACTGTGAGAGCCCGTCCCCCGACACGAAGTCGATGGGAGGCAACCCTCACATCCACCAGGCTAAACTCCAACACACTGGCATCAAACTGGGGGGCTAAGAGTAGCCCCACCCCAGCCCAACGACTTTCACCATGGCCAACTTCAGAAGGGAAGAGTGTCAGTCCCCTCTCCAGGAGTTTGGTTCCAGAGTCCGTGCATTGAGGTGAGCCCAACTATATCTAGTTGGCATCTCTCTACCTCCTGCACCAGCTCAGGCTCCTTTCACACTTAGCGCCAGTTTCGGTAACCAATAATCGGGCTGCCAAGACCTCTACTGCCACCCGACCCCCACGGCCCCCCCTGCAGATGGTGAGATCCATTTCAATCAATAAACCATACAAAAAGACTTTTTGTGTCTTAGGCCATAACAGTGGGAAATACGGACAGAAAATTTCGGTGCTACCTCGCTGCGTGTTCCAGGGAAGATAAAAATGAAATGTCCTGTCCTGTTTTTGACCAATACGAGACACAACTCATCCCGGATTTCTTGAGTTTAAAAGTGGAAGCCCGAATGCCTGGCATTTGTATACAGTGCATAGTAGCAGTACGCTGCATGTTGTACAATAAACTACAAAAAGTTGCCACACCTTCAACGTGCCAATATAATGTCCAATGCTATTAGTAAACCTAGATGGTGCCCAAAAATTAAATTCATCCCTAACCTTAACCCTAACACAAAAGGCAATCCTAACTAGGTAAAGCCGTAACAGCCATACAGCAATGTGCAGCTCTGAGTATATGCATGTTGGATGTGTATGTACCAGTCAGGGGCAATGGCGTCAAAAGGGGAAAAAAAGACCAGAAGGTATATAAAAGGAATGGACCAGTGTATCTGTAGGTGATGTACAGTCTACCAGTGTTAGCGTCAGGAAGGACCATTGCCAAAACAGCACCCACAACTAACCAAGGAAAGAATACTGCATGTAAAACCAGCTGACATGTGAATAAGTAATGAAAGTGACACCATAAACTAAATGCAACCTCTAATTGTATAGTCAACCTGGACTCACATTATTATGCCTGTGACCTGGATGGATGGATGGGTGATATTATTACTCTTAGAGGCACATGATTTGAACCCACAATCTTCCAGCACAGTTCCCTAACTGTTCAACACACCATTAGAGTGGTCATTAATAGCTCCGCAAACACACTGCACATGACACACAACACCTGACCTCAGTAACTGAACTCAGGGCTAGAGCATGCCAATGAACCACCCCCAGCAACAACGAGCAAACATCACTGCCCCTCACCCCCCAACCAAGAAAAGAAGTGTAGCATGTGGAATCACACTGTGGCATTTAAACTAAGCGAAGGTCGTCATCCCCCATGTTAGCGCAATTTCCGGTCTGATGCATGATACTATAGTTACACAAAATCTCAAGACTGGATCTCACTGAGAAGCCCCTTAATAGCGCCAAAGATTGTGGCAATCACTTTGTCAAAGGTAAGATTAACGCTAAAGTACTACTGTTTCTATGTTCATTGACATAGATAACATTAGCTTGTTAGCTTGTGAACATTGGCATAGTTTTTGTTAGCATGCTAATGCTACCGCGTCTCATGACTCCTTTTCCGTTTATGGTTGTCGCGATCTGTGACCTACTGTGAATATACCGGTAAGTAATTTCATGGCTTTTGTGCCAAATAATTTACGACAGGCAAGCTGATAACATAAAATTATTGTTCCGTTAAAAAAAAATGTCCTAAAGGCCGATCTAATCTTTCACGTTAGGCAAAACTATGGCCACTATGCATGACAAGGCAACACTGACTTGGTTCCAGTGGTGAACATGGTGGGTGAGAGTAATGCAACAAAGAAATAACTCATACAGCGCCTTCAGCTACATGAAAGCCACACATGCAAGAATTATATCAACTGACTAGCAATTCACCTTTAAAACACATTTACTTATGTGCGATCAAATCAGATTTGTTGTAATAACAGCAATAACAGGCACAGCAGTGTAATGTCAACATTACGGCACAGAGAGATGCTTAAGGTTATCATTACTTAATTAAAACAAGCAATATATATATATATATATAATTTATATAATAAATGATGAAAACTAAGCATGCAATTTATACTTGTATTTATACGTGAAAGCACCAACATATTTCATCCACACGTTTCCTCTGGAGTTCACGTACTCAGCCAGAAATAAAGACTTGGGGCAGCAGGCAACTCGCAACCATTTGGTTTTCAATGTGTATGGGTCACGTCCAACAATATCGATTTTCTCTTTATATTGTTTGCTTTTATTTAATTTATTTTGGTTTTACATTTAAAATAATGTCTTGTCATTGTATGCAGTGTACTGGAAATGACTGGTGTGACAATAAAGCCGAACTTGATTTGGCTTGCTTGCATTTACGTGCTGAGAGTACTCCATTACCAAGACTGACAATGCACCAAGATGGCGGTGCAAGGTGATGGCAAGATACTACGGCAACGCGCCCAGTGCACCGGTCCCCCTGGCAAATGCCAGATTTGCCTGAGCCCTCACTGAGCGCATTAGTGACTCCCTGCCAACCAATCACGGTCATACAGCACATACCTGGGCTTCCTCTCCACATCTGCTGCCCCAGTGTGTGTCAAAGGTTGAGGAGTGACACGTGTCGCTTCCAGGCTCCTCGGCAACAGCGTAGAAGGCATACACAACCATGTCTCCAGGTCGGTGAATTTAGAGTAGCTCAGCATTTCTAGAACGCTGAAGATCAAGAAGAATTAAATCATGTATTAATATCCATTCATCCATGCTATTTGCTGGTTTCAGTGTATCTATTTATTAAGAGATAAAAAACAGATGTCTTTGGAAAATTGCAATCATTTATATCAGTTTCTAATTATATTTTGAATTTAAATATGCCTAATCAAAAAGAACAAAAGAACAACACGCACAGTTACCTTCCCCATTTTCACTAATGGTTGGTCAAGTTCTTTGTAGCCAATAGTAATCTAAGTGCTAGCTGAACAGCCCTGCAGTACTGGCCAATAACACTGCACTAAAGTAGTGCACTGTCGTTTCCTAGCAACAACCGCATCAATATGGTTCCTTGGTAGCAAGTACAATGGAGTTTTATCAGAATATGTTTTATTTCACCAAGTACAAGTATGAACAAGAAAGCTGTTCAGTTGTAAGTGCTTGGTTATACATATTGTGCAGCAAGATAAAAGAAATACTACACAGCACAGGCTGGGCATCAACATCAACAATATAATGATTTCACAGCTCTTGGAAAGATGCTGCATTGTGTACAATACTACTTCATTATAGTCTGGAACTGAGAATATATAGTGTAGTTTTGGATACAAGCCATAAAACACTTTGACTATTGAAAATTTTCAACTGAAAAGAAATATTGTTTTGTTCCAGTTATTTCATTATTCTTGCAGTCTAACCTGATAAATTAACTTTAAGATAACTCAAAATCATTTCTAATGCCACAATAACATCAGCAATAATAGCATCGTGAACAAAAACAGATTCATTAAAATTATTCTTGCCACATAAAAATTTGGGACTATTGATTCTCATAAAAATGTAATTCCAAAGTAACACATTAGTTATTGTTAATACAAAATATATCAACATTTAATCAAATTATATCTGAGTGCTGAATTTTGACACTATTCGGGGAAAATCTAGGACATGGTTTCACTTTCTGAAAGTTTCAGAGTGGATCTTAACAACATCCACATTCTGATACTATTGTATCACACAGTAACTGGGGTTCTCTATCTATGTGCAATACATCTGTTCTTCACATTCTGTGTAATACTGTAACAAAAACC
>JAODKN010000093.1:17594870-17606335 GCA_026774425.1 Petrocephalus zakoni | reverse complement strand
CTTCAGCAGGAACTGGGGCTTTAGTCAAGGTGGAGGGAATTATGAACAGTTACAAATATCAGTCAATTTTGGCAGCTGACGAGGAATGACCCAAAGCATACATCTAAATCAATAAAATAATGGCTTCACCAGAAGAAAATTAAAGTTCTGGAATGGCCCAGCCAGAGCCCAGACCTAAATCCAACTGAAAATCTATGGGGTGACCTGAAGAAGGCTGTGCACAGGAGATGCCCTCACAATCTGACAGATTTTGAGTGATTTTGCAAGGAAGATTTGCCAAGTCAAGATGTGGTATGCTGATGAACTCCTACCAAAGAAGACTGAATGCTGTAATTAAATCAAAAGGTGCTTCAGCAAAGTATTAGTTTAAGGGGGTACACACTTATGCAACCAGCTTATTGTAAGCATTTTGTTTTTTTTCATATATCCCCCTAACACATTTGTTTTCAATTGAATTGTACAGGTTATGGGTCACATTATGGATGGGAAGAGTTTTTAAATTATTTGTTATCTCATTGTTTCACATCACAAAAACCTGGCATTTTAACAGGAGTGTGTGCACTTTTATATCCACTGTATGCTATGAAATGACTTCATAGCTAACATATGTTCCTACTGGGATTAACGATGATACTTTTGAAACAATTCGTTTTTTTAATGGCAATAAAATGTATATGTGTGATTATTTTGATCACCAAAAACCACGGACGACTAGCTAAGTGTATATATTTTCATTCAATGATATGCCCCGTCTTTGCGTTAACTTGGGACGTTTACAGCCTGCGTTGATTGTATGCAGGCCTAGAGAAAGGATAGGGTTAAACGAGGGAAAGGCGCTCGCGACTCGAAACTCCCCCTTTAGCCATTGATACATTTCAAATGTGCTTTCTCTGCCTAGGTTATGGCATTCGGGGGCTCTCTTCGTGCTAAAGGATCACGGCGAGCTCAGAGGCACCCGATGAATGAGACTGGGGGATCAGTACGCAAGTCTCCTAAACAGACGCCGACTTTGCAAGGAGACTAAAGATCGGGGTGCAGTTTGTCTGTTTTGGCTTAGTGTTTGCCTATAGGGTCTTTGGAGTAAGTAAATGCGCCGCTTTTACATCTGAAAAGGAACCGGTGCTGGGACAACGACACACCTTTCGTTGAATATACCAGCCGCAATCTTAAATATTCCGAAGTATTCCTAAACGGAAGAAATCAAGGTGCAGAAGAGAACCCTGAACAGGAATGGAGAACAGACCAATAAAGTGAGCTGATTTCCTTCTTTATCCTGCACAATTTAAGTCTGTACATTTGGTAAGAGTTCTGTAAACAGTTTTTCACATAAACACAAAGGAGAATGTTTCTTCCTACCAAGGTATCCCGTTTCCTTTGTATCCGTGTTACTAAATATTTCATTGAATGACACGTTTGACCTCCTTCACTTAAATTCCTTATCAGCCTGTACTTTGCAAATCATTGTGAAAGTGCGCAAACAATTCATTGAGTAACGAAAGTGTGATTAAAATATAAGATGCAGTCGGAATGTTTCCAGGGATAAATGCCGCTATGTGCTGCAGGATGTCAATTTGCGCAACAGTTTATGCCCCGTTAAAACTAATCAAAATTGTACATGGATACAAAAAAACATGCAGTTGCTTTCATTTCACGCCGGTTCTGCGCGCTTAAGACGGCTTGCCGTATAATTTCAGTTTAGCGCTAAATGGTGTTGATTTGACCGTTAATTAATAGCTATATTTTCGTGTGAAGTTCAGCGTCAGACTAGCGCTTGCGAAAGTGCTTATAATACGAGGGGTACGGTTTCATGGGGCTGTTTGTAATGTCACCCCTCGCTCTCTAGGGAATGTGACAGCTCATGCTATGCTGAGTGTTTCTGCTTCGCCAAGGCTGGGAATGTCCAGCGGCCGCATTTTTGGTAATTCGGTTATTTCCAATAGCTTTTTTTCCCTTTTTTTTTATAAATTCTTATTATTCTTAATCAATAAGCTCAGTTTCTGAGTTTCAGAAACTTGCACATGAGTTATAATTCACTTTATAGTAGGCTACACTGTTTGTGTTTTCTGTTTGCATTTTTGAATGTTTCCATGCTGAAAAACGGGGCGATGAGTTAAGTTAAAATGTGACAGCTTAGAAGACAAGTTTGAACTTATAACATGTATCTGCTTGTGAATGTGACATACATATATATCTAGACGTCCGTAAATAAATATGCGTAAATATGTGTGTGTGTTTCTCTGCATAGATCTGGGAACACAGATGAGAGAGGCTGAAGAGCTCAGTGTAAATACGGATCTGTTGGCCCACCATAGATAATATTTGGAAGAGTACAGCAACACTGCAATGCCAGAGGATTCCAACAAAGCTGCAATGAAAGTGGCCAGCGCTCCAGACAAGGGTCCTGTGGAGAAGGCCAATGACTGCGTCGTGACAATCGTGCCATTGGTCAATGAAGTCCAACTGACTGCTGCCACAGGGGGAGCCGAGATCTCCTGCTACCGCTGTACCGTGCCCTTCGGCGTGGTCGTCCTCATCGCCGGGATCGTGGTCACAGCCGTAGCTTACAGGTTCAACTCGCACGGGTCCACCATCTCCATCCTGGGCCTGGTGCTCCTTTTCTCCGGACTGCTGCTGCTGGGCTCCAGTGCTGTCTGCTGGAAGGTCAGGCTACAGAAGAAGAAGGACAGGCGAAGGGAGAGCCAGACGGCCTTGGTGGTCAGTCAGAGGAGCAACCTCGCCTGAGGGAAAACACATGCAGAATGTAGCTAAGAGGCCTGAGCTGGGACCTTCTCTGAGCGCTCCTCTGATAAAGAGATGCATACCATGTCCAGATGTTACGTTCATGCTTGCCATCATCAACACGAGCGACGCTGAGGGCTGCGCCTCCGCAGGCCGCCGTTTGCGAGTAGATTGTGAAAGATCACAGTCTTTGCAGGAGACCGTTTTCCCTCCGTCTATTCAGGTTGGCCGCCGTAGCTCGTCTTGGATGACAGCCAGTCGGAGTGCAGCAAAATTAAGATGTATTACCGCTAACTGGAATATAGGAAGCGGAGCATTAAGTTATTGCTGTGTCCCTGTGGGTAAGGGTGCGGGAATGAAAACATTGTAAAGCCAAAGAAAAAACAAAGCTGACAAGGAAGCATCGTCTGTTTCTGCTCCGTAAATATCGAATTATTACTCAATGAATTGTGAACATGAGGTACTGCAACTGTACATATAATTAATACTTCTCGTATACTGTAAAATTCCAGGCTAGTAAAACTGCAAAATAGTTCTGAAATTAGATTAAGTAAACATAGTTTGAAAAAATGGAATATGTGGTGACCACTGCCCAATTTAATACGCTGCATATTTTATACATCTCACTCACTATTAAGTAATGGAATTTTAGAAGACGGATGTAGTTTACTTCACACACAATAAATAGGTTGTCGATGCACTTATGTTTTATGAGTTAATGGTCAGTCATGAAAGAGTTTTGATAATAATTGCCGTAGAATCTTCAGGAGTTCACTGCTAAGTATCAAACACAACAAATTATTCTGGCCAAAGAATACTTGCATTTTTGTTGATATTTATGACAATTATTGTACTTATATTTTGATTCATTATACTGTTTAACGAGTGTTATTAAGGTAAAAGAAACCAAAATAAACTTTTTTTGTCACTCGTTTAAACTTGTTTCAGTTGTTTTACCATTTTCTTAAGTATATTGAATATTTTTGCGTTAATTACAATAATAATTTTAACAATACTATCCCATATTTTAGCTAAATACTAGGGAGGGAAAGTTGTTTCAAGATTTTTACGCATATGCAAGAATATTCCAAACCTAATAAATGTATAACAGCGTAGTTTGTGGTTGAACACTGGACTAAATGTTCGAGGCTAGGGTAGGAGAAAATTTAATAGAAGATTTAATAGGAAATGTCTTTTAAATGTGAATTTCCTGAGGCAAGAAGAGAATTGGATTAGCCCTCTGGGTTGGCACACTTCACT
This sequence comes from Petrocephalus zakoni, assembly GCA_026774425.1. Classification (NCBI taxonomy): domain Eukaryota; kingdom Metazoa; phylum Chordata; class Actinopteri; order Osteoglossiformes; family Mormyridae; genus Petrocephalus; species Petrocephalus zakoni. Next base: position 17,602,336 of record JAODKN010000093.1, on the reverse strand, counting down.
TTTAAATAGGATGATCTGTGGAACTAGCTGTTATATTTATAGGCCGCCTTTGCGTTGCTATGCATCGCAGTGACACCAGACACTATAATAAAGTGAAGTGTCTGCGTCAGAGCTGCCCCGGCAATATACTTTGTCACTTTTTGAGGGCTAACTTTATCACTGGAGGAAGGGGGCCGGATAGAAGGGGAGTGCTGCTGCGTCATCCCGACACTCGACTCCGGGATCTAATGTTAATCGCCGCCTATGAGCCTGCCGAAGCGCACGGCTGTCCTCCCTCCACTTAATGGCCTGTCAGATGCTACACCAAGCAGCACAGAAAAGAGGGTAAAAAGGTGTGAGATAAGGAATGCTTAGACAGGTGCTGCCCACATGCTGTACCCTCTTCTTGAACTCAACTCTGTTGTTGACTACACCAACCCCACCCCCAATGCATTTCCCATTGCAACAGAGCCATGAAAACCCCCCGGAGGTAAGTAATATAATACAGGTTTAATATAACACAGAGTTCACTCTCAGCTGACCTGCTTTTGAGGTTTCATCAAAAGCAACAATCATAAAATAATACAATTATTACCAGACGTTGTCAATTAAATAATGTTGTATTTGGAAATACGAGTGTAACAAAATGCATCCACCGGAAAAAAAAAATTGTTTATAGCCAAGATGTAAGACATCGGATGTAATTACGAGGCACTCTGTTGCAAATGGACTTAGTGTAATACATTTCTGTACTTAAAAAAGGCAAATTATCCTGGTCCTTTAAACTGATCAGCCACATTTATAATACAACTTCATCTGCCTTGCAGTTTTCAGAATTTATATCCAATAAAAATGGTTCAGTAACCAGAGTTAAAATCAGCTGTGTAACTTTGATAATTGTTTGTTTTATTAAATAAAACAAAGCACTGCAGCATTAAATTATTACAAGCTTGAAAATGCACTAATATATTTAAAGTTCACTTTAGAAGTATTTCATGAAGTGTTTTTTTTTTTGTTATTGAGTTATTGAGAAAAGCAAACACAATGTAGCTCTACCGAGTACTCAAATAGTAGTAACCAGTTAAGAGTAACAATAGCAGTTCATGTTTATATATAAGGTTTAACTTGACCAGCAAGAACTTGATATTTCTGTTCTTTTTCACTGATGGTTTCTGGAGATCTGCTCTCTTTCGGACTCTGCGCTAGGTCAGTATGAAAGGTGTAAGTGCACCTTTCAAGCAATTTAATGCGAAGAAGCCTGTCCAGATTTTGGTAAATAGATTTTAGGTAAATAGTAACATTGCATGGTAAATGCAGGTAAACCACCGCCTAGTTTGCACTTATGGTGCCTAGTTTAAGGCTTATTGTGTTATGCAAATTAAACTCTTAATCATTTGACATCAATGTTATCCATGTCAATGTTATCGATGTTTTTTTTTTAAATATAAGTATTCGTGCTACGCAGCTGCCTAGTGATTTTGTTCTCTTTTCCCCGTCTTGTCTGTATGGGTCAGAGGAACAATATTGTCTTTTGATAAGTGGAAGAGGCATGATGGGAGTTGATGCACATTCTTTTGTCAAATCCTTGTCTCTCCCTTCCTGAAATCCCTGGCAGTATTTGCTTTGTGAGGCTCATGTCTTAGACCTCCGCAGACTCACAGCTGGCTCCGAACGTCTGCAAACTGGAGAACTAAAGAGGACCTGGAGATATTAAAAGAAACAGCAACAATGGTAAATAACTATTGTTGTAAACTTTTACACACTAAGACTTTGAATCCAAATGAGCCCTTTCAAAACATTAAAATATATAGTAATCTCCACAGCTCTCACCTGTAATAGTATTAGCATTTTACTAAATAGCATTTTAGTTTACTACTTGCCATAAACCTGAAGAACAGATCTGAATAGTTCTGAAACTGTTACCATTAATGAATTTTACTATTCCTAGGATCATACAGACCTAATATATATTAAGTAATTAACTCTCATTAGTTAATCATTTCTTAAGTAGGAAATAAGTCTCACATTTATATTTTGATTGGGCAATGGTTAATCATTGGTGAAACAGTATTATCTAGTAGCTGTTTTTATTAAATTAAAACCCTACAATGATGCCTACTAAGAAGATACTATTCCCTGAGAGTTGCATTCAGATGGCAGTGATGCTGGGCAATCACTTCTTGCAGCTCCTGTCTAGTGCTAGTGAGTGTTATTGAAAAGCATCCAGGAATCATTTACAGCATCAAAACTTTAGCACTACCTACACTTCACACATATAAATTCATGCTTTGCAATACCTATATGTGTGGTATTATTATTATTATTATTCAATGTATATATCCACCTATCCATCTTCACACCTCTTCTCCTGCTGAGGATTATGGTCTGTGTGTATTTTTAACAAACCAGTCTGTTTCTTAGCAGCAGTATAATCTGTAGATGCTCCTGTCAGGCAGTCGGAAAGCAGCCATATTATTGTTTCCTTGGGACCTCCATCCACCTGCTGCGCCGTAGAGGTGGCCCACGCCGGCGTCGGCAGGATACCACAGACAGCAGGATACTGGCGGGTGTCAGCAGCCCTGAGCCTTCTGTTCCTGAGCAGGAGAAGCCATGCTGCATGTCGACTTGCTGCTGCCTCATTTGTTAGGCCCCACCAGTGCCTTAACCAGTAACCATGGACACCATTAAAGCAGGCAAACTTTACTTTTTCCAAAAATCAACCCATGGTTGCCTCATCTTGGAAAAGTCAAATTTGGCATTTGGTGCGTTAATCGATTTATAATAACCATTAAGCAATTATGCCATCCTCTAAGCTATGTTTAAAATGCAAGGTACGTTTTTACACATAAGTGATTATCTTAAGGGCTTTATGTATCGTCGTAGGTCTCTTACAACTCAACCATCAAATATTGTCTCTATTTCAAAAGAATTTTTTTTTATTATTTATGTTTTTCCTTTGGGAGGGGGAGGATGCACCAGCAGTAGCACCTCGGAGATGCAGTGGGACACAATAACCTTTTCATTCAAATAACAAAGGAGCAGTGCTATAACTGTAGCTATGAAGACCAGTAGCCAAGCTGCCAGGCAAGGAAAAGGAACAGCTTCTGATTTATCGCTCTTCGGATTCCATCCTGACAAATCAAATGCTAAAGAAAACAGGCAGAATTTGTCAGAAACTTTGGATGGAGGAAATATTTGTGCATGTTATGATGTTTTATTTTTGTCTGTCCTAAAGCAACTGTATACAGACCGTCAGTACGCGGATGTTTCTAAAAAAGTTGTTTTGCCCAAAATAATTTCCTAATTCCTCTGTTCATTGTTCCAATCTGACATTCTGTCATTCATTTTTATCATTTTAACAGATGCTGTGTAAAGTAAGTTTTAGGTTTTTTGTGTTGTACACACATATGAACATGAGGTGAAACGTGTGACAAACGCATGTTTTACGTGTGAATTTTTGCACATATATTTTAGGAACTCGTGCTGAGGCAGAGGGTAACTCCAGGATATCCTGGCTGAGCAGTACTTTAACCAAGTGATCTGTTGAGGGGGCCCCCCGTGTGCCTCCCGTCTGCTGGCAGATACCCATGATGCACGCCCTCGCAGGACTGCGGGGATGATAGCCTGGAATCTGGATGACAGCCAAAGCCATATCTGTGTGACCTTGGTGAGACAGTAATGACACACAAGAGCAATTTCATATATGTATCGCTGGCAAAACTGATCCCGTACTGCCGCTCCGTTATCTCTCTGCGCCGTGGGGGGTAACTTTCACAGTGAAGGAAGTGATTTTGCTATTTTCATGGCCATCTCAAGACTATCTTTTAATTTGCATTTTTTTGTTTTTACTAATACAACAGCAACTGAACATGCACAATACATGCTGTTTTATTAAAGTCTCCGTCCGTATCTTCTCTCTGATCCCAGTTGGAATTCATAAACCTGAAAATGGTGTTCAGATTCGCTGCAAAGCATTTATAATGTTCTGTTCACATTAAAAATGTGATTTGAATAAGCAATAACCTTTTATTGTGCATCATAATCAGATCCATGAAGAACAATATTTGTTTTTTCTCTCTCCAGTTTCTTATATAGTATATATAAGAATATATATACACACATTACAGATATCAGTCGCCATTGACCACATAGCTGGATGATTGCAGAAATATATAATATTAAAGTGAAATAGCTCTATTGCACAACCTCAATACTGTGATTTAGAAGGTAGACTATCAAATATTACTGAATGTCCTGTTAAGAATTCCTATAACATTATTGTCTTATTGGATTCCCAGAGAGAAATAACTCTCCTTTTCATTCTTCGTTGAGTGTTTAAGGTGTTTTAGGTTAGTTTTTCCACTGAATAGCCTGAAGTGAACAAAGTTCTTTGTCATTAAACATGTTGATCCCAACGGGACAAAGAATGCGGGAGCAGATGTAATAAACAAACTAATGTGGTTTTATTAAACTTAACGGCATAAAACTAAAAACAACAAGGATATCAGGGGAACGACACAGAGGTGACAAAGGAAGCAAGACAGGAGCAACATTAATGACAGATCTAGGGAACACAAGACTGGGAGGCACTTGACTAACAAGGTAGCAGACAAGTGGCACCTGGGAGTAATTAACTTGAGGGCAGGAACGAGAGGTGAGACAAACAAGCACTAGACGTGGCCTGTTAGGGCCATGTCAGAATAATTGCATATAATAATTTAACTGTGTGAAAATGTAAACTCTAAGAATTAACATAAACTGTACACTGTAATTAAAAAAATTGCCACTTCAGTCTCCTCACACCTCATGACAGATATTGTTATCATATTCATTATTATTATTATTATTATTATTATTAGTAGTAGTAGTAGTAGTAGTAGTAGTAATAATTATAATAATAATAAATTATTAGGGATGGATAAAAAAGTATTTTATGTTTCTTCTGCCAAGAGAAAAACCTTGTTAAATCAAGGTTGCTGGAGTTCGTCACGGAGGGTATCACTAAGAAAAAATTAGTTAGCAGACATCGTTTCTATTACAAAACCAAATTAAAATTATACTCATGACATTATACAAAAGACCTTAAGTAGTCTGCAACACGTCCAATAATCTTACTGGTAATTTGCATGATAATAGCATTATCATTAGCCCAGTTATTAGAGTTATTTCAATCACTTTGTGGAGGTTTCAATTGACTCAACTCTAAGTGCCCATGCAGATTTGGCTGTGGGAAAGAGCCTTTTAACGTTATTGTTTCACCAGCCTGACTCAACGGCTAGCTTTTATGCTCTGCCAAGTCACTGTAAGAACTTTTAAATTGCTGCCTTCCCAAGGTCTGCTGGGCCAAGGCCCGTGGTTTTGTCCTCATTCCCATGCAGACTGGATGGAAAGAGCTTCCTGACTCACCCAAAAGCCCCTGGGCAGTCCGCGGGTTCAAAAGCAAAGTGCACCTCACCTGCTTCTTATTACTGAACAGCCATCGCAAGTATTATTCTCTGCAGCCACTGCACTGGCAGTGTGATGGGAACAGAAACGCTGCACCAACTTCTGTCCATTTCTGACAACAGCTTCCTTCCACTTGAAGTCACCAAAAAACCTTTCTGGTATTTTTGTCACTGTGAGCCTGTACTGCTTAAGTGGTTATGAAAGATAGGTGGGGGACATACATAATTAATACAGAATTAATGAGTATGTGCTGCACTGTGTTGTTTATTTTATAAGGACTTTATGGTATTTAGCTATTGGTAAGTATATGGTGTGCTGCCTAAGCAGGGTTGCCAGTTCTCACACATCGGGTGTGATGCGCTTTCAAACTCTTACACTTACTCAAGAAACCTCACAGCAAACCCTACAGACTACTTACAAGGTAATACATCTGTTACCTATATATGTAAATGCAATATATAAATGTGCATGTAGGTGCAGAATTGCCTCAAATTGGAAAATACCATGTTGTATGCATTATGATAATACCATATATCACCTCCCTTAATAAAGGCCACTGAAAGCATCTGTCTTTCATTTTATGTATCTTCAGGGTTCGCAAAATTTCGAAATCCTTTGGGCAGGTGATATGGTTTAAGTGATGATTCTGTTAACTATGACAATCACGGTCACATGCCAATGTTTATGTATCCCTGCAGATGTGTGCTGGTGGTGACAGATTTGCCAATTTTGGAAAAATTAAATTAAGTTTTAAATATTTGGCATTGCCCATGCTCATTCTTAAGGTTACTTAAAATATTTGAAGACCAATCTTTTTTTCAGAGGGGATGCATGTATGTCATATTTTACAAACGTGCAAGACAAGGCCTTTTCTTTATTAGCATTTATTTATTTTATGTGGCTTCTGTCTGCTGCAAAAATAAGTGAATGCATATCACGTGAACTTGCTTGTCTATGGCAAGGCATTTTAGCCTTAAATCATTTATTCATTTATTTACATTCAGCTGTAAATAGTTATTCTTGATATCAGAAATTCAATCGCAAATACTAGTAGAAAAATAGTAATTGTAAATTTGACTAACTAGTTAAAATGCATATTATTGATATTGGAAAATCTGTTTCAGCTAGTGAATTCAAGATGGCTGCACCCTTTATCAACAGAAGTGAAAGCTGAGGTTATGTACTGTTTATTAGCATTTCTGTCTTATTTGTGTTTCACTAAATCAGTCATACATACAGTACTGTGCAAATACTAACTGTGGACATTGCTACATAATTTGTATGTGCAAAATACCCGTGTAATGCATTGTTATCAACTGGTATTGCTAACAATGGCTAACAATGAACCTGGCTAGAACTTGGGCCTGTTATCCTGGGGCCGGATAACTTGCCGGATTTACGGTAGTCTGAAATTAATGTAAGTGAATGAAAACATTTCTGATAGCCTGTGGGGTAGGGTGTCGTCACATGTAACCCGACGAGATAACTTGTCCTACGATGTTGGGCTAGCAATTTTGTGAGCCCTGATCTTGATACTCTGTAACTTTAAAGTTTCACAAGATTGTTTTCGAACAACATTTAGTAACGTCTAACCTTTACCTTTAAGTAACAATTTTATATTTGAGATATTTAATGTCGTTGTTATCGAATACAATAAATGCATTGTATTTTTAATTTGATCTGAACAGGTTACAGCATAAATGTAATTACATTTGGCAAAATTATCACTATACACACCTAAGAAAGCTGTAATTAAGATGAGAGCAGTGGTTTCCATAGGGGAACTTTAAATTGTTCTGATAATTCCCTATAGAATGCAATCTACTGAGAAAGCTGGAATGGCAACAGCATAGAATGATGAATAATTTCAACCTCCAAAGCACAGCTAGCATAAATCTCATATTTGTAGTTATTAGTAGCTGTGAAAATAGTAGGTCTCTTTTTTATCAACCTCTTGTACGGTTATGTGCTTATCATAAAGAGAGACCAGAGTATATGTAAATCAACTGAATAATTGTTAATTGGTTGTCCTTTACTAAACT
>JAODKN010000093.1:17549234-17572054 GCA_026774425.1 Petrocephalus zakoni | reverse complement strand
TAAGAGAGGAACGCAGGCATGACACAATGTTCCCTCCTGTGCTGAAAACGCCGGCGCCATCGGCATTCTCCGTGTTGGTGTTCATTTTGCTTTTCTTCTGTCTCAGTAGGGTTTTGTGCTGGTTGGCAAAAAGATGCGCTAAAAAGCGCAATACCGCCACCAAGCGGGCTGAGTGTGAATCGCTAAAACTTGAGATCGTATACATGTGTGAATCGAGATTGTGAATCGACATTCGATTAATCGCGCAGCCCTAACACAGCTCATAATTAAAATGTGTTTACGTGGAATAATATCTGTCCTGATATACCACAAACACATTATTTTTAAAATGCTAATGCCAATATGATCCATAGGAGTATATTGTGTTACCACAGTAACAATGATAAAAATGATGTTGACGACATAGAAGGTGAATGAGGAACGAAAGAACCAATTCAATAAATGAGGAATAATGACTGTAATAAATGAAATTCTTCACACACATATGTTTAAGTGGGAGACTGATCAAATAGCGTACGATTCACGCGACACAGTGGCTAAAGCGATGTTGGCAAGGAGATCGCAGGGAGTCATCAGGATTAAGGCAAGCTCAGACAAAATCACACTCTATGCCAACACGATGACTCTGTGTTGCTTGAAGTCGCCAGGTAAAACAAATATGCAACTGAACTCTGTCAACTGCAAATAATCAGTGTATGGAGTTTTATGGAGTGTTGGTATGCTGTGGGTGAGCAGTACAATGCAATCCTGAAGCGATGCAGTAACCACAAAAACCCACTAACACGATTCTGCCGTAAAATCCTGACTGCTTGGAAAGAAATGTAATTTATTGTCATGCACAAGCTATTTTTTACCTTCTTTTTAATATTTTTCAGAACAACAAATGAGAGCTGCCTTGCTTAGGGCTGTGCAACTGTCTCTCTGGGTCTGCTTCCACATTGGCCATGCCACATCTGGTAGCGCACCGCAGGGCCAGAGAAGGCTCTGCATTTTCGTACCTTTGGAAGAAGAGGCTACAAAGACTGGGGAGCAGACATAGCTCAGAATACGCAGAGCCCAGTACATGACCGCCCTTAAAGCCTGATCTTTTGTTTAAACATCTTTAGAAACATGGAATTGTTGTCCGCATGATATGAAATGTTTTTCAATTGAAATTCCCCAGATGTGATGGACAGCCAGCTTTACGGCTACTGCAATATATTATTTAAGGCTTAAAAACTAAATTTGCTGAGTCATTTCAGTATCGTTTTTAGTCTATTCATACAGTAGCACACATATTTTGTATTTATATATTTATTTGTGCATTTTATTCCTGTCCATTTGTTCACTTTTACCATAACCATTTTTGATAATGTGTTTGCATATATATTTGTAAAATACACCTTAATAAATTTGATCCATCTAAAACTAACCTATTTTATGGTTTCTATGAAGGGAGTGAGATGTGATGCAGTGTTATCAGTGTTGTAAAAAAAACAGCTTTTAAACAAAACTTTGCTTTTGCATTAGTGTGTGCTATATTTGGGAATAACCCTCTTCATTTTAGAAAAATGGTTGATTTAGAAATCATTCGTCTTAATTCAAGTGTGACATTGATGCGAGAGATTATGCAGCTAAGCCTTTTACGTGCTTGAACACATAGATCTTGAGGATATTTACATTAACAAGACTACCATGATGACAGTCAAATGTGCATTTTATGAAATTGTTTTTTTTCCATGCCAGTAATGTGTTTGTTGAGATTTGCTGTACTGCAGTTATGCATTGTGCTCAAATATGCATAAAATGTTTTGCCACAATAAGCATGTGGTTAAAAAAAACTGTATTATGTTTTATGTTTCCAGCAATTCAGCCTACATGTGGGATGGGCGGGACAGGCAGAATACATGGCACTCAATCTGCAAAGTTCCCACAACCAGGGGATATCACATGCAGCAAGAACAAATTCATTTTTCCTGCCAGTATTTCGAATATTCAGTACCAAGTATTACATTTGGCTCAAATTTACATATCAGCATCTATATTTAAAATCGTGAAGATCCACTTAATTCCATAACCTCTTAGCCAATAGTATTATAGTCCATCACTATGGTATTATATTTGTGCCATATTCCTGAGCGAGGGACATTCGCAAGCAACATCTTCGCTCTGCGTGTGCTCACCACCCTCTCGCTCACAGTGTCTCTCTCCCTCACAGTGTCTCTCTCCCTCTGCATCCTCCCTCACAGTGTCTCTCTCCCTCTTTGTCCTCCCTCACAGTGTCTCTCTTCCTCACAGTGTCTCACTCCCTCTGCGTCCTCCCTCACAGTGTCTCTCTCCCTCACAGTGTCTCTCTCCCTCTGCATCCTCCCTCACAGTGTCTGTCTCACTCACAGTGTCTCTCTCTCTCTTCGTCCTCCCTCACAGTGTCTCTCACTCACAGTGTCTCTCTCCCTATGTGCCCTCCCTCACAGTGTCTGTCTCACTCACAGTGTCTCTTTCCCTATGTGCCCTCCCTCACAGTGTCTGTCTCACTCATAGTGTCTCTCTCCCTCTGCGTCCTCCCTCACAGTGTCTGTCTCACTCACAGTGTCTCTCTCCCTATGTGCCCTCCCTCACAGTGTCTGTCTCACTCACAGTGTCTCTCTCCCTCTGCGTCCTCCCTCACAGTGTCTGTCTCACTCACAGTGTCTCTCTCCCTCTGTGCCCTCCCTCACAGTGTCTGTCTCACTCACAGTGTCTCTCTCCCACTGCGTTGTCTCCCTCTGAATTATGATGATTCAGTTTTGTTGTATGCGCACTGTTGGTTTGGGAAATGCCACACCAGCATTCCCCAGAAGATATTTACTGATAGCTGCTGATAGAACACACCTAGCCAAGCTATTGAGAAAGAATTTTTCTCAATTCTTCCTAATGTCCTTGATGGTTGTGGGTGGTTATCGTTCAAGCCTTTTGGGGACAGTGTGCTGCTCAGGACACCATGCTAGTGATCAGAAAGTCACAGGCTCAGATCCTGTGGTCACCAGAGCAATTTCATTCTTGGGTAATTGAGTGAGGCCCTTAACCCCCGATTAGATTAGCTAGCCCTGCCATCTCAAAGACAAGGTTGTCGCTTAGCCTCCTGAGACCCTATGTCCTCCTATGGGGACATTACATTTTGGCTTCCATGCTCCATATTTCGTTGGTACGCGACCCCCGTGTTTACATCAGATTCCTCCTTCAGCCCAAACCCTGCGTGCTTTAGGTAGGCAGTACAAATCGCCTGCTCTGAGGGCACCATATGACGGACTGGTGTCCTTTTGTCCTTCGCTTCCTGGAATAAGCTCCCTGTGAAAAACACTGGATAATTGGCAATTGAAAATGAATGAAAATAATGGCTCACACTGTTATGGTAAGTGCTTTTTTAAATTTGTGTTTTGTTATTGTTACATCAAATGAGTTACCGAATGTCAGTTTTGATGATAGGGGAAAACAGAATAAAGAGCGCCCTCTAGTGGTCCCTAGAAAACTCAGCTCCGTTACTATGAGACGAGGCAGGATGTGGCTGGTCCGGATGGCTTATCATGTATACCTGCTTTTGCTCCAGCTGCGATTCTAATTATTTTACTTTTACTAACCTGAAGAAACATTGAAAATTTCAAACTATGTTGAAACACCCTCTGTTGAAACTATGTTATTAACTGCGTATTTTAGTTTAGAATTCCCGTAATGGCATGTAACAAAGTACAAAATATCCTCAAGGTCTGTGTTCATGTTCTGAGTAGAAACATTGTGTTTAATGTGAATTCAGTTGCAGTTAATATGAATGAGACTGAGCGAAGCGTATGTACCATAAACACTGGGTTACTGGAACAAGGTTCAGACAGACAGTCAGTGTAAGAGAGAATGGTAGGATATGTGAATCATGGACGTGCGGTCATGGGAGGCAGAGCCTCACCTGTCATCATGAAAAGTAAGAAAGAAATACTGAATAATAAATAAACAATAAAGCAGAGCCACATCTCCCAGCGTGTGCTGCCTCACTGCCGAGCGCCCGCCTTTCCCTTTCTGACTCTATGTCACCAGTGTCATGGTCGCACACACCAATATGTCCTCACTTTCCATAGAACAGCAGAGAATGTATTTTGCGTATGTGTATAACAAATTTAGTCTTGTTGATCTGATATAAAACCGCCACGAAAAAGCACGAGGTGAGGCAGCCAGTACCTCTGCCTCACTGAAGGGGGTGCGTGTGAGCTGGTACGCTGGCTAAAAATAAAAAAACCAAGCAAATCACGCCTGCCATGAACCCCACTGCACGTCACTGATATGAATGTGAGAACAGTTGAAACGTCCATTGTGTTGTGAACGGATGTGCAGTGCAGCATTTATTGTTTTGCATGCATCTTCGTGATTGGGAGGGTGGGCTTCATCAAAGCAGTCAGGAACTGAGAATTTAGTACCATTTCCAGTGCAGTCAAATTCCTTACCATTTCAATGAAACGCTCTCACACAAACATCCTTTCTCATTCACATATCCTACTACACTGTCTTACATATGTTTTGTTCCTTGTACATGATTATTTATATTCACAAATAATAATAATTGATATTCTCTTACTCTTCATGAGAGCAAGCTTGGCTGTGAAGGGCAGCCATCTCATGGAGCACCCAGGGAGCTGGGTGCTGTGGGTCAAGGGCCCACAGCAATGCTGTGGCTGGGCTTGAACCAGCAACCTACTGATCAAAGGTTTAACCCACTGAACCACACTCTGCCTCCAAACATACTACTCATTTCTTTTGCATATGCTATTATTTGGTTTCAAATATATTATTACTCTCTCATACATGTTAAACCTTTGTTTTGCATACACTATTAACGTCATTTACATACAGAAATTCACATACATATACTGTTATCCTGTTACACATAATATCATGTATGCATATACTGTATGTATACATTAAGTAGGCATAGTTCACTGTGCAAAACAGAACAGTGCTGTGTGTATGAGAGCATGATAGTAAATAAAAGTGAGTATGAGTATGCATATAAGAGGGTATAGTAGTGTTTGTATAAGAGTATGATGGTGTATATGTGAGATTATGATCATGAGCACTAAGTATGAATTATCTCTCACATATATGGTGAGTGTAGGCATGTGTATATAACACTGCAATGTGGGGACCAAATATCTCCACAATCTGATAAAATCCTTTTCTTTTGACTTTGTGGGGACATTTTTTAACACCCCACAAAGGAAAACTTAATTTTAATCTTAATCTTAAATTCTGTAAATTCAATAAAAAAAGTAAAAATGCCAGAAGTCTTGTATTCTGTTGGTTACTTATGGTTAAAGTTAGGGCTGGGTATGGATTAAGGTTGTTATAGTTCAGGTTCAGAAAGCAATTAACCAGCTGTGGCTCTGTATACTCAATCAGTTGGTTTAAAGAAAATCCTGGTGTGGATTCATACTTTCTGAACATTAGGTATCTACTTCTGGATTAGGGTTATGCCCTGAGAAATGAATGGAGAGTCCCCACAAAGATACCTAATCTCTGTCTGTATGTGTGTCTGTAATAATGCAACACTTAAAGCGTAAGAATATTTATACAAAAGCCTTGAATGAGCTGGCAAACCAGTGCTTTGTTACTATGTTGTGCCATACAGAACTCAGCAAAGGAAATGATCTAGAGGTCAATGTGAGAGAAGAACTATTAAAGACTTTATTAAACACTAAGAGTTACATACAGAAACACAGGGCTCGGGCTGAACAGTATATGCATCCATTCTATGACTTACAAGATAAAATTGTCCTTTACCTATATTTATGTACCCTCAGTAAAACAACCTGTTGGTGTTGCCAGAAATACAATGGTAATCATCCTAGTTCAGCAAAACAACAACAACAATAATAGTAATAATAATAATAATAATGAGCAAATCAAATCAATTGGAGATTGATGGACTGGACAGCCCTTCAGTGCAGTTCTGAGCCTTTCCAAGTGGTGTTGTGAAGACTCAAGCTTGCATTGGTGGTTAGGTTCTTGTTCAGACACTGTTCAGCAACAGGTATGATGTATTCAAGGCACTTGAATAGACTCAGAATTGTAATTATTTCTTTTATATGAGGTAGTGATATAAATATAGGGTGGGGCAATTATAACTTATTCTGGCTTATTCCTATGTTTGCTTTTTGATTTTTTTGGTCACTTCTTAGAGTGACACTTGGATCTCCCTTCAGAGGGCGTTTCCTGCTGATTAGGTTGCAAGAAATACACAACTTGAAAGCTTAACCCAAACAAGATCATTAAAAGCTAGTTGCAGAACTGATGAGAACAACTCATTAAGGAAGAAGGCATTCACATTTGGATGCAAATCTCAGATCCAAAATTATTCATTATATACTCCAGCTAGACTCATACAAGCAGAAAAAATCTGAAACCAAATTACAGCAATTAACTCAATTCCATCAAAAATATGAATAAAACTGCCAAATAATTTTAAGCCCACAAAGGAACGTTTAGACATTTAAGCTGTTTTGCCAATAAATGTATTTACAATATCCTTGTTATATCCTGAAGCTTTCCAACTTGAATACAGCTCCCATGCTGTTACTTCAAACTCGAAATAGATTTCTCAATATATTGCAAATTAATAATTCTTACATTCTTTGCCAAGTTAATTTATAACCCAAGTTATGAGTAAAATTCAATGTCATTTACAGCATTATCAGAACAACCCTTTTATGTCTTTACCTGAACCATAAAAGCTTGAGTGCCACCTATAACGTGCAATATTTAAAAAAAAAAAAAAAGGAAAGAAAAAGATTGTGGGCAGGATTGCAGCCTCCGCATCAAAGAGCATAAATAAGTCCAAAACCAATAACAGCCGGCAGTTGCACAAAGTAACAACTCGGAAAATTTGTCACCTTTCAGTGGACAAAGTGTAAGGCAGCACCCATTCTCAGACATCTGTGGCCCTCACCCCCAAAACTGCAGGAAAAATCAATTCTCTGTGAATTTCCACTCCCAGTGTTACATAAGACTTTTTATCATTGACACTGGGATTTCCATAATGATATTTCTAGAAATGTCAACAGGAGTGTGGGTAAGGGAGGCAACAAAACTTTTAAAAATAGTGTCTTTAACCATATTATACAAAAAGAAAATTATTCACAATAATGCCCACTCAGAGGCCCAGCAAACTGCGGGGGCACTATTCACAAATAACAGTAACATATGACTTCTCTTAACAGCAAGCCACCCCCCTCGTTGCACATGTATCTGTGAGTATACATTACAGATTAAGAATAGTCTTATTGTTTTATTGTGCCTTGTAAAATACATAGTTAGTATTTGTATACCAAAATACTGTACAAAACAGCTTATAGAATAACTTCATATAAACATTTAAACTTTTAGTCAATATATATTTTTGTGTCTTTTGGTGTGTAGTAAACATTAATAATAAATCGATTGGGTTAACCACAGTATATGACAACACCGTCAACCTTATTTTTATACATCTTTTACATTCATCTTACAGCCAGTCTAGAATAAGGTAAACACATAGCTACAAAATTGTCCAAATTTTGACAAAAAAAGTTAATCATGCTCAGGAAAATTCTCAACTGGTTATCAAAATGATTGTTTCACTGGAGATCTGTGGACATAAACAGAAATCAT
The DNA here is from genome assembly GCA_026774425.1 of Petrocephalus zakoni. Taxonomy (NCBI): domain Eukaryota; kingdom Metazoa; phylum Chordata; class Actinopteri; order Osteoglossiformes; family Mormyridae; genus Petrocephalus; species Petrocephalus zakoni. Next base: position 17,564,407 of record JAODKN010000093.1, on the reverse strand, counting down.
GCTAAATGGTTTATTTTAACAACAATAATAAGACTGAAATTTAATGCAAAACGTTCATTAAAAATCAGGCAGATAAGATTGAAACACAGTAGAAACACTGCACCAGATCAGGTTGTAAAACACACAAGTATAAAGGACTATCGGGAAAGGGTTTCTGAATTCTGGCTCAACTGAAATACAATGCAAAGATTGTCAACCAGGTTAGAAACACCATGTTCATTTTTAAGCATGATCCTGGAAAAAGGAAAAAAATAAAAAACAAAAACTGTTCACGGCCTTCCATAAGGGAAACGCGGTTGCAACGGAGAGGATAATGGGAGTTGTTGTATTCACATCTAAAATTCACAACCAGATAGCGTTTCTTTGTAAATAGCATTATTGCGTCAGGTTTTGAAAATGCCAAAAAACACTAGATGTTCGATTTCAAAGTATCTCCATGACCTAGTTGTGAGGCAGTTTAAAAGCACATCCTTTAGTCTGAAGTAACAAAAAAAAAAATAAAAAATCTGGATGTCATGTAGCTAGTAGTACTGTATCACATAGCACTTGCAAAGCAATGCAGACAATAGATAAATGATCACTAGCAACTAAAATATAATAATGACAGCAAAAAATCTCAAAATAATGTACTGTAGTTACTGAGAAAAGAAACATTTGCACTTATAATATTTGTAAAACCATGTTACATACATACACAAAGACAATGCACATTAATGCTTATGGATCAGATAAACAGGTCTTTAAAATAGCTAACCTGTTCCAATTAATTACAGCAGCAAATAAAGAGCACAGGGAAGTAAGCAGGATAATCGCCCATGAATCAGCAATCTAAAAACATAAAAGAAGTAACAAAATACAAAGGAAAAATTAAAATGCTACAACAGTTCTCGGCCCTGGAGAGAATCGGTAGAAAGAAGAGGAGAACGAACGTTGTAAGAAACGTTTCAGGTATATGGAAACGGGAGGGCAGCTTGTTTCCAAAAATAATGGTGGACACAGACAAAGAAGGGAAAATTAAGTGTTTCATATATATTTTCTCACTCTCTCTCAGGTATTATTTTGTGTATATACCCTGCATGTATAGGGTACAAAATATACCTACATGTATATATCTGTATATATCTATATATAAAGATATCTTTTCTACTTCTGGTAAAGTGCTGATGAAAAATAAAAGTGGGTATCAGTGGTGACCTTGAGTCAGGTGGGGGGTGCTACTGCATGAGAAACATTGTCCTTCAAACGCTTGAGCAAGCAGGGAATGGGGGGGAGCAGGGTGTGCCATGGGTGTAGGGGGTGGGGATGTTCTTACAGGGGCCCGTGCTGAGCTTCGTATTTGGCTAAAACGTTTTTGCAGCGGCCGAGCTCCTTGCGCAAGTCTGCCACCTCCTGGCGCAGGGCGGAGTTCTCCTTTTCCAGGAAGCTGGCCCGGATGGCGATCTGGTTCTCCTTCAGCCTCCGGGCGTCCCGTGACCTTTTGGCTGCCATGTTGTTCTTTCTACGCCTTGCCCAGTATTTGTCATCCTGCTCAAATTGTACAAAACAAAAAATAAAAAAAATGAGAAGATGAAAAAAAGTACCAAGTTATATTTTGCAGGTTTAATTACAGAAATACAGATAGTATGATAACGTTAATTATCACAGATACTATAAATATTCTTTATCACCAAATACAAAACCTGCAACTGGTCCATCAAAAAGCAAGCCATATTTCAGACATCATGGCTAACTACTGATAACTCAGCCTCCCAAGCCACACTGACCGCACTCTGCAGTTACTTCATGTTTAGTCGAGGCCCCCTGACCACGGGCAGTGAGCAATTGATCACCCACTGAACCTCAGCACAGATCCACCTTTATTTGAACAAATTGGAATGGCAAATCCCTTAATCCTGACCCAGCAGGAGAGGAACACGGGATCACGTGGCCTGTCTAAAGATGAATTGCTGGGCTTAAGCCTCTTAGCTGGGTCCTGCGGATGTTCTGGCCAATGGGAAGGAACACAAAACAGTGTGAGTCTCAACAAGAGCAATTACCTTAATGAGAAGTGGGGGCAGGGACTTGACCACCATCCTCTCTTAGTGTTTTTGTACCAAAAGTCATTTCTCTTCACATTAGATTCAGAACCGTGAATCAGATAAAAGGCAACACAAATACAGCCATTTTTTCAGCTAAAAAACAGTGGGCCCATCCTGTCTGCAATATTCTACTTAAACTGTTCATAAATAATAATTGTACTGCAACGTAATATACCAATTTAAGTCACTGTATTAAGAAAATAAATTAGCCAAGGGGAAGGTGTGGTCTCTGCACTAGACTGCATCCATAGATACTGCTCAGCAAGGCAACCTTAATAACCAGCTCCAAAATACCTTCATTTCATCTGGGATGAAGACCTTGCGTGCTTTTTTAATCATTGGCTGGGGCTTGAGCTCCTCCTCTGAGAACTTGCGCTTGCGTGGGTCAAACATCTCCTGGCCAGGGACGCTGGACAGGGCCAAGTCGGCTGGGTCAGGCTCATATCCCACTGGAACCTGGATGGTCTCTGGGTCAATGGGACTGGGAGTGTTGCGCAAGGTGGGCAGGGCTGTGGGTTTAAGTGATGAAAACGTAAACCACCCATTTTCAATAATTGGACACAAGCCGTGCTCTTAGCAAACTTCACTATAAAAATAAAATTTCAATGCAATCTTTATATTATTATATATAGTTTATACTTAGTTCTTAATGGTGAGTGTATTGCTCGCCTGTCAAAAACAGTCTGGAACCTGTAAATAACATGGTGCATCCACTAGGTGGCACACAAGCTAAAAAAATAAACACAAATCAACTGACTATCGTAAGGGGTTAGCTAACTGGAAGTCGTAGAATGCCCACTGTGACAGGGCTGGATTGTCACTTTACTTGATTATTTTGTTGTCCTCCTTAAAAGACTGACTCGTGGAAAAAAAATGATGAGTATGAGCAGATTTTGAACTTCCAGTGCAGTCAAATAACGCCAAAGTGGGAGCTGCCATTTTGAAAGTTCCGATAACCCAGCCTGTAGCATAATGTATCGAAACCATTGCTACATGTCCATATCACGAAACGATAGTTCAGTCTTTGTTTCAGCTGATTTCAGGTTATCAGTCTCAAAAAGCACTTACCTTACGCAAAAAGATTGTGTGGGTGCGCGCGTGTGTGTGTGTGTCGTCCTTTCCTGCAGCTCCTCATTTTAGGTGTCCCTGTCAGAGCTACTCCTTTACATTTCCACTACAATCCAAGGTTCTGAAATAGCCCTGGGCTCCAGACCAGTTCTGCAGGAGTCAATGGCTTTACTGTCAGACGTGGTTTAGCACAAGGTCGTAATGTGTAACCTCGGTCCTTCTTTTCTCTGCTTTGGACTAATTGGAATTTCAGAATTCCACTGCTGCTCTGATTGCATGGGTAGCTCTCTTTTCACCTTGCATTCAAATGGTTTCTAAAGTGTATTAGAACAATGTAGAAAGGAATACAATATGTCAACAATTACAAAAAGCTGTCCTTGCTTTTTTGCTAACCTTACAGTGATGAAAATGTAGTACTTAGCTATGAAAAGCCTAAGTAAAACTGTCATTCAGTATTTATATCAATCAGATTTAATATCCATTGTTATTAGGACATTGTGTACATGTATGTGCTAGGGGTGTAAATATTTGACCCCAAAGCGATTTAATTTAATTACGATTAGGCCTAGTGACAGGACTCAATGCATCTGCAATCTTACGTTTCGATTTAATTAATCGATTCTTTTATTCATCTAGTAAACTTATTTCAAACATTTTACTTTTACCATATTATAATATTACCATAGAAAATAATGTGTAAATAATTAATGAAATAGAAAGAAGCCGAATCTCAGAACATTTTATTTGCCGTTATTAAACAGGGAGATCAGCACTACCTGATTGGGGAGGGCGGTTGCCAATGGTGAAACTTGCCGAGTTCATATTAGCAGAATGACGTTACAAACAAAAGATTGATCTGCTAGATTTAAAAACAAATTAAGATGTTTCAGGCTGGTATTTTGAGTTGAGACCTCTTGTAAGTGGTGAATGCACCGATGAGATCCCTTGTCCTCCACTGCAGAATATGGCTGATCGTCCAAAGCAATCAAATCCATTTTGGTAGTAGCTGTGTCTTTATCTCAAGTGCTACTAACTTTGAATATTAAAAAAATGTAAGTATCTACCAGCAATGTCGGCCAAGACTGACACATAAGACTGATACCGACATGTTAACCAATATATTGTGCAACTATAAGGGTACTTTTCAAGATCTACTTAGGTAGCTAGTAAGCAACCTCAGAGTACTGACCACTGCGACCATTTTGCTCTACAAAAGAGAGGTGTTTCCAAAAAGCAATATAGCACAAAGATTACCATAACCATTCGACTACGTGTTCTTTGCCACAAAACTGAGGTGTTTCCCAAAAGCACACAATTATCTCCATAGTGCAAAAATCATCAGGCATTTCCTTTTCTCCTACATTTCAGAAATCTGCATGCTACATTGTGCAACTACCTGCAGCATATGAACACGACAGCGTGCAAAACAAAAGTAGGAGCATCTTTAAGGAGGATTTTGTCCCCAAAAATCGATTCTGATGTTCATGATTCATTGATGCATCTTTCCCCTTGTATGTGCTGTATGATTATCACCTGTTATGTAAATGAACCTTTCAAACAATGTTCTGATTTTACCAATTTCAATATATAACATATAATTGTGCAAAATATTTTCTGCTGCAACAAAGAAAAAAAACATCTCAGTCAAAATTATGGTTCACTTGCTTCTTTTTTATTACAAGACTTGACTAACTAGTCTGCAACAATTCTGCAAATAGTATAGTAGTTCAGGACCTACACCATGCTCTTGCAATCTGTTTCACTGTATCTATGATGTCTTAAGATTTACATCACCTTTGCTAGTGTATTTGCAAGCTCCACAATATGTTTCAATCAGATATATGCTGCAAAAACAGTACTGATTTTACTCCCAAGACAAAGTCCCATAAAGGTATTCTTGTATCAAATTTAAATGATTATGTAAAAATTAATGCTGTCACAATTAAACAAGTAGTAATTTGAGCAATTTGATGATTAATCAAGTAATCATTTACATAACACACACACACACACATATATATATATATATATAATATATTTTATTAGATCAACTGGCGCAACACAGGAAGCCAGCCAGGCTGGGGCACCAGACCAGTTTGGACATCCCAATTCACTTAAGTTGCATATTTTTGGACTGTGGGAGGAACCAGAGGATCCAGCATAAACCCACAATGCAGCAGTGTGCAGCAACAGCGTTACCCAGTGTGCCACCCTCTAGACCAGCATGATGTGCAGCGTTAATATTGACCTCTCATGTCATGCAAGCGGAAGGACCACTATAGTCAGCTGGGTTGTTTTGTGTTAAAATGTGAAACACTGTTAAAACGCTGTAATTTTTAATGATAGTTTATTTTCAAGACTAATATATATTTAAAACAATATATTTTAAAAAATCAGTATAATGTTTCCCGCGGCTACTTGTGGATGAACTCTGCAAGCGCTCCCCAAGTCAACCATAATCATTTTCATACTTGCCGTTTCACTCATTCATTGATAGTTTGTCACGTTTGTGAGGAATGTAAGAAAATTACTGAGGGGGAGAAAAGCGAACAAGATAGTAACAAGTTGATAGCAAGTTCTATTTGGCTATAGTTTCAACTCGTTTTTGTTTTAGAAATATGAAAATATTTATCACAAATATTTCAAATATTGCAATGTGAACTTCAAATATCATTCAATACAATATGTTCACATGATATGGTTATACATTCATGTATGATTATTTGGCCTATGTAACAAAATGGAGCTAAAATGACGATGCTTGTCTTCATTTTAGTGGTGATTATCTTGAGATAACAGCTCATGGTTATGATTGGCTAACCTCATTTTATTGGAGGGTCTGTAAATGTCTTCTTTTAAATTGTTGGCGCATTGCAGTCCTGTTGTGATATTTAAGTTTGATGGATTTTCATCTCTCATTATATATATATATATATATATATATATATACATACACACATACATACACACACACACACACACACACACACACACACACATATATTATACAAGCTTTACATTACTTAGGTTATAATACAGAAGAAATCATTAAGGCTTGGCACCGAGTTACTGATGGACTGCGAGTTCCAAAAAGGTTATATAGGACCAAAATCATTAAGCATAAATTAGAGTGGGTTAAAAAAACATTTCAAATTATTCATCTGATTACTTGTGCCAAGTATAGATGCAGGACTTGTTGATCAGAGACCCTGTTAGTTAGTATTTTCTAATTCTCCTTTTTTCTTCACATTTTGGATCAAAATGAACCACATATTTAGATATACAAAAAATGCACAACTATCAGTTTCCTAGAGGTTTAAAATGACTTGTTTCATGCAAATATTTATGACTGAACCCTACAATTTTAGAATCCGAAGTCATTCTCTCATTTCCATTGGCACAATATGGCCATGGCTACAACTTACCTCGTTTTAAACACACTAGGGTGTTTTTTATTTCTTCCACGTGGCCGATTTATATACCGCCTAAGTGAATAAAACATGATTATGAAAGAAAATAAGCTTAAGTTCAGTTCTTGGGGACAGAAATGTGTTTTGCTGGCATTTGGCATTAGGAGAGCAGGAATTTCTAAAGGCACACACTTCAATTGAGTAGCTGAAAGGAATGCACCCGCCCCCCACAAGTCTGCTTCAGTGCTGTAAGGCAGCTTCCGTGCTCATGTCTGTCGCAGTCATGGGAGCTGGCAGTCTGCCATAAGTGGCGGCGCCTGCCCCCCCCCCCCCCCAACTCCCACTCACTCTGCAGTGACCGCTGAGCAGTGAGGAACCGCCTAGACGTGGAAGCTAGGGAATCGCCACGCCAGGGAACCAGGGGAACCTCCCGGCACAGCCTACACCAGCTTGCTCTCCCCCTTCCCTAAGGGGCATGAAAACACCTCAGGCACAATTTCCAGGTGTGGGCTGTAAGCAGGCTGATAACCAGTCATTCATCAATCTGCATGCGACGTACTAGTCGTGAGACTTAAGTAAGCTGACCTTGCTGTACTTATTAATTCCTTTTGAGGTGATCTGCGGTGCAGAAACAGCAATGGGCCCCTGCTGCGACTGGAAGGCTGAACTATGCCTGAACCCCCTTGCAGGATGCCCATCCTTCCTCTCAGGAGGACAAATGCCGCCAAAGCCTCTCGTTCCTCCCGATAAATGCAGGCCGCCGGGCCTCCACTCGACAGTAGGCCTCCTTCCTGTCCCCTCATTAGCAGCAGTGTCGTCGCTGATTTCGCTTGCAAGGCACAGCCGCTGAATTGCTGAGCGGCTCACTTTCCGTGCTCACCAAGCGCGTCTCGCTCGAAACTGATCACAATTGAGGGCTACTGCACATTAACAAAAACATGCATTTCAACTCTGGCGAAAACGGCCAGCCATGTCTTGGTGAATGGCACTGTAAACGAGCAAGAGGTGAAAACTTGGCAATTTGGATTTGGATAAATAAACCATAGACCTTGACCGGGTTATCCTACACTACCCTAAACTAGTATCATAAACTCAAATGCCCAACAAAATACTGCTTGTTCTCACTCTCTTTAAAAGATGAAGGACCATACATGACTGCATTATGTCTATAAATTCCACCATAATTTGTGCATATGCAGTTGGTGCAAAATCTTTTTTTTGGCCGTTTTGTCCTACGCCCCTCTATTAATCAGAGTCTGGAGTGGTGTTTTCCTGATGCTGGGGGTGCAGTGAGGGTGGCAACTTACATTCCAGCTGAGCGCCTAATTAATAAGGACTGATTAAGCTACAGACAGCTACAGATGAAGCTTTGACACATCTTGAGATCCCTGTTGATTATTTCCCCTCAAAAATGAATAATGTATGTGCAATTAAGAACATGTAATTAATTCATTCATTCCATACCTTTAAACAATTAAATAACAAAAGTATTGTTTGACCTAAATTAACTTTAATATTAAAGTAATAATTTGTTCTCATTTGTTTGTACTACCCAGGAACAAAACAATTAAAGAAAATTTCATTAGCAAAGAACAGCCAAATAAAAGAATCCATAAACGTTTTTGTAAGTATTGATAAACTTAACCTAGGTACTGTAAATGTACCATAACAATCCACTCAAGTTTAATTAATGACATGGGAGGTTAGACGGAAAACTAGTAGAAACAGGTCAGGGGCACCACAGGGTGTGTCAATGTTCTATCAACATTAATACTTAACTGACTTGTTGAAGCAACCGTTTAGGTATTGCATCGTCCCATTGGCTGTTCTGGGCGTCAGTCAGGCGATAATTCAACCAATGTAGGCAAAACGTGCACGACTCCGTCCATTCAGGGTCAGGTTTTGGGAATGCCTTGTTTGTCTGTTTTTTTTTTTATTATTATTTTCAATATGATTGTTTAAATGATTCATGGAAAAATTCATGGGACAAAAAATACTTCATATAGTCCATATATAACTGATATGATTTGTACTGGATGTTGGTTTAAATATCAGCCAGTGCGAGTGCAGATATTAAAGAGCTAAATGCATTTGATGTTTCTCCCTCCGCTCCAGCTGGCACTAACTTGGCTGGCTCTCAGAGGAGGGTCAGTTGCATACATGCCCATTTTTATGTGACGGAAGTAAGGCAGGTGGATCAAAACATGCTCTGCACGGCGTGCTTGTACACGTGACACACAAGGGGTTTTTGGTGCCGTCAGGTTATATATATACACACACATTATATACATTTTCCTTTCCTTAGGTTCGTTAAAGTAACAGCCTCAGGAACAAAAGCAACACAAGTGTCCAGAATTTGGAAGCAATGATAGGATCTTTAAACTTTCACTTCCAATTTCAGGAAATATAGGAAATACACTACCAGAGAGAACAGTTTAATGTTTTCAGGTTATGTTTCTTATTTATATTTGTAAGTAAATATGAAAATGCTAATACTCCACTAGAGTTTTTCAAAGGGGACTCATAATAGCAGCTTACATTAAGCATTTCTTAGTTCCGCAGCTGTTAAAATAAGAAGCCAAACTTGGCAGCAAACTTCTAAAACGACATCCATCCACCAGCCTGAACAGGTCCAGCGCTACTTATGTGTAGAGCCGCACAGCAGAGCGCATGCGAGCTTCTGCCAGCTACTCGCGTCCTGCTCGCTCGCTGCTCCGCGCTCACGTGAGAGGAGCACGGCTCCGGGAATGTGACTGCCGCCAGAGTACACGATGTACCTAGAGCGGCGGATCTCATGCCGCGACAGGCGCAGCTTGCGGAGTGCCCTGCACACGGCGCCTCCATGTGTCTATCACGTGCTCCTGCAAGCCTTCTGCCTCACGTGAGAAACAATGTGCGAGGGAGGACGGCACTGGAAGAGAGAACTAAATTACAAAAAATAAAAGAGAGAGAAAGAGGACACAGGATGGCCAGTGCTAACTTGTGGCTAATTGGAGGAACGGGGTCTTACGCTTCACCATTCCCCTTCATAGTCCGTTTAAAATGTTTGCCTTTCAGATTCATTAAAAACAATTACAGCCCTATTTCATTAAACGCAGGTTGCAAGTTGTGCCAAATAAGTTTTACCTTCAGTTTCAACCAATGTGCCTCACACCATACTCTTTTACCCCTTAATGTAAAATATAAAGATATTGAAATTTGCATTATTTATATTTTAGCCCCTCAGCAAGTATTACTTTCAAATTCTCTTTTGTTTCACCACATACTGCAACATCCCAGATACCATATTTTTCTGATAACTGGATGTTTGGAAATTTTAATTCATTTAAGAGTTAACTACTACCTGCAGAAGCAACCTCATCAAATTCCCAAAAAAGCACAACTAGAAAACAAAACATCAGAAAAATGTCCAAAGCTTACCCACACAGAAAAGCAACATTCTACAGCTTCTTTCCCATTTTCCCCCTCATATAACAACATTTGATGAGCCGAAACACAATGCCTGCCAATGTCAAACAAACTAAAGGAGTAGTCAAAGCCACGGGGAACCCATTAGCAACACCCATGTTAAGGTACATTGATACCACCCATCAGACTCTATACTAGCACCCACTGTCCACTACAAGACGGATTTTCTGCAGGAAATATGTTTAACCATTGTGCAAGCTGGCTCACTGAACAAACTCATTAGTCCACACAGCCAGTTTTCGTGCAATTTTTAGGTAACAAATGCACAACTCGCACGCTCAGTTGTTGAAAGACAAAGCAAGGAGGCGGAACTCCCTTAACATCCACTTAGGTGGCGCCAGCACTACCACAGCACAATTATGACTTTCAAGGTATCACTGGCAGCTACACAACAAGTAACAATACAGCAAGGCATTCAGACACGAGTGTGCCACATTAATGCAAAACTGAGCTCTGACTGTGCAATTAACCAAACAGACATTCATTTTATTTTAAAGTAGTTTTGTGACACCAGAACAGACTGATGGATTAAATGCATCAATCTAGTTAGTGGAAAAGTACTGCCCTGACCTCAAGTGGAAAAGGTCATAGTAGAAGCAATACATTTTCATATACTGTAGTAGCAATTGTGGTTATATATAATCCACACTGTGGCTTGAACTTGTAACAAGCTACATTAAAACCGCAAGGAAATACAATTCTAAATTCAGGCCTATGCACATGTTTGCCAGCAGAACAGCTTAAAGAATTAATAACGCCTTTTCTGTACTCCGTGTACGCAACTTGCTGTGATTTATCCTCTTATTATGAGGTGGCACAATAGCCCATGGAAGCTTGAGAACAAAACAAAAAGCAATCGAATGATTGTATTTATATATTTTTATGAATAAACACACGTGCATATATATATATATATATATATATATATATTATATTGTCGAATGATGATGAATCTTTATATTATTATTACTAAACTTATAATACTTTGAATTTAAATCAACTGCATTCTCCTTTTATTCTACACCCAGACCATTGGTCAGATCATTAAGGTATTTCTATCTTAATTTAGCAGCAAGCTTCAAATGAACATGTAAAGGTGTCTGTAAGCAACAGTCGTTGTAAAAGCTGTGTTTGGTCCACGGCTTGCCTCTACCACCCTGCCTCGGCCTCCGGCAAGAGGCAAAGCAAAGCCAGCGTTTTTATGGTAGAGGAGGGCTGGGGTTACCTGATCGGCCGGGACTGTGAATGCAGGTCTGGGGGACCATGGCTGTGTGGATGGAGGTGGTGGCCCGGCTGCTGAGGTCCATCACAGACGGCACCGGCGGCGGGGCAGCTTGCTGCTGCAGAGCCGACTGCTGGTGCTGGTTCTGCTCGTGCTGCGATGGACTCGAGGGGATGCCATTTTCAGAGAGAAACTCCTCAAGGTCCATGTATTCCAACTGAAAGCTGTCTCCATCATAAGGAAGCGTCTTGTCCCACAGAGTAGGCCCCAAGAAAGCCGACTGTGGAGCATTCCCATCCTCATCCAACTTTTTTTCCTTCTCCTTCTCTTTTGCAAAACCTGCAAAAGATCAGAGGGCCCTTATATATATCGCTATTGTCATGCAACATATTTGCATAGATGAGTGTCAGGTTGTTTATATTCATATCCTACAGCAAATGCAGATCCAGCTCGTTTTCTTCTGCAGTAAAACGGACGTGTCCACTTTGGAAACACAGAGGTTGCATAGGCTATAGTACTTGTTATAATTTAAAATATGCACAGGTACAACAATAAGCACGTACAGAGATCTCATTTAGCTGCCACTCAAGCACTGGGTGCAAATATGCGAAAACTAGTCCAAAAGAAAAGACAAGCATATTAAATCGTTTTCATTGCGCCTATTGGCACGATTAGCATTTTAGATTTTTAAAGTTACCACAATTAAAGTACATTTCAGCAGACAGCCATCTCAGACAGCTGTCACACTTGTCCAAAAATCATTTCAGGCACTTCGCCGCAATTCGTAAATGATCCGCGCAAATCTGAAATGAATTAGCAATGTGCATGCTGCCTTTTACTCGTATTTCCCAAGGGGAGGAAAAATCTGGAACTAAATGGTTAAGACCAGACATGGACACCCAGCCTCGCTCGATAACATTCGCGTACATATATATGTTTTTTTGTCACACAGTGCAGTACAGAAGTGCCACATATGAGCCGAAATTAAGGCGTCGGATGGACATGGATCGGGGGAAATGCGAGCTTTGGCATCCAGCAGACAGCGAGCAGAGGCGTCCTATATACGGACCTGGCGCACAAAGCACAGTTAGCGAGCTAGCCAGGTCCGCCGCTCTGCAACTGGTTGATGCGATCGATTGCAATACGGAAAGGGCATTTTCCGCGCGGCACAGCACGCGGGCACTGCACGGGCACTGCCAGCCTCGCGGTCGGGCCACTGGAGCGGAACTGTCAGGTGCACTCCGGGCGCGCGGAAAGGCTTCGGCTTTTAACCGTCTACGCCGGGACTACAGCAGAACTGCCGATTTAACCAGAAAAGCGTGATTTGCGGTAGCAAATGAAACGGAACGTATTTATTTTACCTTCTTCGTGGGCAAGAGGCAGTTTCATGGGGTTTTCCAGCAGAGATTTCAGCACGCCATGAGTTGGAGGGATGAAAGTTGGGTTTATTGGGAGAGGTCTAGACATTTTCTCCATTGGTTTCTACAGAAGCACAACCTTGTATTCCGGGGTGGGGGGAAAAATATTTATAAAAAAAAAAAAAATCAACGGGGGAGGGGGAAAAATGTCGAAGGGATGGAAAATGAACTTGCTTTGTGACTGGAAGCGAGTATCCCCGAGAAAGTAAGATGTGTTTAAATAAAATGAAATAAAAAAGCCGAGCGACGGGCTGCCAGGCGGAGACGGACGTGCGATACTGAGCGCGGGTCCGCGGCCGGCGGCGCTGAAATGCTCCGCAGCTCCATGTGTGGCTGCTGACGGGCGTGACGTCAGGGGGCGGGGGCGCCGGGCGCCGCCTACCGCCCGCGCGCGGCGCTGCGTTTCGGGGCGCCGCCTACACGCAAAGTTTCCGCGCTCGTTATTCCCGTGCATGCAAATACGTACTGGTGCAAAACTACTTCCATGACTAGTATTTTACGGCGAATTAGGCGCCGCTCCTCGCAGCTTATATCTTACCTAGATACCTGCTGCTGGTTTGCGCGCGCCGTGGCTCCGTGATACTGTCACTGACAGGACGTGAATTGTAACAGAAATGGCAGTGACAATACGTGAGGCGCCTCCCAGCTGCTGGACGCTAAATGGTTCATTAGTGGAGACTGAGTATGTGGGGTAGGAAGTGCTGGATTCGGACAGCCGTGAATTCAGTCACCAAAGGTGCTCGTGTGCATCTGCTAAAATGACTTACACGGCACCATAAAAAGATCATTCTCATCAAAACAGTCAGCGCCTCTGGAGTGTAACTGGCTGGGAAATGCAACGCGGATTTAAAATGCAAACGAAGCACGACGCAATTTGCGTTTGCCTCAGAAGTCTAATTACCGGCACCATATTCTGAGACTTTTTCTTTTTGTTAGTATTTTTTTTTGTTCGCCCGCCCATATCAGCTTTGCCAAATACCGGTCCCCAAAAAAAAACAAAAATAGAGGCTAATCGTCGGCGAATGCTCGCTGTGTCATCACGCGCTCGAGCGCGCGGAGGCGCGGGGACTGAGGAGGCACGTGAGCGCGAGCTGACCTACTTTCGTCCAATCGCTGCGGGAGCGCGCGGCTAGTCTGCGGCGCTGTCACGTGGAACTACATGTGTTCCTGCTGGGGGGGTGGGGGGCGAAAACAAGCGCACCAAAGCGAAAAGGAAAGTGCACGGGGATAAAATAAGCGCCTTATCATCCCCGCCTCGCCTTCGCTGGCAAATTAGTTTCATTTAACACAGAATTTACACCTTTTGCCAAAAAGGCGGAACGTCTTCTGCCTTTCGGCCGATTAGTTTGTATGTCGCTCATTCATAAATTTCGGCTTTTCTTTTCCATGTAAACACCCGTGGCGACAGTGCATGGTGGCTAAAGCATTGCGGTCTCGTGGCCAAGTAGGACAATTATTGCTCACTCCTACGTTAATCCTGATTTTGAATTATGAGATGCGATGGCAAACGGTATAGTTTTAAATAGGAAGCCACGAGAAAGGGGCATGCATAGGTAATTGATTTGAGCAGTTCCAGTGCGTATTTTAATGTTTTCTTCCTCGTTTAATTCACAACATAAAATACGGTAGCAATGGAACAGTGAGCTACGCTATCACCACGTTTATGTATAAACAATAACGTGGATTTTGTAAGTGTTCTTTAAAAGTGACATTTATTTAGTGATGTATGGGCAACGCGGATATTTTCAGCGGCTCTCGATATACAAAAAAAATCCATTTACAACAAACTAAGCGTATGCATCCACTACTTGACCAGTGCCTCATTATATATTTGTAAACAATGGAATATTACTTCTACAAGATCGTGACAGTAGGTCTATTTCTACCTATTTGCTTCTTGAAACCACTGGCGAAAAAAATGAAAAGCATGGAATAAATATCTTGTGCTGAGTCTACATGAAAGCCATAGAGAAAATACAATTAGCATGGCCACCATGCAATAACCTACATTTCCCAGGCTGGTATGCATTCAGCTTATCCTCCGGTGACCCTCCCGCTGGCACTCGCCCATTCCCCTTTCCCTCGCTCGCTAACACACCTCACACAAAAGTCCCGGCATTTCCCTTTCAGACAGCAGCGTCACACGATCCTTACAAAATGCATGTACTGCACGGGGACTGGGGGAATTGATATATTGATATATTTCCTTTCCATCTGTCATTTACCTGTAGCAAGACATGAGACTTGTTACTTTTATGATCTGGTTTACATTATTTTTTATATATATTACACCCACACACAGTACCAGTCAAAAGTCTGGACACTCCAAGGCACCTACGAAGGAGAGTGGTAGTGTTGCATCACATGACCTGAGCATCACCTGACCTACACCCAGTACAGATGGTTTTGGAGGCGTTTGACCAGATAGTAAATGAAAAGCAGCCAATGAGAGCTCAGCATATATGTGGGACCTCCTTCAGGACAGCTGGAAAAGCATCCCAGGAGGCCA
>JAODKN010000093.1:17460765-17472219 GCA_026774425.1 Petrocephalus zakoni | reverse complement strand
GGTGTGCTTGAAGGGTGTTTGGACGGGTGTTTCCTAAAATATGATTAGGAAAATGTCTTGCTGCGCCGCGATAACGTAAGACTTTAATTCCACTGCTAGAACCTTGCTTATTTACTAAAAAAACTGCCGCAGAAATGTACAATGTAACGAGCTATTTCAGTTTGGTGTCATCATGTACGTGTCGTTTACACCGTTCATTATTCGTAATATCCGAGAAATCTGTTGGAATTTAGCTTCTTTGGAAAGCCACACATCCAGACAGTCAATTAGTAAGCTAAAATTGTAGACGCAAGCTAGATATATCTGACTAGATTAAAAATGACTTATAATGAGTTGATTTAAGCGTTATATTAAACGAACGGCATTTAATTCTTATTATGATACTATAATAATAAGTACCACTTTAAAATATAGCAACGGCTGCCATATTTATAGGCCTTTCTATTTTCATAAGATAGCTGATGTATATTATGATAAAATAGTGTAAGAAAAATCTTTGCTGCTATGTTTTATGTTAAATCTAAAAATTGTTGATAAACTAGTTGTGTGTGTGTTTTCTTGTAGGTCAGCGTACTTGGGCTGGGTAATTCAATAAATGACTTTTCAGATTGGTCTGCCATAACACATCTGTCGCCATGATACTTACTTATTTAATCCGGGAGACTTTGTGCAGGACAAGGAACTCTGTGTTATCAAGAACCTCCAGCATGTCCATCTGTACCAAGGCCATGCAGAACCTGGTTAGTTCAAGAGGATTGTACCAGCATGCAAACCAGCTCCTCTCTAGAAAGGCGTCCCAGCACCTCAGTAGGCAGGTGCGGGGTGCGAAGAACCGCAGGAACCCTCACGCAGAGAGACAGGAGGAGGAGTGGAGGAAGAGGAACAGGACTGTCCTCACCTACATCGCTGCTGCCGGAGTGGGCATGATCGGCATGTCCTACGCAGCAGTGCCTCTCTACCGGTTGTACTGCCAGGCAAGTTCTAAGCGGCTCACCTTTCTGCCCTCTTGCTGTCTTACAACAGAAGTAGCATGTCTGTGTCCAAAAACATGCATTCTGCTAGTAAATCTTTTAAATTATTTTGTTGATAAAAGTTGTATTTAAATCTTGAGGCAGCCTGTGAATATGTATTATTCCTCTGTTTAGATAACAGCAATGTGTCATTCTCTGTCCAAGACTTCAGGACTTGGTGGGACTGCTGTGTCCGGACACGATGCAGATCAAGTGGAGACCATGATTCCAGTGAAGGACCGCGTCCTCAAGATCACCTTCAATGCCGACGTGCATGCCAGCATGCAATGGAACTTCAGACCGCAGCAGTCGGAGATATATGTAAGACCTGTGTGTTATAAACAGAAGATCATATTTATCGACGGCTGGGTCTTATAGTTATACAAATAATGTTAGTTAGATGGTGGATCAGAGAGTAGAACTTACCACTCGTTCCCTGTGTCGCACATATTTCCACCAGATTCTCCAGTTTCTTACACCAGTGCAAAGTTAATTTCTGTCTCTAAATTTCCTGCAATATATTATTGTGTGTGTGCGTGCACGCACGCGTTTGTCATCCTGACCAGGAGGCGATGAGCAGTTACAAGTTGGATTATTTTAAATGGGTATTATGTACAGCTACACTACATAACCCTTCTTTCTTTTCCTAGGTTGTTCCTGGAGAAACTGCATTGGCATTTTATAAAGCAAAGAATCCTACAGATAAACCTGTGATTGGAATATCCACCTACAATGTAGTACCTTTCGAAGCTGGACAGTACTTTAACAAAATTCAGGTAAAAATAAAAAACTTCACTAATCCCCTAACTATTCGTTTAATATTAATGAAGGCAGATCTAAGCAGTTATACCAGGTTGACCATGAGCTGTTATGATAGTAATTTTTTATTTTGGCATTTGCCCCTGTATTAAAATTTAAATCTGAAGTCTAATTAATGACTGATGACTACCATGTACTTAGTGTTTTTAGTAATTGGATGAAAACTGTTTGCAACTGATAGTATTATTGCTATTTGAAGTTGGAATTAACACTGACATGGTGCTGTCTTTGCCTCAGTGTTTTTGTTTTGAGGAACAGAGGTTAAATCCCAAGGAAGAAGTGGACATGCCGGTATTCTTCTACATCGATCCGGAGTTCGATGAAGACCCCAGAATGGCAAAGGTGGACACCATCACGCTTTCTTACACTTTTTTTGAAGCCAAGGAAGGACAGAAGCTTCCCATTCCTGGGTATAGCTGATCTCTTCTTTTGGAAAATGGACATAAACCACTTCAGTGGTGATGTGGCACTTAATCACATAGATTTCTATTCAAAGAAATTTTTGTTTTCTTTTTGTCTTGTCAATAAAATGTCTCTAAATATGGACAAGAGTCTGAAAAGTCTTTATTTTAATTCAGTTAAAGCTTTCAATAAGTTTAAATATGTAACCTATAATTACAGAATATAATGTTTTCCTTGTGAAATTGAGAATTAATTATTCTATTATTTTCACTGACACTCTCATTGAAAGTGTAAACATTTTTCTGTAAAATTGACTATTTAAATCTGTCATGTTTTGCACCAATAGTATTAAATTTAATTGAAGGTAGTTGTCAAGCTCACAGACTGTAATATAGGTCTCTGGTTTAAGTCATGTTTACATTTTATTTAGTGATGTATAACCACAGCAAATGCAAGCAAGTGATGTATAACCACAGCAAATGCAAACAAGGAGCTAACTAGGCATAAGTGCAGCTAAGTTGAGCTTCCAATGAATAACTAGTAAGAAGTGTAGTGTTGCTACTGAGTCGGAGCTTTACAATACATTACATACCGACAAAGCGACAGAGCAAAAGATGTGATCAAATGTAAGACAAAGGCAAGTGCAAAAATACAAGAGGATTCTAGGATACTCAAGAGGTCAACAAATGAGACGGCATGGGGTAGCGTGTGGCTCAGTGGGTTAATCATGGGGGTAGCGTGTGTCTCAGTGGGTTAATCCTGGGGGTAGCGTGTGGCTCGGTGGGTTAATCATGGGGGTAGCGTGTGGCTCGGTGGGTTAATCATGGGGGTAGCGTGTGGCTCGGTGGGTTAATCCTGGGGGTAGTGTGTGGCTCGGTGGGTTAATCCTGGGGGTTGTGTGTGGCTCAGTGGGTTAATCATGGGGGTAGTGTGTTGCTCGGTGGGTTAATCCTCGCTGCCTGTGATTGGAAGTTTGTTGGTTCAGGCCCAACATTGGCACGTCGGTGGGCCCTTGAGCAAAGCCCTTGACTGCCAGCTCCGTAGGCTCTGCAAAAGGTGGCTGTCCTTCACGGCCAACCTTGCTCTCATGGAGCCCATGCAGAGCAAGGCTGGGCTAATCATTATGATTATTGAATGGATGGCAAACGATAGCAGTACAGAGCTGGGAAGAGCTAGTTGAGGTGTCCGTGATGTCGAATTCTTGAAGTTTGAAAGGAACCGTGTTAAAATCTAGAGAAATGTCTAAAGTTTTTTTTTCTGGCAGAAGGATTTCTAGGTGGCATTGGCTTGCGGACTGAAGGGAGTGTGTAGGGATGTAGGTGTTCATATCGGTGCTATTCCGTTTACCGCTCTGAACTTGATGACAGTGAATTTAATTTAGCTGGGCTAACATGAGAGAATATTTGCTTGACTATCAAATAATTAACGGTGGAGCTGTTTAAACGTTTCTGCAAAACAACCCTTACCCACAGCAAAAGTAGTTTGCTTCTCTTACGCAGGTTATTATATAAATGTTTCATTCCTGTTATTGATTATACTGACCACCAGAGGGCGCTCCCAAATTGCTGTTGTGTTTGGTAAACACGTACTCCCCTAAGTTCAATATCAGCCTTTTAGAAGTATTAACACAGAATTAGTGATTGATACGATAGTAGAACATTCGGTCGTACCTATGCAAAACAAAATTCTGCATTAAATCCATATTAATAATTAATAATCCTATTAAATAAACACACTCGTCTCCTTGCAACTAGCCAGTCTTCTGGAAACATTTTCCAGGTCTTACCGGAAAATGTTTTTTTCTTAACTAGAGAAAACAATTTGTTCTCGACATTTAATTGCACCGTTGGTCATTTTAAAGCTTCCGTGACTCATTGAGATTCCAATGGAGCTGGAATATTCTATAATGACAGTCACATGATACATATCCTCACGGATAGTTGCATGGTTATTCTCTAGGTGGGCAATAAAAAACGCTGCGTGCGTCTACAAAATCAGCTATTATTATACTCTCCAGAGTTGCCAACCCTTACCATTGGATTGATATGGGGCTCAGGGAACTTTTAATCGCCAAAGCATAACCGTTTAATCGGCTATCAACATTTGTTTCAGCTTCTCGAGTAAAACTGCAAAATACGTCATGCATGCACTTTTTTCTCTCTCGAAAACATCACAAAACGCCATATGTGTTACTGGGAGAATTAACTGTATTTGCAGTCACCTGACTCGGACACGCGCCTAAAGAGCTGCGGCTTGGTAAACAAAAACAAACGAAGCCCCGCCCGCCCGCTAGCCCCTGGCCAACGATCAGCTAAAAAGTACCAATATGGCATGAGCAACTTTGTTATGCTGCGCGCAGAAACAGATCCAGGGTCAGTTCTGGGGGGGGGGCACCTCATGGCCTGCACGTTAGTCACATCCTCCGTGTGTTGACTGGGCTTTTCTGATTGACGTGTGCGGTACCCAATCACGAGAGCGAGCCACCCTAGCAACTCAGCAGCCGGACCAATCGCGGGACTCAGGTGGGTGGGGCTTCGATTAGAGCGCTGGCGACGGCGCGGTGCTTAACAGCGACATAAAAGGCGTAGGAGGGGACGGGCGCCGGACAGGTATCTCCTGCCGGGGAAGGGGACGGATAGGTATCTCCAGCCGGGGACGGGCGCCGACAGGTATCTCCTGCCGGGGACGGGGACGGACAGGTATCTCCAGCCGGGGACGGAGACGGACAGTTATCTCCAGCCGGGGACGGAGACGGACAGTTATCTCCAGCCGGGGACGGACAGGTATCTCCTGCCGGGGACGGGGACGGACAGGTATCTCCAGCCGGGGACGGGGACAGGCTGCGTGCGCACGTCGCGTAGCTCTTCGGCGCAGGCTTCCTAAACTTGGTCCGCGGGGAGAGCCGAGCGGCGGCGGCGGCGCCGTAATCAGCGACACTTCGCCGGCACTTTCCCGAAGCGATGTCCCGCCGGGCGCCGTGGCCGCGACGCGCTCAGGCGGCTCCGGGAGCCTCTGCATGACGCCCCGCGTCCGGACGCCGGCACACCGGCACGCTTACCCCCCTTGTGAAGGCGCCCGCCCAGACGGACTTTCCCCGGCGCCCGGTGGCTCCGGCTGACTGCCTGCGCCGAGCCGCACGGGGGGATCCGGACCATTATGGGACATCGGAGTGGCGCGCCGTGAGCATGAGCCACCGAAGCAGCCCCGCGAAGGCGTACGATTTCCTGCTCAAGTTCCTGCTGGTGGGAGACAGCGATGTGGGCAAGGGGGAGATCCTGGCCAGCCTCCAGGACGGGGCCAGCGAGTCCCCCTATGGATACAACATGGGTAAGCCAGCCCCGGAGGAGCGATCGCTTCTAAGCAAGAGTAACTAAAATGTATCCCTGATGCGCGACACCTGTTTGCTGGGATGGCAGTCTGGGTGCCATTGGGGGGGGCACATTGTCCCGGGACGGCACAGTGCGTATCGGAGTCTGACTCGTCGCTTGTGATGTAAGTGATGTAAATGCAGATGGGCCAGGAGAGCTGATTGCTGTGCACGCGTGTGAGACGCTTACATGCAATGTTACTGTTCCGTGCAATGTTCCTTCTCCAATGTTACTGTATAACATTAAAAAGTTGTAATGCTGAGAACCGACTGCACACATTTTAACTGCTTTTAAGACTGGTGAGAGATATTTTCACCCCCAAAAGCAACTGTCTTCGGACGTATCACGTGTCACCCTTAAAAAAGAAATTTTGAAATTGCTGTATGAAACCTGTTGACTTCACACAGAGTGGTTATTTCTGAGGTCCTTTCTGCTTGACAGGCTCCCTGCTGCTGCCGATACGGCTAAATGTAGTTACACTGCGATTGCTGTTCTTGAGTGTATTGATCTATTGAATTTGATTTAAGTCGTTTTCATGAGGTGCGGCCATCCATCCATCTTCTATAACCACTTGTACTATTCCGGGCCATTGGGGACCTGGAGCCTACAGGCACATGGCAGGAGACGAGCATGGGGCACCAAGACATTGCAGGCCACAGTCACACACCATTCACTCACAAACACACACACACACACACACCGGCAATTCGGTAACTCCAAGTAACCTCAGCCTGTTTTTGGACTCTGTGGGGGAAGCCAGAGTACCCCGAAAAAAACCCCAAGATGACATGGGGAGAGCATGCAGACTCCACACGCATGGAGAAAAGGGCCAGTTTTCTGAGGTCCAAATAGTTTGCAGTTCTAATTGATTTTAAACAGCCTGTCAGAACCTTGTATCTGGAGGAGCTTACAATCTGAATGGTCTCAGCGAGAACTTCAGGCTCCTTACAGTTAGTTTGTGTGTGATAATCTTTTGGTTAGCTGTTTTTTGAGCTGTGGACAACCCATCTTTCTTTCCCAAGTAAAGAAGTTATATAGTCTCCTCTTTTCGAATGAATTCTCATTGCATTTAGGGTCTGGCAGGCTTTTAGGATCTGCTGCCAGGTGACAGAATGGAAAGTTCTTCCAAAAGCTTCAAATGCAAATTGAACAAAGAGCGCTTCTAAAGTAAAGACTGAGTTTACAATAAGGGGTTTCATCTTGTTTATCTTAAATTGAAACAATGGAATTGGAAATGGAGCGATTCGTGACGCGACCATTGTTCATTAGTCACACTGTAAGGAAAATATGTATATTCATCCATCCATTCATCAATCCATCTATCTTTCAGCCATTCATCTTGGCCAGGCTCATGGGGGTCCTGGAGTCTATCCCAGGCAGCCTCGGGTGTGAGACAGGGCTACACACAGAGTGGGATGTCAGTAGAATTTGTTTAGGCCTAATCCTTATAAAAGTAGATGCAAGCATGGTATCTAGTATGCTGTAGACCTATATATTTATAGCTTTAAAAATATAATATGTATTGAAAATCTATGAGCTTGTATGTCTTGGCAATGTACATGTGTGAACTACATGTAGTGCCTGAAGAGCATATGGCTCATATATTTTTCATAGTAACTTTTGATGAGATTTTTACAATTTTGAGATGTACTAGGAGTTTGTTTGCTTCCTTATTTGCCATTATTCCAAAACGCTTTAATATACCGTGAGACTATTGACGTGTCAGATAATCAAGAGTACTATAGCGTCCTCCTATATCGGGCAGATGAAGCATTCTTATGCAGGATTTAGAGGAACTATTGCAGCATCAACACTCAGTTCAAAGGCAAAGCCTGTGCCTTGCGGATATTACCGAGTGTTTCACCGTGTTACATGACGGCGTTGTTTATGCAGGGTGTGAGCATCGCTCTCCGGGGTGTTAAGTGCTGATTATGTGAAAGAGGCACGGAAGCTCTCTTTTTGGGGAGGTAAGGTCTGGGAGTACTGGAGCCAGTTTCCCACAGTGGCGGTGGTGAGGGGGTGGGGGGGTTTGGGAAAGTCAGAATCTGGATATCACAACTGTCTGCGCACTTTACTGAAATGGGAATAATAAAAAATAAGATTCATCGGCCACTTATTGAATTTTAGTGGGTTTTTATTTATTCATTTATTTTTTTGGTAACACTACTTGTGGGGTTGTATATAACTTTGTAACTCCTTTAATTCTCAAGTATAAAACATGCACTACTACATTATTTATGTTCCCTCAAGTAAAGTGTTACCCTTTTCTAACTTGGTGTGTTTCCATTATGTACTGCATGTCGATATTTCCTTACTCCATGGGATTGTTATGTGTCCACCATCTGTACAGTACTTACAAATGAATGGCAGGTTTCCCAATACTGGCTGTGAGCCTTTACATTTAGGCCACACAAGTCGAGCACCGATAGATTAACTTTATATCTACACGTTTAGCATAACCTTTGACATATGTAGGAAACATTATAGATGCATATTCGAATACAAGTGCTATATGTAAAAATATTTGTTGCCATACAGTGCTTCTTAATATTCAATACTGATACAAATTATCTGTCTGCACTGTTAGTTTGTTCATTGAATTGTCAATTTATTATTATTTTTCTCCTGCTGTATTTTAGTATTGTAGCAGTGTACTACATGTAAAATAACATAAATTTAGAGAAAGTAGTCAGATTGTATGATGTATTTTCATCCCAACCAGGGGCTTAGCTGTGGCTCAGCCTAGCAGCTGGGTTTCCGGAAGGGGTTTATGACTCTGAAATCCCAACTGTGGCCCTGGAACTGAGTGGAGAATCTGAACAATTCATTTGCAGCAGACTGCTGTATCACTTTACATATTACTATAGTGGATAGATAAGGCTATATATCTAACACTGCATTCCTTGTTCATTCTCAGAAGTGTGGCTTTCATAAGGTCTTATAAGAGAATAAGTGGCATTAGCACTCGCAAAGACATCATTCTTATGTCATTTAACAGGAACCATTATCATGGGTGGTCTTTACTGGCCTTTTGCGATTTGCTGATATTATCGGTAATTGGCGATACTGGTTTTAGCATCCGACAGCAGCGATTACTGAAAGATTCATGATTTGGCTTTCACTTTGGCCTTGTATCTAATGTTTCTGATGCAGTAAAAAATGGCTATAATTTTTTTAACTCCTCATAGACTTTCAACAAAAAAAAAATTGTAAGTTTGTGTTCAATTTATTTATTTACTTTAGACCAGTGGTTCTCAAATATGGTTACCCGTTCCCCCACCGCCACCACTAGTACACAGGAAGGGTAATATTTTCTGAGGTGGTACGTGATGTAAAAAGTTTAAAGACTAAAGTAACGATGATCAGGACTGCTAGTGATTCCTACCCACCCCCCACTACCGCCACCACCTCTTGTGTGCATGTGTGTGTGTGTGTGTGTGTGTTTGGGGCCCTAGTGGAGGCCCTAGCCTGTAGATGGATACATATATACATGTAAATAAATTTACATGTGAAAATATTTTTGCATGTCCGTCCATCTGACGATATTGGAGATAGGCCTATCTGTAGTTTTAGCACTTAGCATTAGCGAATGTACTATTTTTGCTTGTTTACATTCTTGGTTCCCTGTGTTCTTTTACACTAGAAGTTTTGACTGCTCCCAACTCAAGTGAGCAGCCGTAATAGGGCACTTTGCAGTGAGGCAAATTCCAGCAGAGGTGGCAGGAACAGAATGGCGTAGACAGGTGGCGAATCTCATTTTAGACAATAGGGGAGTTTCAGCATTTATAGCAGGCCGCTGTTTACGTCGTTTGGGCGGCGTCAGCACGAGCAGCATGAGACGGAATAGTGTTAGAGTGGAACAAACGGGACGAGTCCTGTGCACCGTCCTTTTCCTTCTGCGGAGAACTAAAAGGTTTTTATGCACTTGTTAAGATAAAATGTTGGAGTTTCTGGCTGAAAGTGATGTCAGCATGCCCAGGGGGGTTGGGCAGCCAGTTGACCTTGGACCCCCAGAGGTTTTTTTCTCCCTACTTGGGATTTTTTGGCTCCCCTTCTCCGTTGTCAGCTGGCTTTTTTTTTCTTTCATTTCTTTGTATTTCATTTTCTTTGTTCTACTCTGTTTTGCATTATGCTTTCTTAAATATATGGTAATGTATCCCAACACAACCATCAACTCTGTTGTGAAAGGCGCTATATAAAAATAAATTGAATTAAAACATGAAAAATAAGTAAAACTTTCAACACCGAAGTGAGGGTCTGCTTTCTCATTCAAAATAAAGTAATGGTGCTCGAAACAGTGGCATATATACACAGTAACTCACTCACACATGTGTGCATATATGCTGAAGAAGATATTTAGGTTACAAGGTATTTGTGCATATAAAAGTTGCACATAGACATTTTCTGTGTACTCTTCCACAGGCAATACACTGCAAGAAAGATATATGAATTTCACATGCATAATGGGTACTTTTAAAGTAAAAGTTATTATTTTTTTCTCTTACTTTATGATCTTGATTCTCCCCTTGTTCGGATTTTATTGTGTGGAAAAATCTTTGCCGCATCCTAGATTACAAAGAATAACCACCATTGGATGATTTGCAAAATGTCAAGTAGCTGAAAAACTGGCAGTTCTGGATCTGAACTACAGGTCAAAACATGTTGCTTTAATCAGGAGGAACATCGCAGACATCATGGAGAGAAACCAAGGGCAGGTGTCCTCTGGAAGGAGTAGACCAAAAGATTTTGTCAGGCTATTTCCATTTTACAGTGCATATCCTGATTTAACATCCTGAACTTTCAGTTTGGTCGCTGTTTACCATCAGGACACCGGAGACACTGATGAAGCATGATATTCACTGTGGAACGTTACATCAGTAGAAATCCAGCATGGTCTTCATTGTCTTAGTAGATGGTAAAGTAGAACCATCAAAGTTAGCTTTTCTTAGAACATGATACGTATGGAGTATGGAACTTTGTCTGAATTACACAATAAAAGTGCTCTACATTGCAGAAATGGTGATATATCAAAGAAATCTATGAATTACTAAAAGGAATCTCTCTTAAATGCTTTAGGTTGTGTGTCGAAAGCTAATTCACTCCTCTACAGTTGTTAAGAGTTTAAAGATTTTTAGTTAAATCAATTTAAGGTACATGTTTTAGACTCCAGCCATACAACAATCCAAATGCTTGTTGTAATACATGATTGTAATGTTTGTACAGTTGCAGATTGTCTTTGTGCCAAAATGATCAAAATACATAGCGACTGCTGTTAAGGGAAGCATTGGAGATGTGTGTGCTTTTGTTAATGTTCAGTCTGGCATTGTAACCGACAAAATGTTGCTGTGAGCGTTATTTTTTACACATTTCACACAGATGGGATTTCTTAGCAAGAGCAACAGTCATGCTGGGTTTTTGATTTTGCAGCGTAGTTGGTGGTGTTATTTTTCTGGTCAAAGATTCGGGCAGGTGGGACTAAATGGCCAGAGAACCTGCTCGAAGGAGATTACGGGCTGGCATTTGGATCAGGACGTAGCCAGACATATTTGGTAATGTGCTGCACTTTGAAATAAAGGTATTAATAATCAGTGACAGCTGCCCATGAAGTAGAAAGCGGAAAAGCGGGGTACCAGCACAGACGGCAGGATGGATGTCTGTCTCCGTTCTGAGATGATGCAGCGTAAGGTTTCATGTTATTTGTCGAGTGTGTCATTTTTAAGCAGGAACTGCTGCAGGGAGACATGAGGTGGCCCCTGGTGTTGTGCACTTGATTCAAGCCTTCCTATATTAGGAAGCCCTAACACAGCTGCCTCTAGTCCAGGAAAGCGACAAGACAAATTAAGGACACGTGCAAC
>JAODKN010000093.1:17410384-17425676 GCA_026774425.1 Petrocephalus zakoni | reverse complement strand
ATATATATGTATGTATACGTGTGTGTATCTGTATGTATGTGTGTGTGTGTGTGTGTATATAAATATATATATATATACACACACACACACACACACACACACACACACACACACATGTATGTGTATGTATATGTATATACATACACGCATACAGTGGTGGCAAAAATTATAAGAACACTTGGCATATTTAAAAGGTTTCAGTTGTTTTTGTTGAGTTGGCCATTAAAATACCCATAAAACAAATGAAATATCTACCAAGTGATCATTATGCTCTATGAACGATAGAATAGAGCCTTCATAAGGGGAATCACTGAGTCCAGACCATCTGCATATTTCATGAACATTATGAAATGTTTTGGAGGCAAAAATCTGTCAGGTGTTCTAATAATTTTAGCCACCACTGTGTGTGTGTGTATCTGTCTGTATATATATATATATGTGTATACATGTGTATATATACACACGCACGTATGTATATGTGTGTGTGTGTGTGTGTGTATATATGTATATGTATGTATGTGTATAATATATATTTGTGTATGTATATATGTATATCTGTGTGTGTATATATACACGCGCGCACACACGTATGTATACTTTTATATGTATATAAAAATAACACATGCATATACATATGCATATATATAATGACAAGACATACTTAACCTACTAATTATGCATGAGTGAGAGTTTTTTCAGCTACAATAAACTTTTCTCCTGTGCTTAGTGTAGAGGGGATTTGCCTTGGTATCGACTGTGCACAAAACTCCTTTGCGATGGCAAGCTTACGGATCCTCCCTGTCACTCTGCAGTGTGCTCTGTACCTCTGTCTCACATTTCCCTAGGCCATGACTGGCAAGTGTATGCGTCAGCCAGCCAATCACGATTAAACCCAAAGGCCACATCACATCATTAGAGAGCTAATATACTGTCAGATCAGGAAATAAACAGTTGACCGCTAATATTCAAAACTAATTAGCAGATTAGATAATTGCATGCCACTGTATATTCTGACAAAGCTTCGTCTCACATTGCATGTCTTGTGTGTTATTTGTACTAGCCCTAATAATCCTGCTCTCTCCTGGCCGATAAATCGCTGCGAGCTCATGCTTGAGCGATGATGCACTAGAAAGCAGTAATATAGTCATCATTAAGGGATGTTGTTAGGCACACTGCTATTAGTAAACCCTACCAGTTGTTCTTGGTCTTTTCTGAGGAGTTTGCATGGAAATGCTGCCCGTATAGTGCTGTTGATACATGTAACCCTACCCTTTTAGTAGAGGTACCGCGACCAAGTTACTCTGTAGTTTTGGTGCAGTACAGGTGTATATCCTTTTCTTTGTTTGTGTTCTACCTGGCGCCAAAGTACTTTGAGGGCAGTGCACCTGAACAACCAAACAGTTACTTCAGCATTAGTTCAAATACAAGAACTCGTGGCCATAGGTGGAAATTAGTGGGAGAACATTTCGAACTGGATTTGAGGAAGCACGTCTTTACACAGCGTGGTGTTAGAGTATGGAATAGTCTTCCTGTTAGTGTAGTGCAAGCTAAATCCTTGGGTTCCTTTAAATCAGAACTTGATAAGATTTTAACAACTCTGAGCTATTAGTTAAGTTCTCCCCAAACAAGCTTGATGGGCCGAATGGCCTCCTCTCGTTTGTATATTTATGTTCTTAACAATTAATTGCAGTTGACTTGCTTGTTGAAAATGAAATGGAAATGAAAAAATGACCTTGTTTCTCGCAGGGGACTCTGATAAGGATATTTGACACCTCTGCAGGCCACCTGATCCAGGAACTAAGGCGGGGCTCACAAGCAGCTAACATATATTGGTGAGTAGTTCAATAAGCTGTCTTGCTTATTATTTGCTGGTAGGTAACTGCATTGTGTCAGAATCTGGTTACCTTGCTGTCTGTGTCTCCCTCCAGTATTAATTTCAACCAGGATGCATCTCTCATCTGCGTGTCCAGTGACCATGGCACTGTACACATATTTGCAGCAGAAGATCCTAAGAGGAACAAACAGTCCAGGTCTGGTATAGGTTTGAGCTGTTACCACTGCTTCTATGTTTCACTGCTGTTCAGATGTTCAGGTACGTATGCCTAAATGATTTTTTTAAATTCTGTTTTCAGCCTGGCTTCAGCAAGCTTCCTTCCCAAATACTTCAGTTCCAAATGGAGCTTCTCCAAGTTCCAGGTCCCCTCTGGCTCCCCCTGTGTCTGTGCCTTTGGAACGGAACCCAACGCAGTCATAGGTATGGCAGGTTCTCTGCTCCAGGGAGCATAAAGGCAGCATGCCTACTCCCCTGTTCCTGGCAGGGTTAACAAATGAAGCAGACAAATAACTGGGCTTGAGTCAGCGGAGCGAGGAAATCGAATCACTCACTGGGAATGTCCATTTTTTTCTGCATACTCCGTTTACCATGGAGTGTTAGGTTACAGCCTAACAATGAGCTAATGCAGGGGAGCTGGGTGGGACTTGGCTGCTTTGGGGGTTGGACTTGGTTGGGCAAAGCGCTGACAAGGAGATTATTACCTCCTGGTGCCATTGTTTTTCTGTATGACCGTCCACATACCTTGCAGAAGCTTAGCAGAGTAATCATCTAGTTTTTCTAGTTAAGACTGGGGTATCTTAAGTTCACTCTAAATATTATTAATGATAGTATGTAGAGCGAGCACTGAAACTGACTTTTTTTTGGTTTTGCAGAGTTATGTGAATGCAACTAAATTTAGCTATGCTGCCATCTAGTGGAATAGTGCTATACATTTAAGTCTTCAAAATATAGTGCGTTTTTATTAAATTGCTCTCTTGAAAATGTTATCTGCATTAAGTAATTACCTGCTGTATGAAGTTGCTTATGACTGTAGTAATCCCATTTTTGTTTCCTTCCTCTAGCCATATGTGCTGATGGCAGCTATTACAAGTTCCTGTTTAACCAAAAAGGGGAATGCTCCAGGGATGTTTATGCACAGTTTCTGGAAATGACAGATGATAAAATCTGACCCACTAGGAACCGTGTGAAGGTTTCTTTTAAAATACATATTTTTTTTTTCCCTTTGGTCTTTTCATTCCCTCCTGCTGAATACAGACACAAATGGCACATCACAAATTGAGTGTCTGATGTGGGAGAGGTACTGTCAGAGCACAGTGGTCACACAGGACAAGTAGGAGAGCTTCATGAACTTGAACGTCTGACCTATGGAGATTTCTTCCCTTTGCTGGGATTTAAAAGATAGTCTTATGTTGACAGGCACGCCTGAGCAGTGGCGGAAGAGACTGGAGCGTGCATTAGGAGGAGTGTTATTTTTGTTTCTTCTTCCTGGAAGGACAGTTTTTTGTTTTCTTTTTTAAGCATAACATTTCAGTTTGTTCTACACTAGTTATGATTGTTGAGGAGGCCCCCTTGTGGTGATCACACTAAAGAATGTAATACTGTGGTATTCGTCATGATATTTTTTTATTTTAAAGAACAAAGCTGATTCTCCTGTTTTGTTGAGTAACACCACCTAACCAGGTCTAGGGAGTGCCTCTGCTGATTTACAAAGTAAGTTTCACTTATATAAATATACATACATTTAAATACCTATTAGCACTAGATTTGATTTTACTCCGTGTATAAAGCCAATATTCCATACTGAATCTATGTACTTGTAGAGATTATACGTATACAAAAGCAACGTTTTCTTCCCCCTCTTATTCATGTTGTTTGCTCGTATGTCCAATGCTCCCTTTTCCTTTTCTCAGTCAGCAACCAGTGTTACAGCCAGCTCCTACCATTAATACGTAACTGTCTTCCCTTTGCTGAGTATTAGGAGCATGGTGCCAATACCATAAATTACCCATAAGTCGCTCTGCTATTTATCCAAGGCGCCTACTGGGTCGGGAACGAGGAGTCAAACTGTCAGCATTTTGGAATTCATTTTCCCCCTGCATATCCGGCAGAAAACATCAACTTCATACCTTATCGTAACAAGATCATGCTTTGTGGAGGTTGTGTAATTATAGCTGCGAAAGAGGACTTTAATTTCTGTTGCATGTTGTGTCCAGATTATTTGTGATTCTTTTGGGTGATTCTTTTGGATAAAACAAGCTAATCTCAGTGGTTTCCTTCTGACTTATTACGTTATTTAAAAGCAACAAATTAGGCACTGGTTGGTTTTGAAGAATTTTATTTATTTATTTTTTTTAATCATTAATCTCCAGACTCTCAACAGCTTGGTTTTTATCACTCCTTGTCAAACTAAACCTGGAAGTTCCTCATTCACATGACCCAGGCAAAGTCCCTTTTTAATGTAACATGAAAGGAAAAAAGCCTTTGGTATGGAGCTTTGGTAACTGAGTCTGGTGCTTGCTTACCAATTACATGCCAATTTCCATGATATGGAGTTTTATTTCATTTGTTGGGATTGAAAGAAGTCGTATCCTGACAAGTGACATTGAACAGTTGCAGAAGAGACTGAATCAAACATCATATACACCTTTCCATGGATTTAGTCTCAGGTGTTTGCAGTTTGGGTCATTTTAGTGCATGTCAGTCCTTCTACCATGGGAATCATTGTTTATTGCATGTTTTCTACTATTGTTGCCCAGGCCTACAGGTCCTTTGTCACTTCAGAATGTAAATGTGCTCAGGTTCCAGCCTGGACTGAATGCCATGGGATAGAACTTCTGCATCACGAATGAAGAGGGAAAAAGTCAGGTGGAGTCATGTCCTATTCAGGTGGCAAACACTCAAGATTTCTTCGCTAATCCAGCTCTTACACTTGGCAATTGCCTATGAATGGCTCAGTCTACAAGCTTTCAGTCACATGTGTCTTATGTCCAGGTACCTAAACCTACTTTGGGTTCAGCTGCTCCCTCATTGACCATGTAGCCTATTTTACTTTGACATTCACTGCATTTTTATGTTTAGTAACAGCAATAACTTTGCAGCCAGAAACTGTCTGAATCACTCAAATACTCTAAATATGAATGCACTATTGTACAAGTTAAATGTTTCTTGCTGGGGGGAAAAATTCTTAAAGAACCGTCTACAGTTGAGGACTGGGCCTTTTCCACCACTTCCTACCAAGAGGTTTTCAGTGTTGTAATTATAATGGCAATCATCCATCCACAATAGTTTAAATTGGCTGCAGACTCCTTTGGCTGCTGCCTAAGCATTTCCTCGTTAGACAGCTGCATGTCGTTACTGCAACCCATATTTTGGAAAAGCAGAAAGCTTTGTTGGAAGTTTATTATAAAAATGTGCAGCTCAAGTACTGGGTATAGTGTATAGCCCAAGTTTGTATCAGTCTTTTTCAGAAGTGAAGAATACCAAATTTTGGGTGACAGTTGGGTAAAAATGTTATAGCTCAGTTATATATAAATGTTTACAGACAACCTACCAAGGAAATGTATCAGGGTAATGTCCCATCCGCTAGTTTGGAAACATTCATACCTGTATGCATCTTATTTACATTTTTGCAGTCTTTTTTTCTCATGTTCAAGCAAAGGTATTTGGTTAGATTAACAGTATTTCATTAAAAAGAACATACCAATCATCAGACTGTTGGGTGAAATTCCTATAGTGACAGGGCCTTAAGGTTCAAGGCAGAACGCCTACCTGTTTGTGTTCTGAAAATCAAATGCATTTGAATTGCAAGAATCATCCTTGCATGCGATTTTCGGTGTGTGACCTACATCCAAAGACTGACTGTGCAGCCTACTTAGATTTGTCTGGTACCTGTACTGGCTGCGGTGGGGGAAGGAACAAACAGAACACAGAAGCAGGAGGAGCCCTATCATCTTATAACATGGTTTCCATGATAGGACATGTTTTCCAGTCATTTTAAATTTGTACATTTGATATGTATCCAGGAATTTGTAAATTAATGTAACTTAAAAAAAAAATCATAACTTGTCACACCATGGACAGCAAAAAGAATAAATCAACATTTCAAACCATATTTCCATTCCAAAGGGCCACTGAATCTTGAAGCAAGGTTCAGAACTGGCAACATCTGAGCATGTTCCCATACTAAAACATCTATCTCCACAACTGTATCTGAAGGACTGACAATCTAGATAGTTTTTTTGGTAAGGAGTTAACATTCCATTTGAACCAATTAATACAGGCTGGTATCTACTTGCAAACTACACATCAAACAGAACAGCAGTGATGCTCCTGACACCTGAATTCAAAACGGTCAAGTTAACAGCCCCCCCCCGCTGATGTTTGAAAAATGTGAACAATTAATGGTTAGATATTAAAGTGACATTAATCTGTGCCAAAGTTAAAAATTCCATTAAAATTAAACTACATCTGCCGTCCAAAGTCCTATGAAATACAAAGGATGCGTGCAATTATCCGAGCAGATGGACTGCTACTCACTCCCCCTTTTCTTTGAAAATGTATAGGCAAGCAGTTAGTGTTTGGTCCATTTCTTTTTCCACTTCCTAAGCAGGCTGCTATGCTCAGTATTTCACAGACGTTTGTCTGGTCTTTCCTCATGCATAGGAGTTGGTGTGACATGGAGAATAAGCTAGACCTCATGTAAGGTTTTTAAATTAATTTATAAAAAAAGAAAACAAAAAAAAAGCATTTACCCACTTAAGCAGAACATCACTTTTTTTCCTCTGAACAAATACAATCTGAAGAGACTTTTCGGTCGCCAAAAACAATAAAAATCAAGCAAGAGACTGCCAACTTCAACAGAGTAAACACTGGCAAAGATACTGGGGTAAACAAGGAGTAAGAAAAGGAAACAATAAGAAAACATTAAGTGCAGCACTGGTCAGATTCATAGTAGGTATTTTTCTTCAGTTTCATTTTCTGTTATCGGCTCAGGTACATTTTCTCTAATTAGTTACATGCAAGCTTGAAACATTTGATTAACTACATATGGAGATATTTTTATATCTTATTTGTTATCTGTTAAAATATGAATATCTGTAGATGTAATAAAGAAACTTCATTTTGATTTGACAGAATGGACAAAAACCAAACCACTCCATTGATAGATTAAAAAAATAAAAAAAAAAAGGAAAAACAAACTACATTCATTATTCACTGAACATGAAAAGTCCACATAACAAAAAACAGTTTGCGATTCCAATGTATATGTGGAGGGATTTTGGTTGAAATGTAAGACACCCCACTATTTATACTTTACTTTTTTTGTTGCCGTTTTTGCTGGATTTGTTTTGTGCCTAGAGAAATGAAGATACACCCAGAAGTCCTAAGTTCCACATGAACAACAAAATACTGCATATCTACAACTGCATTAGGTAGGTCAACATGAAGGCTAGCTGCCAAGATACAGGAAATGGCTCCACATGTCAGTTCCCTTAGTGGAATATGCTGTCGTTTAAAACCGGATTTACGCAAAGCCATGTTGTCATTACACGTGTGGGTTTCATTCCGCTTATCCAGAGTCTCGGTGTTAAGCCGAGCGGGCTGACCTGCCGTTGACCCTCTCCCAAATCCCAGTCTGCACTGAGGTAGTTGTGACAGAGGTGCAGCACAGCCTGGTGACATGGGCCTTAGTCTGGATGTCCAGGTTCATCATAACTTTTCTTTGAAGGCTTCCCGTGTCACTCTTTTCTTAATTCCACCTACTTGGTTTCCGTCTATCCAGGGGTTGTCCCTTGCCGTCTGCGTTTCCCCTTAGAGTCACTTTCCTTACAAACCCGTTGGGTGGTAACACATTCCAAAGTTCAGCGATGCTTTAGCCTGTCTTCTCCTTTTGGCACCTTGGAGTACATATGGAGGGAAGGGAAACGTAAAAGGCGGAGGAACAAAAATGACGGCAGTAAGGTGAAGACGCAGGCCTTAGTGCTGACTGCTCTGCTCGGCGATGGCCGCCGCAGGCCTGTCCATGTTCACAGCGATCACTATGCTCTCCGCCTCCTCGCTCTTGATCCTCTTCAGTTCCGGCTGCTCGGCCTGGTCGCCATTTTGCCTCTTAGTGGGGAGAGAAGCTGAGGCAGAGGCGTGGGTGGCCAGCATGTGCAAAGGGCTCGCGACAGCTGTAGAAACAAAGTGCAGAAGGGCTAGCTCTACAGTCTAGGCAGTACACTTCACTGAACTGTGGTCTTCTAGTGATACCCTAAGAAAAAGCTGACAAAGTGTTTCTGTACTTCCAGGAACTGTAAAACAAACACTGTCAAATCACTACTCTTGTGGTGGATACAAGCTCTGTTTCAAAAACAATCCAGGCCCACAGGAACGGGAAAGCCCACTGTGAAGCGGTCATCCTACTCACCGGTGTTGGCCGGTCCTTGAATGGCAGTGGTGACGGGCACGACATGGGTGCCATTTTGCACAATGGTCTTTATGGGGAGCTGGTGCTGGCCCACAATCGTAACAGTCTGTAGTGCTGTGGCCTGAGAGGTCTGCATGATGCGGTTGGCAGTGCCTACAGGAGCATGGGTCATAGCAGGAACAGGTTCTACTTTAACTAAAGACATATGAGAAGGTCAGTCAGCAAAGGGAACACAAAACTAACTGCTCTGTAAATAAGCTGTCAAACGAGACCCTTTTTGAGTAAGCTTTGCATATATTTTTAGTGTAAGCCAGTATTTGGGGTGGGGGTGGTTCAGGCTTACCTTTGACTTCTTTATGCTCACCGTTTTCTTCCGGTTCAGCCTTTGGCGGTTTGACCAGGGCGGCCTGAGCGACGACGGCTTGGCCAGCCACGGTGTAGGTGTTGGCAGTCGTCAGCTCCGCCACGGTGGTGACAGACACGGCTGGGATCTGGTGGACTACGTGGACCGTCTGCATGACGGGCTGCTGGGAGGTGGAGGTGGTCACGGGTGTGGCCACAGCATAGGTCACGGGCTTGATAGCCTGGGGTAGCTGCCGTTGAACCGTAATAAGAACTGGCTGACTACTGAGCGGTGAACCTGGATACGGAGATACAAGCACACACAAAAAAATATTGTACTTCCTTTAGTTTCATGCATATTAAAAAGCACCAAGATGCGAGAGAGTGGTGTTCGGCACAATAATATAGCTAGTAACATTCAAGCCCCTTACCAGGAGCACTCTGAGCAAAGCGGGCCTCCTGTATGACAGCCAGTTTAGGCTGGACAGCTGTCGTGGTTGGAGTAGGTGCAGGAGTGGGCTCTGCCTCCATGGGGACAGGGGAACCTTCTCTAGATAGACTATCTGGGGTCTGCACCCCACTGGAGTGGGCAGACAACACCCCAGAGTGATTAGGGGAAGCTGGAGCACTCCTGAGAAAAAGATGGGAAGCAGACTCCGATCAGACAAGCATGTGCAGGTTTACAGTCTAGATTTGTGTCTTTGTGCAATTAAAGTATAAATAGTAAGCATTGCTCAGTGATTATAATTAAAGAAGCAAGAGGGATTCAGCACTGCTGGTGCTAGGACCCCTAATGATGTCATTTTCTGATTGAAGTACAACCACTAGGTGGTAGCACGAGCACCCCTTCAACAGAAAACTTACATCACTAACAGTGCTAATACTCAACCTACAAAAAGATTTAGTTCTCGCTAAAGTTGTGTGGCAATATTACCTGGAGGACAGGGGACCAAGTGGAGTTCGAAAACAGGGAACACCCCTAGGCCTTCGCTTGCGGAAGGCCTGCTCTATAAGTTTGCTCTCAGAGGCAGGGTCTATTCTCCAGAAAGAGCCCTTGCCAGGTTCCTCCTGGGATCTGGGCACTTTAATAAAGTAACGGTTCAGTGAAAGGTTGTGACGAATTGAGTTCTGAAACAGAAAGCCAGTATTAGTGGTGAACCAGTGCCATCTCTCTCCTGTACCATTACCAGAGATCCTATGCAAAATTTATTGTGAAATTAAACAAAAAACCTACCTGCCAGCCTTTGTCCGCTGTCCTGTAGTATGGGTAGTTTTTTGTGATGTGGGTATATATTCCATTCAGTGTAAGTTGTTTATCTTGTGCCATTGTGATGGCTTGTACTATTAATTGTGCATAGGAATATGGAGGTTTGGAGTCATCCTAGTTTCAGAAAAAGGAATGCAAATAAGCCAAATTAGGTTATGAAGTATTCACTATTATACCATTCTAACTAAGCAAAAAAATTAAAGGAACTCTCAGAGCTTACGGTGTTACCCTTTCATGAAGTAATTCAGCGGGCTATTTATGTAAGCTATTTGGGATGAGCATCACACCTGACTTGTAAAGGTAGAATCTTCTTGAAATTATAACCTTTCCCTAGGGCCTTCACCTCAGAGAAGAACATGCCTCCCCCTCAGATGATATTGGCCTCAATAATGGGAACTTAGCCAGAGAAACAAATGCCCACAGCAACTATATAAAACCACTTATATACAAAGGAAAACTGAGGGTTTAGCCAATGCCTTCAGAATGCTAGGTCTTGCAAACTTACTGAAGGAGCCGCATAGCAAAGAAATATGTAGCTTATCTTGTGCCAACAGGAGACAGGGTATACATTTGGCAAAGCACATGTAATTACGTTTTGAAAAATACTAATGTTATGAATAAGTAACGTTACCGATGATTTGCATTGTTTAGCAATTTCCTTCCTTTTTTCACAAAAATGTATGCACTTCAACTCTCCTGTAACACCAAAAATTTCAGACACCTTGGTCCATACCTCATTTTTTAATTCATGTGCCTATACACAAACAGGGACACACCATAACTGAAAAACCTGCCATGGCAATGATCAGTTTCTCCTCCATTGTGCTGGAACCATTTGGTCGAAACAAAAGTTTACACGCTTGTGTTCTGTGGATTCTGTGTATTTCTATTTCGGAATGACTGGTTGCCACTAAACTGCATCATAGCTCATTACCATAAAGTTGACTGGGCTTCAACTTCATTTTGACGCTCTGGCCACCCAAATCACGCGGCTCAACGCCTGGTGACCCGGCCACCCATAGAGAATGAATGACATCCAGTCGCTTTACTGCTCTCGCTGCTCAGAGTGTGAACTTACCGTTACTGCTGCAAAGCCAACTATCTCAAGATATTTTTTAACGTGGAGAAGGTTCACACCTACCTTTGGGCTGTCACCACCTGAAGCTTCCTTGTCATTCTCAGATTGAGAATTGTCCCCAATGAGTTGCAGGTCGGAGCTCAGGACACGGCCCACTCTATACCCGGAGGACCCCGCGCCCCGAGGACTTGATGGACAAGAATTGGCAGCACTGAAAAAAGTTAAGACAGTGAAACAATTCAGGCTGAAATTAACAGATGTTGAGTTTCATTCTCAGCATCTCAGGCCTTGCAAATTAGAAAAGTGTGAAAAACTACTACTGAATGTCTGTTTTCTATAGCAGAAATGAAAACATTTTTGCAGAATGCTAATTTTCCTGTCTGTCCAATACTCATGGCCCCAGTACTAATTAAGATTTTTCACCTTTTTGTGCATATCCTTGTTACAATATGCAATAGTTTATTTCCTTTTTTAATGTCTGCACATTCCGGAGTGTCATCACTCAGTTACAAAAATGATTAATTAAATTTACTGTGTCATTTTCACTTCCCAAAGTCCCAAATACCATCTGTCACTGCAGGAAAAGCATTTTATTTTTTTATGAGCATTCAATGCAAATATGAAATTTAAGTAAAATGCATAGTCCAGTCATTAATATACCATTTTACTTTAATTCCTCAGCAGTAGGATGATCTCGTTTATACATGACTCATAAGAGTTCATATGAATGCTTAAACAGCTTGGGTAACACACAAAGACCAAATCTATGGTTAATCCTCAAGCAAGTAGACCTTAGGGAAAGCATTGTGAGAATTATGCTTTTTGATATGATAACCCTTATGAAAAGCTAGCTTATAGACAAAAAAAGGTCCCACAGTTGTTGCTCCTTTACTTTAGATGCTACCTTGAACAACCCATCTTTAGATCACTATTAGCTGCTGGCACAATAACCATGAGAAATGGGATTTAACTATTAGAGGATCATACAGTGTCTGAATAACGTAATTTGTCCAATAAATTGAGTCACTGTCCAATAAAATAGCCGGCTTCACTAAAAGAAATGTGATGAGCTGATCCAGGTGGGACCAGACTGCTAAGGCTTACCTGATGGTTCCTGTGGGAGAAGGCAGAGGACTCATCAAGTGGGCAATGTTCTCTGGAATGTTTATGGTCAGCGGTGATATCTGGGGCTGGACAGGCTTCACCGGAGACTCTGGTGCTTCTTGCCGTTCCTTCTTATCGCTGGACAGGGCTGTGAATGTGATCTTTATGTTTGTGCTGGGAAACCTAAATGTGCACCTGGGGGGCAGAGGGGGTAAAAATGTTTTTCTGGACATTCATCATTTAAAAATTTCAAAACCAGTAAATCCTTCAGGTATTCGAAATTGGAGAAATTATTTATAAATCACAGTCTAACTCATATTAAAAAACAGACGAATGCAACAGACTTTCAATGAATTACCCAAATGTTGTTCATATTAGAGATGGGCCCGATCCGATATGATATCAGTATCGGGACCAGTATCGCCATATTTCCGTCATCGGATATCGGTCGGACAGACCCAATCTATATTGCAGCAAAAGGTGGGTGTACCATTTCCTCAGATGCACACGAGTCAGGGTAGTGCTTTTAAATCGCCAGGTGGCGGTTATTTGCACAACGACAAAAGACACCAGCACTTGCACTGCCCACTGTACCAGTCACCC
Organism: Petrocephalus zakoni; assembly: GCA_026774425.1. Taxonomy (NCBI): domain Eukaryota; kingdom Metazoa; phylum Chordata; class Actinopteri; order Osteoglossiformes; family Mormyridae; genus Petrocephalus; species Petrocephalus zakoni. The sequence continues at coordinate 17,413,039 of JAODKN010000093.1, read as the reverse complement.
CGCTTACTCCTCATACGCACGGTTGGCACTCACACACACACAACAATAAACATTACCAATGCATACACAACCGGACACACTAACATGAAACCCCACGTCCACGGAAAACCATTTACCTGCCGGCATTAACCCGACCGGCCACACTGCCCGTCGGTACCCCCCTGCTCCTTATTCCATACCATGAACCTTCGTCAAATTCAATCTAGGTGTGCGAATAACATTAGGCGTTGTTCTGAACAAAATGTTGCTTGTTTGGAGATACTTTAGTTTGGAAACGCCAAAAAGCAAGGCGGCTACTTGCAATGTGTGTAAAGCCAGTGTGCCGAGGGGTGGAAGTACGGTTGCGTCGTACAATACAACAAATTTAATTAAGCACCTGCAGAAATTTCACAATATTAGTTTTGCACCTTATTTTTTACAACTAATATAATGCTGGAACTATTTAAATGAGTCTGACAAGTGTCGCGTTTTTGATATTTACAAAATTTTACAGCTGTTGCTGCTACCCGTTTGTGAAGTGTGATAAATTCCTTTGAAATGCCTTTAAGTTTAATGTAGTTGTGTATATGTTTTGCTGTTCTAATAAGTGCATTTGTTTATTTGTGATGTAACCTTACTGACAGACAATTCCAATCAAAATAATGCTAATAAAGTAAAAAGATGTATTATAATCGGAATCAGTATCGGTATCAGCAGTTATGCATTGGAATCGGATTGGAACTGGAAAAACGTGGATCAGCCCATCAGTTCATATAAAGTCAAATTTTAAAATACCAAGTTATCCAATGTACTCATTACATTATCAGTTAATGAAACCAACACGACAAAGCTAAATATTCTAAGTCTCCAAAACTGAAAGCATCAACTGATGATTTTATTTTAGGTAAATATACATTACTTAAATACAATCCACTTTAGGCTACAATATTTGTCAATATCAAGCCAGTCACCATTTTGAACATTTCCTACACAAAAAAGTTGACATGGGAAGAATTCCAGAAGTGCTATAGGAGCAGTGATGCTAGTATAGCATATTGTTGTGTACCAGGCTGTACATCTTTTCAAAGGTGAGAATGTGATCAAGGCTCATCTTTCCTTTGATTTCTATATAACCCAAAGATTTGTCTCCAGTGGACTGCCAAGATAAAGAGATGCTGGGCCTTATTTTTAGATAATGTAAAGAGCTAGCTAAGCTAGTATCTAAGTTAGCTGGACAATAACTTCCACAAGTTTGTAACAATTTGCATGTTAAAAGGCGCTAAACCTTCTTAATTTTAATCTCGGATCACAGACAACACTAATGTGCTCCAAACACTTTTCCAAAGATTGCACCGTGAGATGGTTCACTGGTCAAACTAAAAAACGTGAGTGTGCCATTTTTGTTTACATGGTGTCTAGGGCTAGGGCTGAACAATTTATCCATTTCAAATCGAAATCACGATTTGAAACAACGCAATTAGCAAACCGCGAAGGCTGTGATTTAGGATACGCATTATACAGCACATCTGACCCAGGGTTTAAAACTGTCATGAGAACAGCTTTGCAAATTCATTTCGTCCTCCGTGTGTGACAGTCAGCCTAACCAATCAGAAGTGCTGTGCTCCTCACGAACCAGTTATGCTCACCAATCAGAAGTGACCCAAAGTGACTGTGTATACGCTCACAAACAGAGATGTGAAACCCAGGGAAAACGTTACATTCGCAGTGCAAAAAAATATTGGTTCCACTGCTGAGCCGTAAGTGAATTACCTACCTATTTCATGGACAGATTATTCACAGTTAGCCGCAAGATCCCTAATGTTTTATTTACTGGAACTGTTTTATTTTGATTACTTTATTTAACTTAACACAGTCGCGGCTTTTGTGATAGCAATTTTATGCGTCATTGTTCTCCGCCAATTTTGACCTTTGTGTACATGGGACTTTCCGGAAACTTCGGGGGGAAAAAAAAGTGGTCGGGGGCCGTTTGCAAATGCAACACTTAAAATGTGTCTGTAAAAATACAATCACCTTACCATGTTAGATAGCAACCCGGAACACTTGGCAAATAAATTACTATAAAACGATTTTAAGCTGTTTTGCCTTATAGTAAACTGGGCTGAAAAGAATGTGGCATAATCTGGTAGCAGCAATTACACCAAAAGAAGAGGGGAAAACTAAATAAATAAATAAATGGCAAATGAAACTGCAATCGCAATGTCTTCCAGATAAAATCGCCATTAGATATTTTCTTAAAATCATTCAGCCCTAGTGTTAGCTGAAGATCAGAAGGACAATTAAACGCGTCCAGTGGTAACTGTAACTTAACACTAGCCAACTCATTTGTGCATCAACATGAAAAAGATAAATGCATTGGTATTCATCCCCAATTGTCAATTGTTTGTGCAGGAACCCTGTCTATGCCAAAGAGGCAAGAGGACCAGGATCAGAACCATAGTATTTGCAGTATTTTTACATTTGTCGATTAGCTATTATGGCTGGCAACTTGGTAACTTACCTTTGACAATAGTAAGGGTGCTTTTCCACCACACCAGTTTCACTAAAACATTTATACTTGTGATGAGAAGGGCAAAAAAAAAAAAAAAAAAAAAAAAAAAAAAAAAAATAACACATTGTTTAAAATTTTATGATTTTTAATGTGTTTAAATAATTTGT
>JAODKN010000093.1:17399353-17410374 GCA_026774425.1 Petrocephalus zakoni | reverse complement strand
CATTTTTATTACAATGCAAAAAAAAAAAAAAAAAAAAAAAAAAAACTTAGCACTGCTTTGCAATTTTAAGGATTATTCTTCGTTATCTAGTATGTGTTAATCAGTTTAAACATTTCCTCCGCTGCTTTTCAAGACGATCACTTTATATCATTCCTAGATATTTGTTTTTTGTGAGAAATTTATGTTGAACTACTTTTTTGCTTTATAAATACCCTAAATGCGGTATCCGATCAAAGGTCTGTGGTCCAACCATTGCCATTTTTGTAACCTTACTGCCAGGTTTGCACTTGACAGTGGCGATGTGGAATCAGGGAATTAAAATCCAGAGAAGCTAATCCATCCATCACTTCTCTTGATAAGGTTTGCAGTAATTTTTATACAAGGCCTTATTTATCAATCTCTGAAACTGTTTCAGAGAATCAGGTCTTGTCTGCTATAGAAATTGACATAGTGGTAGGCGGAATTCTACAGTTTTAAACATTTGTAAATAAACAGTTTTCCAAGAAAATCTGAAATTGGCTCACATTTCAGAATCACAATTGGTTGGAGTGAATGCCAACAGATCAGCCTTCTGTAGCCAGTGACCATGTGAAAAGAATGTCAGTGTTAACCAAAACATTTAAATTATGCTGTTACAATAACAGGTAACTGCAGCAAGAGAGAGCATTACATGTTAAGAACATAAAAGTATTACTACCTCACACATTATGTCAAACATACGGTAATTCCTCAGCATAGGGAGGTTGTGTGACTAATCAAAAACAGGGTTACGCAACTTTTATAGGCTACCCCTACACTGACAGGTGTTTTCACCCAATTGTATACCTTCTCAGACGACATCTACTAATAATAATAATAATAATCAGATAAAAACTGACCTAACTCCTGTTGCCCATGCATGGCAACTTAGCTTAAACATGATTAACTGAGGTAGAAGCTGAGTATACAGATGCTAAACTAAATTGCCAAAGAGAGTAACAAATATTGATTTCTTTGTCTTGCTTGCGTACTTGACACTAATGGTAAAAGGTCTGCTGGATAAATGGGAACCTGGGTGAATAATTGAATGACTCTTCATTTAACAAAACTAACAAACATGTCATACAACAGCCAATGCCCCCTTGTGAAAAGCTACAGCACCCTCTTAGACTTGTATGGTTACACTTCCCGCAGGCATTGATTAGTCTCACACTATAGCAGGGAAAACTCCATGGAGAACTCAGTGACGTATATGAGTTGTAAACAAAACAGTTACACGGCATGTCAGTAGGGTTTACTCTACTATAACTTCGCCAATTTTCACTGTTCTAAAAATACTGCATTTTCAAGCCATCACCTTAATGCTTGACCTGGCATCACTCCAGTTCATGCCCCATTATTCTCCTGTAGCGCCCTGTGGTACATAGAACAGTTCATGATCTCCGACAAAGGCAAGTCATCAAGGATCGGATTATGCAAGACACCCCCAAACCATGACATGCTGAACAATACCAGACCACTACCATTAGATGCTAACAGTGCAGCATTTGGTTTTAACCAGGCATAATAAGGCCAGTCACTGTAGTCTACAAGTTGAACCCAAGGACAGCATTCTGGAGTTCAGTACCTTCTGGCTAGTTACTCTGCCGTACAGTGGAATCTAAAGGTTGCTCGCGGCTGCTCTTCCTTTTCACATGATTTGCTACTCCACCCACTTTTCATACTACATATTACTGTATTTGCAAGCAGAAAGGCCAACTACCTATATGGGTGTCAACTTGTCTCACTACAGAAAAAAAAGCTGCAAAGCCACCATCAACTTACATTTTATATGACCAAGCATAATACTTAAATCCTTGAGAGGGAAAAATATTGTAACTAACAATAAGCTACGTGCAAACACTTCAATTAAAAATGTAAATAATTTTATTAATTATTCATCCAAATAAGTGATTTGGATTGACTAATTTTTAATTCGGAAAAGGCCTCTTATGGGAACAGACTCTGTAAAATACTGTAAAATATTATCACCAACAAATATGAATCTCAAAACAACTTGTGCTTTGTTGCATTTAATTAACAGAGATTAAGAACACTAAACCTTACTGAGTTGAATAGCAATTGTAACATTTCGTCCATTTTTCACATAAAACATTACATCTACAGCAGGGGTGGCCAATCTTATCTGCAAAGGGCTGGTGTATTTGCAGGTTTTTGGGATTTAGATCAGCTGTTCAAACCCAGGAGTGGGACTCTTCAGCCAATCAGTCCCCTAATTAGTAATCTAATTAGGGAGATGGCGTGAAAACCCACATACATAGTGGCCCTTTCTGTATAGGATTGCCCACCCCTGATTTAAGGTATACTTATAAGCCAAATAAAGGTCTCATAGGTGATATCAAGGTTTTCATTAGGGATGCACCGATCTGACGCCCAATCCCAATATCGATACCTGGGCTTTGGGTATCAGCCGATAGCGTACTGATCCGAAACCAATGTTGAATTAATACTCTGTACACTTTGTCTCACTGTCTGGAAGAGACTGTGATCATACTTTAAATGTGTAAGACAACATCAAGCTTGACTTAAAGCTTTCCTAATTTTGTAAAACGATGTAGCACATGCATACATAATATAAATTCAATGTGTGTGTGTATATTTTATTTATTTTTATATATATAATAAATAATGTATATATATATAAAAGTCTTTACATAGGAAGAAAATCTTGACTATAAAGCCTGATTTATGCTTCACCATTAAATCAATGCCATACATGCGGCATAGGTGTGGAGCCTATGCCATATCCTGACATGCACCCCTCCAGAAATGTAACTACACATTGCGGCAACACAGACTACAGCTATAATGGGGCCTTAAAGGTTAGGCCCGACAAGGCCCGAGCCCTTGTAAAACGATAGAAATTAAGCCCGAACCCAACCGAACCCGTGGAGCTAGGGCTGAACGATTTTAAGAAAAAATCTAATTGCGTTTTATCCGACAGATATTACAATTGTGATTTCATTCAGTATTCAGTATGTGTGTATAAAAAACACTAATTGAGCACAACCGTACACTGAAATCTGAACTGCGCTATACATTAATCCATAGATAAGACTGGAAATATTTTAATTGAACCCAAAATGTATTTATTCTAACAAATATTATGTAGAGCATACACCTAATAAACCATAGAACAATTCTCTAGCAATCCGAACATGGTAAAGTGACTGCATTTTTACATGCATATTTTAAGTGTCGTGTTTGCAAACAGTGCTCGACCGCCTTAGTAGCGTGCTTCAGGAAAGTCGCATGTACACAAAGGTCAAATTAGCAGAGAACAATGACGCATAAAACTACTAATCACAAAAGCCGCGACTGTGTTAAGTTAAATAAAGTAATGAAAATAAAACAAGTCTAGTAATAAAACATTAGGGATCTTGCAGCTAACGCTGCTTGGACCCCTAATAATAATACCTTTCTGTGAACAGTCTCATTAAATAGGTAGGTAATTCACTTACGGCTCAGCAGCAGAACAGATTTTTTGTACTGCTAATGTGACATTTTCCTTGGGTTTCACGTGTCCGTTTGTGGGCATAAATGCAGTCACTTTGGGCCACATCTGATCGGTAGCATGACTGGCACGCGAGAACCATGGCACTTCTGATTGGCGAGACTGACTGTCACACAAGGAGGACGGAATGAATTTGCGAAACTATTCTCACGACAGTTTTAAACCTTGGGTCAGACGTATATCCTAAATCGCAGCCTTTGTGATTTGCTAATTGCATTTTCTCAAATTGTGATTTTGATGTGAAATCCATAAATCGTTCAGCCCTAGTTCGGGCAAAGAGCTTCAGCTCTATTTCACATAACCCACTGGCTCATTATTCTCATTATGCACATGTTCAAAACTTTTCCACACCTCAGCCTTGCCGGTGCAACCAAAACGTAATTGCCAGAGGCTAGCCTCCGTTTCACCTCATCAGCATCCATTTTCACATCTTTCTCGCTAATCGAAATGCATCACCAGACCGCTCATTTCCCGCCAAGCCGGAGCACAAGCCTGAGCCCGTGTAAAATGATAGAAATTAAGCCCAAACCCAACGGGTCCCGTCAGGTTCAGGCAAAGATCTTCAGCTCTAACACCGACTACATGAACTGTGATTGGTTCACTTGGTAATATTCGCTATTTTTTATAGGAGCAAAGAAAGAAATACACCTCGGTGTACTCTATCGCAAATTACTGTGCTACTAGATGTTGTTTCAAGTAAAATACTTCCAAAGGGTATGCACATAACGTCACTGCAGGCAGAAGTCACGGCACTCACACCCACTGAATGGAAGCGTTAGCATTCAGCTTGAATGCCTCTAGAGCACATCTAAAATGGGAAAGAGCTGAAAGCTGAAAGGGAAAAGAGTACACATTCATGTCACAGCTGACACACTTATGTTTTCTCTTCTACTTCTGCAAAGGTCTACCTAAATCACAATGTGGAATTTTCTTAATGTTTAACTACCTTTTCACGAAACACTTAAACATAGCATATATAATAATTAATTAGCATTAGGATGGTAATTGTTATGCAAGTGTCAAATTATAGCTCTTTAACAGATAAAAGACTGTTTTAATTGGAATGGGTTATGTTTCGGGAAATTCGCGAAACGTTGCAAATTTAATCTGATTTTTTTGTTTTGAAGTAATACTAAAATTAATCAGGTTGCGCCCTAACCCCTTAATTTTTAGATTCAAGTGGTACAGTAAGTAGGTAACACACTATTCTAATTGGGGGAGGGTGAAAATGAGTGCTTTACACCTAAATAATGATAATAAAATAGAACTCTCTCCAGATGATATTGCAGTAGTGAGGTCCAGTTACCAGAAATAAAGGGGAGGTGGGGATAGAGGAAAGGGGGGGGGGGGGAGAAATCAGAACAGCTATGTAAATACTGGAAACAGGTGACAGGTGGAATTCATGACGACAGATGATAATGTGATGACACCTGTCACCTAACTCCATACCAGGACAGATGGTGGCCACGCCCCTCAGGGCCAAAGTAGAATAAAATTAATTATTTAATAAAAGTGCTAATGAAATACAATATCCAGTTTACTTGTAAACTGACAGAACAAAAGTGTAACAGTTGTAAATTACTAGACTCTAAATGTCTTTAGTCTTCAGAGAAGAGTTTGGTCAAAAGGTTTTATTCATTCATTTTTTTAAAAAAATTGCACTTTTTCCTGACCCATTTCTGTCAACTGTAAATACAGCTTAAGAAACATTCATAAATGTTGGCATTAATACTGAAGTGATGCTATACTGCACTATTTTGGCAAATGTATTCCCATTCTAACATGTGAGTCATCAAATACAAACAAAACAAAACCCATGGGTTAAAGTCTTGCCACAGAAAACATGCCTTAATTCTGTATGAGAAAAGCATAAACTTCGCCCACAATAGTTCACATTCAGAATTACAACCAAGTTCCTTTAAACACATTTTCATGTTTTTCAGAAAACTTTAACCAATGCATAAACAAATTAATTCTGAAAGGCAATGCTCACACCTAAATATTAAACACCAGGAAGATTTTACAATTTTGAGATTCACAGATGCATTTCACCACACTTGTAGCTATTTCATGTCGTTATATGAACTTCACACACAATTTGATTGACATTTAACCATACTATTCAATAATTTACAACCATGGTTTACCGTTAGCTCCTAACTGAAGCCTTTCAAAAAATAGCAGAAAAAAACGTCCGTATTCTGAAATCCCTTACCTAGGCTGCACTCTAACAACATAAGAGAATCCTGATATAATGGTCCATTCCTGTGGGGTCAACTAAACACAAATTATATCTACAAATTATAGTTAGTCACTATGGCATTCATAAAAGAAAAGCTGACAGTACAGTAAGTTCCTATTTCTAATGTAAGCTTATAAAATTTCTAACAGCATAAGATATTTTTCATTAAAGTATAATGTGGCACAAACAGACAAATGTCTAAGTTACAGTTTGAATCCTCCCCTATTCAGGTCAACATTTTCCATCACCTCATGTTACTGTTTTTGTTTTTTTTCTAGTCATCATTCACACAGAATCAGGAATACACACCACAACCTAATTTGTAAGGGGTAAATTTTACTTATATTATATCATTATATGGTATTAATTTTTTTTAATAGATAGATAGATAGATAGATAACAGGACACAGAGGCATCCATCCCTTGACACTTGGTCAGACTAATGTGCACAGGCAGAAAAGGGAAAGCAAACAAAAAAAAAAAAACACCAAAAGTGAGTTCAACTGATTTACGCTTTCACTGGAAATCAGTTTCTTTAACTGCAACCTGTAAAGTATTACATAAAATACAACTCTAAAATAATTCATGTTGTCCTTCCTGATAGGTCCTGATAGTATTCCAAAGAGATATTCATTTTGAAAGAAACAACACATGTGACAACATGGCAACAGCTGCATCCCTGACAACAGCAGAGTACATACACCGTGTGTACAAGATTTTTCCCAAAATTACAAAGATTTATACTAAGCAAACCATTAGATGGTGGGCGTTTCATTCAAATCAGGTTTCCCATAGGGTACTGTTATATCTATTCTTAAAACCAGTCAAATGATATTAGTAATGCAGTTCAAACTTTTTTGTATTTGGGGGGGGCATTCTGTATCCAATGAGGGCTCAAGAGTGCCACCTATATAAATCAAAGCCTCTAATAAAAATATTAAACAAAATACTTCTGGCAAACTTGAGGGCAATTACTTTACACACAGCATAAAATGGCAGGGGCTTTAATTACAGCTGAAACTTCATATGCACATTTAGTTACCTGATGCATTTATTGCATTTATGTTATGCATTTCACTTAAAAATAGTGTAGCAATATATATGCACATGATGGATATGCACGAATATTTTTCAGCAATGAATGTACTAAAAATACTGTATAAGAGGGTCCATGAATAGGCTGCATATGAATCGATTAAAAGTATGCTCATATACGCAAATTAATTCGATACCCAAACGCATTTAATATATACATTTTTGCGCGGTACCTTGGACAAAAATCAGCAGACAAATTATCCATACGTGTTCGAACAAATTTGCCAAATTTCGTGATAATTTTCGACCAGCTTATCAAACAACCCAATGTGATTTTATAAGGCTCGCTTTGCTAGAGATGCATATTAATTTCATCATTCATTTCCATAACAAGCTCAAGCTTCCCCGTGCATGTGACTTACATGTGACAGATCCCCAACGTGTGTGCCGACTCGAATTTCATGAATATTTTTCATACATTGCATTAAGGATGTTTCTGGACAACTGTATAAATTTAAACTGTGTGCATTGCAAGAAAATGGCGAGCTATATTCTGTGCCATGACTGACAGCAATGCTACATTAAGCAAAATTAACTGAAGCCCTGTCATTTACAACATTCATTGTTTACAAGGCTCTGACACGCTGCAAAAGCGGCCGCCCGCGTCCCTGACAATAGTTACCACGCCACTACCCAATGCCACGGAAAAGCAGCGTTACAAAATGTAACAAAACGTAACGAATGGCGCCCGCCGCAAAAATAAACATTGCGGAATTCATCGCAAAATTCACATTCAGGTCCGAATAAAGGTCGGGCGGCTCTGATCACCTACAACAACATGCAGGGCGCTGCAAATGTGCGGCGGGAGGGTGTGCGTCCCCGGCGCGGCTGCCCGTCCCGTCCCCGGCGCGGCCGCCCGTCCCGTCCCCGGCTGCCCATCCCGTCCCCAGCGCGGCCGCCCGTCCCCGCGACCCTCACACGCACGCCGCGCCACACAGTGCTCACAATGCCGGCGGAGACCTTCGGGGGCGAGCGGCGCGGGAAAGGCCGAGTAACGCGGAGGAGCGCAGGAGCGCTATCCACTTACACTCGTGGGAGCTGCAGAGGAGGAGCCCCTCGCCGCTGGAACACCCCGTCTACAAACACACCATTTTTGCCGAGGCACCTCAAATAAAAGTCTCCTCCACCGGTGCCGTCTTCCCCGGCAGTGAAAATCTCCAGGTGTCGCCGGGATATGAAGCTCGAATGGCCCATGCTCACGTCCACGGAGCCCTGCGACGAGTTCCGGCCGATGGTCACCGAGCGCTTCTTCATGAGGTATTCGAATTCACGGCCCTCAAGCCGGGCAACGGCCGGCCCCGAGACCCCGCTCACCACCGCCATCTTATTCTGGGATATATGCACAGATTGTCCGTAAAGTGGTACTTAGGTAAATGCGGGTTCTGCACGGGGCTGTAGGCGGGGGGCAGATTTTGAGAAGGGAATCCAATTTTTTGAAGTGAAATTTTTTTAGCAGGGAACGTGCCAGATCAGGAGGACAGCGGCTCCGACCCACCGCCGCAACTCAGAGAAAGAGAAGGAGAAAGAGACAACCTAACGCAAGAGGGGCGTGTTCCGTTTGACTGACAGCCGGATTCACCAATGGCAAGCTCGGAATTGTATGGAGTTATGTCCTCGCCACCAATAGGAATGAAAGTAAGACCGGTTTATTAGAGGTGTAGCTTAGTTGCACCGTGGCCTAACACGCAAATTAAACGGTGAGCAGTAAAAGACGGCGTAGAAATCTTGTAGCGATGGAGAGGCATGTTTGCCATTAAAAAAATGTCGCTATTTTGACCTACAACGACAAATCGCACTTTGAAAAAGGCACTGATATTAGTTTTCCGAGAGGGGAAAAGTAAAGAAAAATAATAGATATGTTCCATTAATATATAGTTAATAAAATACATATATATACATTTATTATGCTATAGTTATTTTTAACGACTGCTAATCAGCAGTGCGTTTTAAGAAACACAAGCTAATATTAGTAAAATAGAATTTGTCTAGATTTAAGCTAAATTCATCTGTAGGAAGTTCATGCCACTTTTTGTATACAACTCACATCTGCGGCAGCTTTAGGTTTACAAATCGTGGTACCCAGAATGCCTTGGGCGACTTGGGCGATTATGGAGGTCACATTTGCCAGAATTGACGCTTTAAAAAACTCGAAAGAAGCGTGTAATTTTGTTTCCGCGCGTTGTTTCCTCTTTAGAATTCGACATAATAGCTATGTTGTAAAAACACAAATGTTGAGTTGTGCGTTTCATCAAGAAATGCGTGCGGTTTTCCAGAAGGGGTGCATGTGGCTTGCAGACATGTGCCTTTTTACGATGACATCATCAGTAAAGTCTGGACGTGACCTATGTCGGAAAGGACTGTTTGTAAACAGTGGGAAGGCGGTGGGGGTGGGCCACGCCATTAACAACAAAGTGAATACGTGTCGTGTTTTACTCACTTTTAAGAAGGACAGAGCTGGTGGGCAATCTAATATTTTCGTGAAAACTAAAACGATACAGTACTAATAGTATATTTTGATCAAGTATTCATGCATAGAATCGAGTTCCTCATCGTTACCAAAGGAAGATGTTTGGCAAACTTAGTTTTTTTCTCCCTAAGCGAACATGAAAGATTTTTATTTGATGATTGAATTTAGGAAAAATCTTAAACTTTTTATTGAACGCTTAAGGAAGAGATAAAAGCAGATAGTAACTGCTTCTTCAGTCAGGGTGTGCCCCAGCTTTGTGTCCTGCGCTGCCTGTCCCTGTTACCCTGACCAGGTTAAGAGGTTAGAAGACGAATAGATAATATTCAGCAGTACTATATTTTCCAAAAGTGTATTTTCCAAAATGTATTCATTTTTAAACAGTATTGCAAACAAAAGTTTACATTGCTCTATCATACAGTGATTTCCAAAATAAATTGTTCATAAAAAGTTTGGTCTTTCTCTTCATAGGAATCTATACATTTTAGAAAGTTCTATTGAATTTGTGTAAAGAAATACTGGACAAGTCCTTCAGTAATATACAACCTATACTAAATATCCTAATATACAACCTATCATCTCTACAGCTTATCCAGAGCAGGGTCGTGGTGAGCCTGGAGCCTATACTAGGGAAAAAGGCAGGGGGCGCCCTGGAGCAGGGCACACACTTAAGGCAATTTAGAGGCACGTACCTGCATGTCTTTGGAATGCAGAAGAACCTAGAGGAAACCTGAAAAAACATTGGGAGAACATGCAAATTACACACACACAAACAGATGTCTGTATTCATATCTTTGTAGAGACTGTCCATTCATTTTAATGGGCAAAACCCTAATCCATAACCAGTTGTAACCTTAACCATAAATAACCAAGCAAAATACAAGACTGTTGACATTTTTTTTTTTATTGTAATCACATTTTTTAATGTAAAATTTAATATCCCCTTGTGGAGGAAATAATGTTTAAATGATTAAAATAGATTAACTATTTAAATTCAATCTAAGTCATTTTACATTGACAAAACTTAATGTAATTTTCTTTGGCAAAATTTAAATGAAAATTTTAATGCAATCCAACAAAAATTGCTTTCGTTATTGGTAAGTGATGGAGTAGTGCAGTAGCCTTCGCATCTCCAGGATAATAACTTTGCTTCCCACCACAGCCCCTTTTTGGAGTTTGCATATTATCTCTGTGTTTCCATTAGCTCTTTTTTCAGGTTTCTTCCAGGTTGACGGCTCATATTAATTGGTGCCAAAAGTATCTGTTTCCTGTTTTGTAGCCTATGCTTTACAGGTTTCCCATCACTAAGATCAGTGGTTATTGTGAATGTGTAGCATCCACCTTTTGCAAATAAGAAGCAGAAACGTGTTGTAGTAGTTCCCATCGTGCTCTGCTACCCATTGCTGGTATGTTTAATCTCACTTAAAGATTTAAGTGTGCATATGTCATAGCATGATGGTTTTGGAAAAATTTGCATAAATTAAATGATAGTTGTAAGGTTTTTTCCCAGCGAATTAGGCACACCTAGGGTGTATCTACTGCTCCGTGAATATAATGGATAGCAATTCAACTGCAACTCTTGAAACTGACTAAGAATACTCATGAAATGACATTTCTGATGATTTGGCATGCCAATAACCAGAGATCTCTGTGATTGCAACAACCAT
>JAODKN010000093.1:17368900-17388783 GCA_026774425.1 Petrocephalus zakoni | reverse complement strand
ATTGGCTTTTTCTGTCTTTTCTCTCTGTTCTGTCTTCTTTAATTCCATGTATTTTATCAATGTATATCAATGTATTTCACACCCATGTAAAGTGCCCTGGGACAACCCTGTTGTAAAGGGCGCTGTATAAAAATAAACTGAATTGAATTACTAGAAATGTAAGTTGGAAGTTTTTAATAGCTCACTGTCATTTATTTGTATAATAACATGGTGTAATTGCATTTGATCAGAAAGGCTATTATGCCTATCTATAAGAACAGCTAAATAAATTGAAATGGATATCTCTGGGGCTAGAATTTTTAAGAGAAGGACAAAAGTTCATTAAGGTCAAAGGATTAACAAATGAGCAACACTTAGGGTGCTTTGGTGATCAAGGATAGACTCACTATCTCTTGTTACTTGTCAGGTATCATGTTTTGCCGTCTTAGTAATCAGGGCTAACTTACCTCTCAGAAGTGTTGGTGCTGGGCGCTTGAATGGCACAGAGAGGCAAATTCTGTGTAAACATGCAACGTCATCCAGTGTACACTCACAGTGTGTGAACATTGTGCATCCCCTTTCAAAAAGCGAGCTTAATATCCCTGTATGAAATGCCAGACAAAAAATAAATTAGTAATTACAGCCCAGACACTTTTCACTGTGTGTTTCTGGGTTAATGTCTGCGTCTGACACCTGCCATCCAAGGTGCGCCCCCTCTCCTGTGACAAAGGGCGCTTTCGTCAGTGTAAGTCAGCAAGAGTGCCGGTTCACACGGAAGTACTCAGGGTAATACCTTCCCAGTAACTTTAGTCAAGCTCTTCTATAATTGTATCCAAGGTGTGAGCAAAAAAAGCGTTTTCACTTATGGATATTTCAGCAGTGATGATTCTTCACAAACTCACTGGAACAGTAACATATATTTGCAAGAAAACTTTTGTACTTTAATCTAATGTCACAACTACCTGTCTGGTCTCCTCATGACTAGGATCTCCTTAGAGTGTACTATCTAACAAAGCTTAGTTTGTGGTTATTGTCATTATGCTTTTTGTATGCCAGAAAGATTACTCAGCAGAACTTGATGATTGCGTTAGCACAAAGCAGCAGGGCGTGCCTTTCCGAGGGCTGAAGAACCAGCTGTAACTCAAATTACATGTCAATGGCTATGAACAACACAGTGAATAAAAAATGCGAAATTCTTCCACTCTATTTGATTCGGTGGCTTAAATACTCATATTTAGAGGAATTTCTTATTGTTCCAAGATTATCTGAGAATCAGTTCTGTGACTGTCTAAAGCTGCTGTTTTTGAAAGATCAGAAACCAAAACAACCTTAGATCTGGTATATCCAGTTTAGCTGGTTTCTCTTGTCAAGGTTGGATAACTTGGTTAGGACAATAACGATAAGCAGTTAACATTAGAATAAAAGAAAGGGAATTCTCGCCATTCCACAAATCCTGTTTTTTTTTGTTAATTTCCCATAGTTAGGTAAATGTCACTGTAAATACAATTAAACTATTATGAACAATAATATAGTTACATAAGGGAATTAACTACTTGGTAACGATCCAATGTCAAGAGCCAAAGAGTGCTGAAAAAAATAACTGCAGTATTTTATATCAAATTCCCTGAAATTGAACTTGAAATGCCTGGTATGTGATTAACAGCTGTCCAGTATGTCAACGAAATTCTTAAAAACACAGTCATATTTTGCCATATATAAAATAGAAATAATATTAAAGTAATAATACCATGTAAGGTTATATAGCAAAAAATCTATATGTCTTTAAACTGAAAATGTGAATAAAGGTAGCCTTCTAGTACCATTATTCAGTAGTAGACAGCATGGTTATAAAATATTGTGTATGTTAGGTATTTATATAACTACAATATTAATTTTTAATATCTTTTTTACATTAAAAGGAGCTTCGTGATATATTTGACTATTCCCAATCCAATCTGCCGTCCTTCAAGCTACAGTTTACTCACTTCAGCTTTGAGATTTCACAGTGATGTAGGCTCCTGATTTTACATCAACATATTCAGAGTGTTCCTGACATAGACTATGGTGCAGGTGTTTTCTATTCAGAATCAAGCAGAAGCCCCCCCCCCCCCTCACAATTACATGTTAATTTAATATACAAAATGTAAGAATCAACCTACACAAATTCGACTTCGAATTTGAGTCATTACCTGGGTGGTGGTCTTCATGAGGTGCCATCTGTTATCTGTTACTATTGTTCAAAATTATTAGAAAATTACTGTCTTCAGTTTTTTCTTTCCAAAGAGGAACCTGCTTTGTGATTAAATTGTCCATCCATTCATTCATATAGACATCTATTTTCCAGTCCATGCTGATCTGCATCCCACTCTTTGAAGCATCAGGGAACATGGATCCCCTGTCTATCACATTCTGTCCTATTTTGGTAAAAGCAACTGATCATTAGAAACAGTTATGTTCCCTAAATACCATAATATCCAGAATATCAGGCTGAGGAATATTATTATAGGTCCAGTCAAAACAAAGAAATCCCAGTAAGTGAACGAAGCAAAAATCCCGAGAAGTAAGATGACCAGACCACCGATATCAAAAAGTAAAGCCAGGATGAAGAAGAACAGACATCTGCCACAGTACTGTGAGAGCTCCATGTCAGGCAGAAGCAGGACGGCATCTGCCAGATAAACGGCCCGATCTGAAAGATTTCGAATTGGCACACCTTGTGTTTTTTATCATACCAAAGCTATGAATATGCCACACACACAAAAAAGTTACTGCATGTCCCTCCTTGTTCCCTAACTGTGCGCACATGTATTTGTTGTGCAACTTGGTCTGGAAACAATACAACTAAATTGATTAAAAACATGATGATGACGATGGCTAGCACGGTTGCCTAACATCTCTACAGACTAGGGTTTGAGGCTTGGCTGTGTGTGTGTTTACGTTGAATGGTCTTACTGTATTATCATGGGGTTTCCCCCAGATTCTCTGGTTTCCCCCAACAGTCTAAAAACATGCTAAAGTGAATTGGAGTTGCCAGAATGCCCATAAATGTGAATGTTCTGTATGCCCAGTGATGGATTGGGACCCCATCTTTGGTTATTCTATGCTTTGCTCCTGGGATAGGGTCTAAATTCCTCAATCGGGTTTGAAAATAATTTTAACAGTTTATATATAATGAAAATATTCCAGGAGCATTAATTTCTGTACAAATTCCTCCTTTTCAGTCCAGCTTGGAATTGAAACGGAGCAAAACCGTGTAGTTACGAAAGCAGAAAGCAAAATGAGCCAGCTTTCTCGTTACAACCAGGGCCATTTAAAAGTATTAAGTGACTGTTTGTAACAGCCCACATGACGTCACGTCAGAAGGAAACTGAGCTGATAGGTGGCTCACGAAATTCAGATATGCAGATGTTACATAAGCTTTTCAGTGAGTGTCACATTAAAAGAACAATATACTATCGTAATAAATATATTACATATTAAATCACATTAGCTTATTAAATGACATTTATTGGGGGGGGGGGCTTTTGGGGGTACCTCTGCTTGGTGCCCCCAAGGACATGGTGCCCCTGAGCATGTGAACAAATGCCCATATGATTAAAATTCCATGTTGTCAGATGTAGTCTTTGAATGTGGTACAGTGAGCTTTTGGAGGAAACCAATAAAATAGTAACGTATTAAATGATATTGTACTGTGATGTTTTGGGAAACTCTGTTGCAATCTTCTGAAATGCTGTGTTGCTTCAATTGACTGGAAAGGGTGTCATTTGTGGATGTCTGGCATACATTGTGTGGATGCCTTTATATCTTTTAGCCTTCTTTAGTAGGAAGACAATTTTCAGTCTTTTAGACAGTTTTTATAGTTGTCAATATTCACCAGATCATGGTGAATACCATATGAAATTACATAACCAAGGTACATGACAAGGTACATGCCAAGGTACATGCCAGGCTTAAACTTTAAGCTAACTGCCCTGGAAAGCAAGGTAACATATATTCAAGGGTCTGTAGATGTTCAGGAAACATTTAGGTTGAAGATAAGACACACTAATGGAGGCTTCTCACAACAAGCTCCATTAGCCATTAGCATACAGAACAGTCAATGAATTAAGTTGGTGTAAAACTGATATCCCATTTCTCTTTTTGACTATTTTACTAACACAGCAGGCAAGGCCCAAGAGCTACAGTTCTCCTCAATGGTATAAACTAGAATCTGCTTGACTTGTGTCTCCATCTTTGCTCTTTTCCATGAAGTCCTGTAAGGTCACTGATGAAAAGACATGGCATCCCCTGTCCTAATGGTGGCTTTCATAGCATCGGTAGGTCCACTGTGAAAATCATGGGAACTGCACACATCTGCATGTGCAGTTAAGAAGCTCTCTCCTCTGTTCTTAGGCCACTAATAGATGACTGAGATCAAGTTTTGATATGGGTTATGGTGGCGCTTTCTCTCAGTCCCACCGGGTCTAATCACACTAAATTCTTCACTGATTAACAAAAGATCAGAAGTCTCCCAACTAGGGGTGCAACGGTCCAGCGTGCACACGGTTGGGTATGTATCACGGTTTTTGGCCCATGGTAATGGTTCAGTTTCAGTACATTAATGTTATCTTAGCTCTAACAGGTTCTTTGATTTTAAATCAACAAGGTACTACTACTCACACTTGCAGAGATTATATTAAATTTTAAGAATAATTAAAGGCATGACAGATGAAGTCAAATCACACAATTTATTATAAAAATGGAACACAATACTTACAAAAACGGGCAATATTAAATATAGTAAAGTGCAGTATAAAGTAACATGAAATGTTTGTCTCAGGTCGGTTTCAGCTTCACTCCTAGATACTCCGTGCAGTTCTGGAATCACTTTGCACCTGAAATGTGTTCGGGAGGGGTTACTATAATGAGGTTCGAGAACCTTTATCATGTAACGGAACCCCGTGTCTGAAATCACAGAGTAGGTCATTTGTTCATTTGTTTTTCTCACTAAAACCAAAAATGAAAAAACAAAAAAAAAACGTGTTCTTGATATTCATTTTCAAACCCAAAATGACAAAAACAATTGTCATAATAATAATAATGAGACATTTCCCGATTTCCCATTTTGCTGTCAAATCGAAAATCGAAAAAATGAAAAACGAGTGCAGGCCAGTCAAGTTCCTCCCAACCCCTGAAAAACAACCCCACACCATAATCCACCATCTACCAAACTTTATACTTGGCACAATGCAATCAGGCAAGTACCATTTTCCTGGCAACTGCCAAACCCAGACTCCCATCGGATTGCCAGACAGTGAAACGTGATTCGTCACTCCAGAGGACATGTCCCCAATGCTCTAGAGTCCACTGCATTCGATGCTTTGCATTGCATTTGGTGATGTAAGGCTTGGAAGCAGCTGCTCAGCCAAGGAAACCCATTCCATGAAGCTTTCTAGGCACTGTTCTTGAGCTAATCTGAAGGCTAGATGAAGTTTGGAGGTCTGAGGCTATTGACTCTGCAGAAAGTTGGCCACTTCTGCACACTGTGCGCCTCAGCATGCACTGTCCCCGCTCTGTGATTTTACATAGCCTACCACTTTGTGGCTGAGATGCTGTTGTTCCCAATTGTTTCGACTTTGTTATAATGCCACTAACAGTCGACCGTGGAATATTTAGTAGTGAGGAAATTTCACGAATGGACTTATTGAGCAAGTGGCATCCTATCACGGTATCACCCTGAATTCACTGATCTCCTGAGAGCGACCCATTCTTTCAGAAATGTTTATAGAAGCAGTCTGCATGCCTAGGTGCTTGATTTTACACACCTATGGCCATGGAAGCTATTGGAGCACTAGAATACAATGATTTGGAGGGGTGTCCCAATACTTTTGGCAATATAGTGCAGCAATCTGAGTCTATGTGGCTCAGCCAGTTCAGCCGCTGTGCCTATCATTGGAAGGTCAGTTCAAACCCCGGCCTCAGTAGGATCATCACAAGTCTGTTGGGTCCTTGAACACAGCCCTTAATGCCCCTAGAAATGCTTCAGGGGTGCCAGATAAATTATTTAGGCTATACCTGTACATATGCTATATGGACAAAAGTATTCGGCTACTTGGCCCTTACACCTGCAAGAACTTTTATGAAACTCTATTCTAAATCATACTTATCAGAATGGAGTATAACCCTCCCACTTGCAGCCATAAACAGCCATCGCTCTCCTGGAATGGCTTTCCACATTTCTGTGGGCATCCACCCAAAACAGTGTTTGTGATGTCAGGCGCTATTGCTGGGCATAAATGCCTGGCTTGCAATCTCTGCTCTAGTTCATCCCAAAGGTGTTCAGTGAAGTCGAGGTCAGAGCTCTGTGCAGGCCGGTCAAGTTCTTCCACACCAAACTCACCCAACCATACCTTTATGGACCTTGCTGGAATAGAAAACGGCATTCTCCAAACTATGCACACAAAGTTCCAAGCACAGAATTATCCTAAATGTCTTGGTATGCTGAATCATTAAAAGTTTCCTTCACTGGAACAATGGTCAATGATAGTTTTGATGATAAGTATTCGTTGTATGTAAGTCAGTAGCCCATTCTTAGCCTAGATGACAAAGGATTATAGGGTATGCTTATGAATAAGGTATGCTTACTTCTCAAGAGAATTCATACAGCCAAGAGAAATATCCCTCAGCAAAATCTATATCAGTATCATAAACCTGACTTTATGACTAAAAATCGACTACAACTAGACTAAAAATAAATCTGAGTTCCACTGAATAAATCTGAAACTAAAATAAAACAAAAACAGACTAAAATGTGACTTTACTCCAACTACAATTTTCAGAAAGTGACTAAGACTTAAATAAATTAAAAATTCTTGCCAAAATTAACACAGGACAGTACCATGCTTGAATTCACTGAGCTCTACAGAACGACCTATTTTTTCTAGGGCTGTCAAAATTGACGCGTTAACGCGGATTAATCCAGCATCGTGATTAATCTGATTAAAAATAGTAACGCATTTAACCCATCTGCAGCGCAGAATGACTCAAAATCCCTGCAATGCAGCGTTGAGGTAAGTTCAGGTAAGAAATAGTTAGCAACGCTGCATTTCAGGTATTTTGAGTCATTCTGCGCTGCAGATGGATTAAATGCATTAATATTTTTAATCGGATTAATCACGATGCTGGATTAATCCGTGTTAACGCGTCAATTTTGACAGCCCTAATTTTTTCACAAATGTTTGTAAATTTGACTGCATGGCCAATGCTTGATTTTATACATTTGTGGCAATGGGTCTGAATGAAACACCTGAATTCAAAGACTGAGAGGTGTGTATCAATAATTTTGCCCATATCGTATATGTAATTCCTGCTTTTACTCGGCATATATGTTAATGTTATTTTAGGTTTTATGTGATATGATTTGGCAGGTTATTTTTTTGGTATGGGAAAGCTGAAAGTAATAATATAATATAATATATTATAATTTTTATAATATAAATTAATGATAAATGGTTCTTCGCTTTATGCCATTATGGCTTATGAAAGTTTTCATGGGAATGTTCTACTTTCCTAAACCCTGTAGATCTAATGCATAGTTATTTTGATAAAATTTCAATTCTGGTGTAATGCTCAATTGATGTTTTGGGGTATTCAGTGAACAGCATTTTGAATTCTGTGTGTTTGTTTATGGGAGAGGGGGGTTGGGGGCTGATTTGGTCCCTACCAATGTTGAAACCAAACCTACACCCTTGGAATGGGTAGGTGTACAAATAAGGTTAGTGACTCACCACATGACTGCCTAGTGTTCCTAACTTATATGAGTAAACACTTCTTACCCTTCTTGGATGATGATGGATATGGCCTCCACCATATCCAAACATTCAAAAGTAATATATCTCATTGTGAAGCAGTTTCCTTTTTTCTGAGAGTTGCCATTTATGAAGCCGTTTCCTTTTTCTTCTGAGAGTTGACACAGACATATGTAGATTCGTAATGATAATGGGAATTTTGGAGCTTGTATCAATGAAAGTCTGTACTGCTGTATCCTAAATGTAGGAAGTTGATGTGTCATATGCAAATTATACCTGTAGCCGTTAAGCCTTTTTTCTGTTTCAGTAGACAGTCCTCATTATCTGGTGCTAGTCATTTCTTTGAGGTGGGTACTCAGTGGTGGTGAGGCAGACATGGTGTTCCTGATCTGTAGAAGTGGGTCATCAGAGTCAGAAAGAAGAAGTCAGCTTATATGTGCAGCTATCTGTATTAGGAGCTCTGGAGTAAGACTGCCTGGAAAGGTTTCACACTCATGGTGTCTGGTGTGGTAATGGATGTTTGGGCTGTGATATCTCTCGGGTTGTTGCTACTGGGTGATGATGTATCCTGTGCACATGCCCTCCTGTCGAAGGAGAGAATGGGTAGTCTTTCCATTTACTAGCTCATCTTGCTGTGTGGAAAACCTGTTGGCCTACCGCAGTCATCTGGAGCCATACGCATAACTTTCTGGTGACATAGATGGTGTTGCATCAGCCTTTCTTTTTCAGCCCTGAACCCACCGTAATTGATGTACCTCTCACCATGTGAGTTGGAAGTCTATGCTGAAGTTTTGCTGAAGTCTAGCCAAAGTGCTTGTAGTCCTGCTTCATAGTGCCACCCATCAGGTGTTGGGAAAAGTCAGTGTCAGCCGACAGGGATTTAAAAGATGCAAAGGCAGAAACTTACTCTTTATTTAACATGTGTGGTAACTCACTGTGATCCTGCTGCTGTACTGGCCTGAGAGGTGCAGCAATTCTCCGTACTTCGCGGGCACATTTCCTTTTGCATGCAATGGCCAGGGCTTCTTCTAAGGAGCTCACTCCACGTTTATGAAATCTGACCTGCAGCAGGGAACTCTTCAAGTAGCAAGTGAATAATTTCAGCTGCACGCACATCTAAAGATTCTTTGGGGATGATTCTTTCTGGCATTAACAAATGTGTGAAGGAATTGAAGCTGCTTTCTTCTGGAAACATCTTCCATTTTTTACAGTCTCGGGAGAGGAGTCCCCATGCTAATGCATCACTAATGAGATGTGTGAGTAAGACATACCAATGAAAATCATGAATCTTTTCACCAAATCAATTACTTTGAGTTTGTTCAACTAAAAGATTCAATCAAAATCATTCATTGATCTTCCTACAGGTAGCCCTCCAAGATATTTTTCCATTGAGGTGTTGGTTTTATGTTTTAAAAAGTGTATATATCAAACTTATATTTCAAATGTATTTTGAATATATAGAATTAATAATTGTTATAAATATATATTATATTTAAATTCCATCCATCCATTCATCTATCTTCCATACTCACTTGTGTCAGGATGGTTCCCCTGCCCTCCCTGTTGGTTCCCTGCTCTCTCCTGATGACCAGCGCATACCGGCCTTCTTTATTGTTCTGAGTCTAGTCCATGTTCTGGTCTTCCCCTAGTGCAGTGTTTCTCAATCCTGCTCCAGGAGCCCCACCTGCCAGGAAGTTCTCGCTCCAGCCTGACCTTAATTAGCATCATGTGTTTCTTAATGGCCTAATAATGAAGGTGACAGGTTGTAAGCAGTGCAGGTTTGACCAAACACTATCTGGCAGGTGGGGCTCCAGTAGCAGGCTTGCAAAATACTGCCCTAGTGTCAATTTTTTCTGTTGTAGTTCCCCATTTGGCCAGCAGGTTATCCTGTTATGTCCCTTGAGTTCCTAGTAGCTTTCCCTCGTCTAAACCTTGTTATGCTTGTATATATGTGCTTGCTTATGCCCGGCCCCTTCGCCGACTATCGAATGTGTTACGTGTATTTGTTAGATGTTTTCCCCATGTTCAGTATCAGTCATCATTAACGCTGGCATTGCCTCCCTGTCTTTGTTTAGAACTCTCGCGGTCCCTTTAGTCTCTCCTCCCTTCGTTCCATGTTGCAATAAGGTTCTCTGTGTCCTGAAAGCCACTGTTTGGATCATCTGCCGCATCATAACAAAATGTCACTTGCTGTACTACAGTGGCCCCGGACTGCGAATCATAACAAATTAACACAAAAAAAAAAATTAAGCACAAAAAACAGAACTCCAAGCAATGGGAAAATGTAAAAACACAATTCCTTTTCACAGTTTTTTTTATTTCTCTGTTTGTGTTTATTTGTATTTTATTCCGCAAAATTAATTAAAAAAGAAACAGTAAAATCATAGCCACACGATTCTGCTGCATCTCTTAGCATGTTTTGACTATCAAGTCCAAACGTTCTTTCCACAGATGAAAACTGTTATTATGCTTGCCATCTCAGTGAATACATGGCAGCAAATCAACTCAATAACAAATTACTCATCGGTCGCGTTAGCTTCCTTCCCAGTGAACATGTATAGTTTTCAGTGCTCACTCTCATCATCCGAATCTGAGGTAGACATTCTGCCATTATGTTTTTTGATGAAATATCAGCAGTGTATGTCTGGGATTCATGGGATAGCTGCAAGCTGCTACCTAGCCAGAAAATAAGGTGTCAAGCTGTTGCTGTTACTGCTGCCAGCAATTTGTAATGCTGTTAAAACTGTCCTGATGATATTCTCGTAACCTTCCACTGATCGGAGTGTTTAAAGGTCATTTAAGGTTTGTGTGTCAATAAAACAGGACTAATGTTTCACATTCATGGCATTCTATGAAGTGTGGAAATGCTTTGTATAACATTTTCATATTTGTGTATTTGGCAGAAACTTTTGTCCAAAGTAACATACAAGTAAAGTAATACATATCAAGAATACAGCTGGCAAGAGTCCAACAAGTACCGGACAGTCATGGAAACAGGAGTTTGTTGAAAGTAAAGAATAGTTTGTGTGTATCTAGGGAGGTGCTAATCTGATAGTCACAGTAGCTGGGTTTCGTGGCAGTAATTTGAGTAGAAAATGATGAAGGTGTACAAGGAAGTTAACCAAACAGACGTAGCAACATGCATATTAGTTATGTAGTGTCCTTCATAGAGATGTGTTGAAAACAAATTTACACAAACACAATAGAGCACGACTGCGCTGCACAAAGGAACCCCGCAAATACTCATCATTGTCCTTTAGAACCCAAAGAGCGCAGTGCCCGGTTATTGGCATGCCACAGCCAGGGCTGGATTTAGCTTGATTTGACTGGGGGTGAAGCGAAAACATTTGGGAGCATATTGTTGCAAAATGTATGATTTATAATAAAACATATGACATATTCCAAATGGATATAGTGTAATCATATGTATGTTTTAAATACAGGTACTTTCAGTTAATTTGTTCTTTAAAATTCTTAATGTCAACTCATTTGGTTTTATTTGATCCTTTAATTTTTCTTAAATTCATGTATTCGGAGCGAGAATCTTGCCAGTACTCCCATAGATCTGGTCCTGGCCACAACCGGAAGTTTCTCAAAGCATGGACAGGAGGAAAATCAGGCTGCTTGAAAAGTTCAAAATGCTCTTTATTTAAGTTAAGACTTGAACTATGGCATCATTTATCAAAGTCCCCAGAACAAGGACAATATGGGTTGGTCTTAGGCATAAAACTCCCGGGCTGAAAATTAGTCCCACTCTGTGCCTGACCACTAGTGTTATTTTTGCAAGGTCTCAGAACTTTAATGACCCATTAAGCCTTAATATAAGTCAGGTGATGTCAGTTTCAGGTCAAGACAGTTCCAGACCTTCATAACTTCTCTGAATCTTCAAACCACTCAGCAACCAGAGGCTCCACTAAGCAGTTTTCTGAAATCAGTACAGTGAAAACCGCTTATAGTGAACAGCTCTGTCTGGGTGAAATTAATCACAAAAAGTGGATGATCATTTTAACTGATTTTTTTTCTTTATGTCTCAGGCAGATTACCATGTAATTGACATTTGTATATTTTTTTTTACATGAATATAAGGTAATAAAGTGGACAGCATCACTATTTAATTTCAAATGCTTTTCAAATTACAGTACTGTACAAATTAAATTATATAGTACTGTACATAAAATATAGCTTATTGTAGTTTCACTGCTGCATCTCGTTGGACTGTTTCTGGCAGATGAGTCTATATTTGTCACTAAGAGGAAATGACTTTCTTTTTCCTTGTCATGTTTTCTGTGCATGCATTTGCCTCAGGTAGCTAGCCAGAAGCAGGCGGGTTACCGCAAGGTAACGTAGGGCTATCAAAGTAAGAAAAAAAAAGTTTTAATTTTTTCGTATCTATAAAAAAAACAAAACAAAATGACCACTATAAGTGGACTACTTGATTACTGCAAGCAGAATATTTCAACAGTATTTGTACAGGAAGGATTCTGTCCCAATCTTTTTTTGATCCATATAAGTGGTTGATTGGTATAACTTTGATTACTATATGTGGTTTCCACTGTATATAAGGATAATTGAACTTTACAAATCAGGGGATGGAGATACATATATATATATATATATATATATATATATAAATACTACATACTGCTTGTAATTTCTACTGTCCGAAATGTTGAACTGTTGAAGTTAAGGCAAGCTACGGAAAACCAAGAATCATCTTTGTTTCAACTGCTCCAAGACAGATTAGAAAGTTAAGGACACATCACATCTGTAAGATTTATCTGAAACAGGAGTAGGAGTGCATCAGTCCAGTGTGCTTGCACAAACATGGTCTGTGCATAAGAGTCATCAGAGGGAAACCTTACCTATGATCTCATCACAAATGGCTACATCTGAAGTATGTAACACAACATTTATATAAGCCAGAAGATTTTTGGCACCAAGTGCTGTGATCTGATGTAATTTAAATTTAACTCACTAAAGGATTTATTTTTTAATAAGCATTTCAAGAAAAGAACACTTTGTCAACTGGGGTAGATCTACTTTGCTTTGGGGTTGTGTTGCAACCAGTATCCCAAGGAATATTCCATGTGTAGAGGGAAGAATGGATTCTGCATAGTATCAACAAATCCTGCATCTAATACACTACAGCCAGTGAAGAAAGAAACTGTATATTCCAAAAAGTGACCTCCACAGTCGCCAGACCTGAATACTATCCAAATGTTTTGTGTAGACCCCAAACATGCAGTGGGGAAAAAATTCCTAAATCATGAACAAAAAGACTCTTAACTGGGTACAAACATTTGGAGGCAGCCAATGGGGTGGTTAAATTCCACCACCCAAACTTTTCGACATGCATAACAATGTTCTTTTTTCCAAATCTGCTAAATTCTTCAAATAGTAACTGCATTTAAATGTGAAATGTGTTGTCTTGAAGTTTTTTCAATGCAGTTAAATAAAGATCCCCATTGTTGGTTTTTCCATACACGGGGGTCAAATACCGTGGCTGATCGGGTTAGAAGTGGTGGTTTCAGAATGAACAGTGACTGGAGCAAGGGAGTGAGGGGGGAGTAAACAGGGAGCAAACATCTTACCAAATGAAGAAGAGTCTAAGCTGGTACACTTTGTTTTTGTCACTGTTGGTTATGTGAAATAGCATCCTTACACAGTATACGTCAGTGAAAACTGTTATTGACGTGAACTACAATGTACCTTTCGTGAACAGAGCAAAAGTATGCCCAAACACAACGAAGTCGGGAAAGAATTAACAAAAATGTAAAATGCTGAAGCACATGGCTGGCATGAACTCATTTTTCAGCAACAAATATTTGTGGCAATTTCAGTAACGTTCCTGTACTTGAGAGTAATCATGCAGCTTTGAGCAAGTCAGGATTTGTAGTGGACTGAGCCAAATAAGCAGGTGAGCAAAGGTATCTTGAATGCAGATTAGGTGTTTTCTATGGTTGACTAATTACAATTACAGTCAATGGGCAATACCTGCTTTTTCATCCCTAAACAACCTCATAGAGAGAGTCCGTGCATCATATGCAATGCAAAGTTTCTGGCCATAAACGTAGAGCTCTTTGGTAGCTCATTACTGGTACCACCGGTTTACTTTGCAAATGAATGCATAACACAAGGAACCCAGGTGGTATCGGGTGGGAAATACCTGCTGCGGCACATCAGCTCCCAGTTCTAATCCTGAGAAAGACCATTGAAAAGAGACACCTGGTAATCAAATGGTCATCAAATAACCCTTTGTTACCTCCTGAGTCTGACTTCCATAGGTAGGTGGGGGCAGGAGCTGGCCTGGCTTTTGTTCAACGGGAGTGAGGTGTGATAAGAGATGTATAAACCGAGTTTATTGTGGATAAACAAAACTGAACCTAAATCTGGCTGACTTAAGGCTCGTAACTGCAACATGCCTAGTCTTCCTTTCTCCCCCAGACAAACTATAATAAGTTTTGGAATAAGACTTAAAATATAAATCCAAGTGGCATTCTTTACCAATGCAAAAGTCATTTTTAAAGATTTTCCAAATATAAAATAACTTTATTTTATACTTTCATTCTAAATAGACATCAAATATATAAAATTTCTGTACACTGGTATTTACATGTTTACAAACGCATTCACTATGTGCGGCTGGTCTTCTCCACTGGATCGCTGTCCCAAAATGACCATTGGTGGTTTTGTCTGAAGGACATAAACAGAGCCGTAATTCAGAGCTTTTCCAGGACAGAAGTGTCAGGAAAACTCTGAATAACCTGAAAAACAACAACCACAAATTAACATAAACCACTTTATTTAGTACCATATTATTTCCAAATTAATGAAGAGTAAAAACATTTACAAAAATTAACAGAATTATAAATAAATGCAAAATTAAAATTACTACTATTGGTTGGTCAAGACTATACTTGGATGATTTGTACGAGTTAAACTCCTGTTAAAAAAAAAAAAAACAGTAAATAGAATAGATCAAATTAGTTTTAAAAGTAAGATATAATTAGCCAAAGACTAGCTGTAATATTTATTTCATAATGATGAGGCAAAATAGCTATTAAACAAGCAGTGTTTGGAAGGCACTTGGAAAAAATTATGCAACATCAGGGAACAAGCCTTAAAAAGTGGTTGTTACAACAGACACTATACATGGAGGAGAAACCGAGCTGTTAAGCTATATTTAAATTTGATTGGTGTATAGTTTCACCCTGAAACCAAAGAAGAACAGGAGTAGCCAGGCTGCTTAGGAGGCCTCTCCCCAAGATCCTGGTTATATCATTTGATCCTGTATTGTAAATCCCAAGGAAGTACTCCATTGGTAATTACACCATGTGTAAAATTAAAGACTTTACTTATATATGCATTTCACATATGCATTATTGTAAAGTAATGGATATTTTTTGAGATGAGGTTCTTTAATGTTACTTTTGTTGGTTTAACATGCTGTATTTCTGCTGAATGGTTAACAGGTTTTACCCGTATGTTGTTTCTTATCTATGTCAATATGTTGACCAGGCCATTGGGGACATTTTTTATACTAGAGAATCTGTTGTTTTTGGCCATAGGTCACCTAGTTACCATGACAATCACTATTGACGTGGAAATATAGTCCACAAAGGCTAGAAAGAAAAAAGTGACCTCCGTCAATAAAAAGAATGGCAATTCGTTGAAAGAACAGGCGCGGTCAGCTTTGCCCTTACGAAAATATCATGCGGTACAACAGTGTTGACCTATGGTGGTGGCTCGTTTCCCATGTGGTGTTACTTTTGTTTTCTGCAGTGGAAAGCAAGCACTGATCAGAAGTTATATACAGCATGTCCACCACTTGGAAAGTTCACTATGATATCACAACTAACACTCAAATACCTTATTCAGGACCTCAAAATAAACCCAACAGTAAGAAAAAAAATTAGTTTGGACTTTTATGGGTCTCAAGTTTTTCCGAGCATCAGTAAGAAGAGGTACGTCGGGGGGGTTGCCTCTATCCCAGGCAGGACAGAGTACAAGGTAGGGGGACACAATGAACCTGCTTTCATGCACAGATGCACAGACTATGGGCAGATGGACCGAAGGAGTAGCCTGGAGTACCCAGAGTAAAGCCATGCAATAAGAAGTTACACAGCTCACGTACGAAGCAGGGGTAGCAGTCTAACCCCCAACCGGGAGACGGGAGGCAACAAGGTTACCAACTGCACCACCATGTCACCCAGAAAATGTTAGTATTTTGCTTAATATGCAGACCTGTCACATGCGTATAGCCGAAATGGTTGTCACAATAACGGTTACCCTAAAATGTAAATGAATACGTTGTCATATCACCTAACAAAACCAGCCGAACCAAATTTTAAAGTGCCACAAGATTGATGTCATGTTCCCATCTAAATAACTAACCAAAACGTTTTCAAGCCGAACTGGATCATGCACCGAAACATGACGTAAGCTTTTAAAATTGTTATTATGGCTGCGCAGAAACTCCGCGCATTTGCATATCTAATGCAGGACAACAGATTCCCAACATCACTGCGCTTTTTTTTTTTTTTTTTTTTTTTTTTTTTTTAAGTCTTTGCTAATGATATGAGGTTAGTTTTAACCACTGTTTGACTGGGAGATAAAATCCCGCAGCAAATTAAAATTCGGAGCAAGGATGGTTTGGTGATGCAGACAATAGAAACTTATTATTATTATTATTATTATTATTATTATTATTATGAAAATCCAGCGCCTCCTTATAATTACTTTGTGAAAAATGTGTGGTTGTTTAATTCGAATAGAAAGCAATTATGCTTAATCCCGCCACCTGTGAATAACACCTACTTTGTGTCAGAGAAGTTTGTCCACTTTATCCTCGGCGGCGGTGTCTAACAGCGCCTCGGAGTTCTGCAGGACACCCAGCTCCACCGTCCGGTCGCCGGCACTGTCATAGGCATCATTGCGGCAGCCGGAGCTCCTGGCCGTCTCCCACACGACCCGCGACGGGACGTGCGCCGGCACCGGCGTGCCCATCGGCTCCTTGCCGCCGAGGCACAGGTCCCCGCTTTCCAGCGTCTTCAGCCCGCCCTTGGAGAGGCGCTCGGAGAACTTCCTCGCCCACTGCGCCAGGTCGTCCAGCCTGCTCCTGTCCGGCTCGTCGGCGCCCGCCTCCACGTTGCCCGTGTACCACATTATCCACCAGATCAGGCTCAGGAACACGATGAGGGCGCCGGTGAAGATGAGAAAGTCCCCGTAGAACACGCCGTCCAGGCGCAGATTGGCGAAGACGCCGATCAGCAGCACCACCAAGCCGACCACGTCGAAGCAGACCGCCAGGCAGAACAAGACCAGGCACCTGCCGATGCACCTGACGGCCATCCTCGGGAAGCAGCGGAGGGAGCAGTGCGGCGCACTTGTTTGTCTGACCATGCATTCCTCTCCACCGGGAGGAAAAAGCACCTGTCTTGAGAATCACCTTCCTCTGACGCAAATGTAAATTTAAATATTTAAAGAGGCGAGCCCTTTATCCACACGCCTACCGACTACTGGCCGCAGCAGGCTTTGATATTTAAAAAGTACCTGTTTCTGTTACATTGTATTGTATTGTATTGTATTGTACTGCAGTTTATTTATTTTACGTTTTCCTGCACTTGAAACCGATTTATTATATTTATATATAATAGGATCCTGGTAAACATGTAATTGCCATCATCTGCCAGCAATCACGTCCACGCAAACGTACAAGGATTATATAATAATTATGATAATTACTTTCTTACTTTGGATCTTTCAAATTATCAGAGAAGCAGAGCAGCTTCTACTCTGTTTATCTTGGTTTTTAAGTTTACAAAATTATTGATAGTGGTATATATTTTTAAGTCTTATAATTTTTTGTAATTTTTTAAATAATACATTAATTGCCTAAATGATATCCCCAATAAAATGTGCAGCTAATGTAAATAGATTACAAATGCAGTTTCAATTATATTTATATAATATGATAAACCCTGCGATGGGTTGGCGCCCCATCCTGGCTTGTTCTCTGCCTTGCGTCCCTAGCCCCCGGGATAGGCTCCGGATTCCTCACGACCCAGGATAGGATAAGCAGTCACAAGAAATGGATGGATAGACGGATACACAATTATTGCTTTACTGCCTTTAATGCTAAAGAGAAAGAGGAGTAAAACTGTACGGTTTTAGATTGGTATGGGAAAGCAGAAGCCAAGGCAGAGGAAATGTTTTGAACTGTGGGTGCTGTACTGTAAGTCCGTTAGACCAATGAACTGCTAAACCAATAACGTTCTTTTGTACCCTGGGAAACCACCAAGGCTAACCATAAGATAACAAGCATGAAAACAGCCTGGCGTTTGTGAAATACTTCCTTACAGCATTCTGACACCCCAGTTGTGAGAGACCCCATCTCCATCCCTGGCTCCAGTACTTAATATCATCAAGGTACTTGGCATTACACTGTGTGTATTTACATAACATTTTGCCTGACATCTGGCTTTCTGATTGTGAAGCCGAGTGGTTTTTGCATTTTGTGCAAAGACTTTTGCTTTAATGTTAAATTTGCTTGAATTTTAAATTTGTTTGAGTACTGCTCCCAAGCCTGGTCTGTGTGTGTTTTTAATTAGGCAGAACAGATTTGCATTATTTGGAAGATCACTGCTCAGACATTTAGGCCAGTACAACACAACAACTTGGGGTTAGTACAGCGAGGCATGTCCCTGGTCTGGTACACTGTAAAATATAATAAATAGATATAGCTAAACATATTCACTGTAATTGCGAATTTCCTTAATGGAAAGGTTCCTGCCACCTTGGAAAGTTCCCAAAGTTCTCTACGCAAAATCAAACTGAACATTAATCCAGCATTATTACAACCCTGAAAGAACAAGGGCAAAATATTGTTGCTTCAGAAAAAGAAAAAAATTCAGTTAGTTGCCAGTGGACCTCGGACCCCAGAGGTTTTTTTTTTTGGTTCCTCTCCTCTGTTACATCTGGCTTTCTTTCTATCATTCCTTTGTCTTTCCTTTTGCTCGTTTCGTAACTCTCTCTTAATGATGTTATAATGTATCACAACACACCCCTGGAAAGTGCCTTGGGGCGACTCTGTTGTGAAAGGCGCTATATAAAAAATAAATTGAACTGAATTAGCTGTGGATATAGTTACCTCTATGACCTTTGTATAAGCTCAGCAAATTTAACAGGGAAATCAGCATGAATCTTTAAGAGGCTGGGTGGTGTCTTAAAACATTTTCAGCAGATATTTACATAGAGATACAGTGCCTTGCAAACGTATTTACCCCCCTTGGCATTCTCTCCATATTGTTCCCTTACAACGTAGAGTTTAAAAGGACTTTGGTGGGTTGTATCTTTTAATTTAAACAACGCAATTATCGCTTTGCAGATGCAAATCATTTTTTATTGTGAAAGAAACAAGAAATAAGACAAAAAAGAAAAGCCGAGCGTGCATAACCATTCACCCCCTCCCAGAGTTTGACTTTGCACAGCTCCTCTTTTGCAGCAGTTACAGCGACACGTCTCTCCGGGCACATCTCCACAAGATTGCCAACATCTAGTTACTGGTATTTTTGCCCATTCTTCATGGCAAAACTGCTCCAGCTCCTTCTAGTTAGATGGGCGCCCTTGTCTACAGCAATCTTTAAATCATACCAGAGATTCTGGGCTTTCTCTTTAAACCTCTCGTTTCTCTTTAAACCACTGGAGTGTTGCTTTAGCAGTGTGTTCAGGGTTATTGTCCTGCTGGAAGGTGAATCTCCTTCCCTGTCTCAAATCTCTGAATGACTCAAACAGGTTTCCTTCAAGAATTTCTCTATATTTTGCGCCATCCATCTTTACTTCAAATCTAACCAGTTTCCCAGTCCCTGTCAATGAAAAACATCCCACAGCATGATCCTGCCCCCACCATGCTTCACCATGCATGGTGTTCTCAGCGTGTTAGGTGTTAGGTTTGCACCAGACATGGCGTCGTCCTTGATGGCCAAAAAGTTCTATTTTAGTCTCATCTGACAACAGCACCTTCTTCCACATGTTTGGAGAGTCTCCAAGCCTGGCAGGCAGGCTTTTTCTTGCCCCCTCTTCCATGAAGCCCAGCTCTGTGCAGTGTGTGGCTTACAG
>JAODKN010000093.1:17304022-17315686 GCA_026774425.1 Petrocephalus zakoni | reverse complement strand
GCAGTTCTGAAGGCAAAAGGGGGTCCAACCCGGTACTAGCAAGGTTTACCTAATAAAGTGGCCGGTGAGTGTATATTACATAATCCTGAAAAGGAACGTTCACTAAAATTAAACAGCTTGCAGATCTTCACACTGCAAGAAATGCGAAGATGGAGAAAGTGAAGAACAGTGAGGGGACACTACTGTTTATGTTCTCCTTGTCGACCCTTATGAGATGCCAGCGAACAAATGGACGCGCTACCTCGGCTTTCTTATGGGGACACTGTCAACTACTTAGGTTTTGTCATTAGTGCTTTTAAAAAGTTTCAAAACTACAAATCTCTGGAAGCGCGCCAACAGTTCACTGGGCACATTGTCAAGGATTTTACAGGACAGTAGAGATGGCCTGGGGAATACAGCATGAAAAAGAGGCAATAGTGACACAGTCTTTACAGCACTTTATTGTATTTATTAGTTATGGGCCAATAATGAAATGGCCCATGTTGTTCTTCACCTGCAAAACGACATTTTCCAAATTTGCACTTAGCCATCGAAATGAACAAAACTGGTTTTGCTGCCGAGGTGTAGGGGGTACCTAGACGAACGGTTTGACATATCGGTTTCCTCAGTACACATTACGGGTCGCATACAGTTCCAGCACAAAGTCCAAAAAAACCTTTATTTATTATTCTTCCATAAAATTTGGCAGTTAATGCCGCTCATACCGTGGTGTGCACCCAGGCAGTCTATATATCAAAAGTTACCCCTCGAGAGTGTGAGGTGTGCTATTACTTTTTTTGGCATTTCGCGTTACCATGGTGATGCTATCCCCATTCAAACACGGTAAAGGAATGCATTGAACGCTAACGTTAGCATGGTTAGCATTCGGTAAACGACGTTGTAGTGCATACCAACCACACACGAGCAAAAACCGGCCACTTTACTATAAACACCAGCTGTTCCACAGTCAGCAAGCACAACAGGCCCATCTCAAAATTTCTTCAGGAATTTTTCTCTAGTTTATATATTACCATAGTTTTTTTGGTGGAAACATTCAGCCATGGGCTGTAGACTAGAGCCTTGCGCGGGACTGTTTTCTTCATCCCACTCCCACCCGCTCCCGCTAAATTTCTGACCATTACCGCCCGCTCTCGCTGTCTTGAAAAGCCTATATGTATTGAGTCTAGAAAACGTGATTGGCGTAGGTAAAATAATAAGAAGAGAATTTCAAATCGAGAGAATCTTGCAGGATCGGCGCGATCCTTTATTGTTTCTGCATAATATTCTTTTCGCGCGATACCGTTTCAATCAAGCTGGAATATTAACCCTGAATATAATATATATATATAACACAGACGCACCGATCGGTCGCTCATCCGTGAATGACGAGGCCAAGGCTGATTGGATATACACGCATGGACGCTGTTTACATGTGCGAGCTAATCCTCAAACATCAGCTATATTCTCCATCCTGCCAAAAATCTTGGGACCCCCTGCCTATTTTTAGCCGCCTGCTCACCTTAAAACTGCCCGCTCCCGTGAGATTTCCATTGGGTCCTGTGGATCCTAGTTTGAATTCATGTAGCTTGGAGCTACATAAACATTTAGGTTCAACAAAAAGACCCTCTCAATCAACTGTTGTCATCTCTGGGGAATGCAAGAGGCCATTAGCTTCACTCATTAGCAGTTTCATTCATAGAAAAACCCACAATAGATTTTGATTTCTTGGAAATATTTCTTGAAATTGATTTCTTGGAAATATTTTTGTGAGAAATGCACAGTGATATTTTTATGCACAGGTAAACTGTGAAATAGAGGAACTTCTGACTTTCAGTCATTCTAAAAGTTCCGAAGGTTGGGTCTCCCTGGGTAACCAGGTGTTAAGTAAGCTTGTATGTAGTATGTATGTATGTATGCTGTTGTACGCATCTATAAATTAACTTATAGGCTAAAAATGAAATTTGTAGGTCTTTGTTAAGGAGAAATGTCCTAAAGGCAACAAAGGGGAGTTTTGTTTAAGAGACATTTTACCTCATTGGCAATTTACCTCAATTTACCTCATTGGCAGGGAATAAACTTTAGCTGTTAAGTAACTCTATTTGCAATTTGCCTGTTATCCCCCCATATCTCTGGTTTTGGAACCAGACCTATTGACAGAGTATGGTTTGTCTTACCCTTGAGTGTTTTGGCAGTCAGTAGGTGTGGAGATACTCATAGGATCCCAGTGGGGTGCTGAAATGTTGGTGCTATTCCTAGTGGATGAGAGAACTGTGACTGTTAAATGTGCCTAAGCACATTTCAGAGTGCTTGGCCATTCTTGGTTTGGTATGAGTCAGTCTAGTACCAAGTGACTCTATAGCCTTACAAGACTATCTATATGCTCAAGTAAGAAACAACAGAGATACACTATATGGACACAATATTGGGACACACCTCTTAATCATGTACTTAGGTATACAAACATTTGTGAAAGAACGGGTTGTTCTGAAGAGTTCCATGAATTCTCAGACCTCAGTGAATTGTGATAGTATGCCACATCTGCAAGTCATTTTGTGAAGTTTCTTCCCCGGTAGATATTCCACGGTCAACTGTAAGTGGTATTCTTGCAATGTGGAAACATTTAGGGACAACCGAAACTCATGGTAAAGACCATTTAAATCAACAGAGCTGGGTCACCAAGTGCTGAGATGCATAGTGCATAAAAGTCGCCGATACTCTGTTGACTCTATACTGTAAGTGCAGAGCTCCAAACTTCCTTTAGCGTTAACCCTAGCACAAATACTGTGTGTTGGGAGCTTCATGGAATGGGCTTCCATGGCCAAGCAGCCGCATGCAAACCTTACATCACCAAGCGCAAGGCCAGCCATCGAATGGAGTTGTGAAAAGCATGCTGCCACTGGTCTTTGGCGCAGTGGAAATGTGTTCTGTGGAGTGAAGAATCGTGCTTCTGTGTCTGGCAGGCTGATGTCTGGAGAGTGTTATTTGCTGATTTCATTGTGCCTACTGTAAGGTTTGGTTGAGGAGGGATAACGGTTGTTTTTCAGGAGTTGGGCTAGGCCCCTGAGTTCTGTTGTAGGAACTAAGTAATGCAATGCTTTTACATGCCAAGACATTCTGGACAATTCTATGGCTTAAACTTTGTGGGAACAGTTTGGGGAAGGTCCTTTTCTGTTCCAGCATGACTGTGTTCCAGTGTGCAAAGCAATGTTTGCTTTGGAAGAACTTGACTGGCTCACACAGATCCCTGACGTCAACCCCACTGAACACCTTTGGGATTAACTAAAACGGAGATTGCTTCCTGTCCAACATCAGTGTCTGACCTTGCAAATGTTCTTCTGAATGAATGGGCAAGAATTCCTACAGACACACTCCAAAATCTTGTGGAAAACCATCCCAGAAGAGTTGCAGCTGTTATAGCTGCAAAGGGGGGACCAACTCCATACTGATGCCTATGGATCTAAATCAGGGGTAGGGAACCTGATCCATGGAGAGCCGGTGTGGGTGCGGGCTTTTGGGATGATTTTTGAATCAGCCAATAAAACTGGGCCCCCAGGACAGGAGTTGACAACCAATGCTTTATTATTGGCTGATTGAGAGGTCATCCCAAAAACCTGCACCCACACCGGCTCTCCATGGATCAGGTTCCCTACCGCTGATCTAAGTGTTCCTGTAATCCAATATGAAATAAACATCAGGGTTCATATAAAACTATCAAGCATTTTTCTTTTTTCAGTTATGTATGACAACAGATGATTTTCTATATGTTCACTACAAGTCAGTGTTTTTTCTTGTATTATTAATGCCACATTCATACTAAAATCACACTTGACATGAAAGACACTCAAGTGTAAATTTTAGGGAAGCAACTGTGTAATCAAAAGGCTGCTGGTTTGGGTTCCAGACCTGCCGGCGCTGCTCCCCGGGTGCTGAGTACGCTGCCCACAGCCATGTCACTTAAGGGTTACATGCAGAGGACACCCTGTGCTGTGGTGTGTCAACAATGACAATTATTCATGTTTATTGCTTGTTGTTGTTTTTTAATAAAAATGTATTATTCTAATGAAAGACATGTAGGATTTCTCCATATTCACTTGGTTTAATTAGACATGAGAAAATTCAATGAGATTAACTCAACTATGTTATGTTATCAGAACACAAAATGAATGTATCAACTGAGAAAGGATGTTTCCATTTTATATCATTCACATCAATCATTCTCTCCTTGATTCAAGTGAGTTCATTCAAATAATTATGCATAAAAAGTAATACTGCATAATACTGCATTTAATATGCATTACACATGTACTGTATATAGGACTTATATATCTGGAAGTACATAATTTAATATGCATATAACATCAATGTAGGACCTAAATGTTTGACAAAACATCAATATGTATTTTACATGAATAAAGGGCATATATGACTAAAAATACATTCCAATACTTTTGTCCATATAGTGTACCTGAACTGATGGCCAGGAAGAGCAAGTCATTTTCTTTGGAAAAACGTGAAAAAATTCTGGGCATGTCATGGAATATTTAGGGCTGAGGGAGATTCTTTTTTATGCTGACTGTCAGGTGGCCTGTAAAGTTTTTTGGCAAACCACTCAATGCGTTAGGAGGGCAGGATGAGATGTTCCCCCACAGCATGGGGAACATTTGTGAGGTTAAGGATCACTTAGGCAACTCTATAATCTAAAGCTATGCCCTCATAATAAAATGCAGTGTGAGTAACTTATGAGCCAATGGAGTGTATCATTACTGCTGAAGTTGCTGTAGCAGCCAAAGGACTTTGCAGTGGGGGAGGGGGGCAGGGGCTTCTCTAGATTTAGCCGCAGATGTGAGCACGATGAGACTAATTATTGCCAGGTGATACCCCTCACCCATTTATGTGATGGGGACCTTTTGCTGTTAACAGGCAGTGCTACTTGAAAATCAACAAGCCAGCTATCTACAGTGCCAGTTCCCTTTTCACCTCTCAGCCCTGCTGGAATTCCTTCCACCATAAGTATAATGGATAGACCAGTATTGCAACTTGGGGAGAGAACTGAATTACACAAGCTGCAGAAAGTAAGCTGATGTTTTTCTCTACGGGTAGCAGTGTTGATTCTCAGCGGCCTCAGCTCCAAGGGAAAACTCAAGAGGCGGCAACAAGCATTCACTTAAGCAGCCAGATTTAGTTACTCTGCGATTTTGTGCACTGTATTTGAAATACTTTTTATCGTTTTATCTTAAATAAACATTACAAACCTAAAGCTTTTTGTACATTTAAGTGTTACACGTTTTGCCAAGTCTTGATGACTGATAAACAGACAGACAGACAGATTCTCACAACATAACAGTACTTGGGACAAGTATACGAGTACAAAGACAATACAGACAGTACAAAAAACAGACTGATTAAAAAAAACAAACAAACAATGGGTGGATGAGTAGGGGTGCTGGTTATTGTATGCATGGTTTACCTAGCCTGGGCACTGATTATATAGACACGGACTCAGGATACCGTCCAATTACACTTGGCAGGAATGATCGCCTGCTCACGGGCATTAAACTAAATAATGGCCAGAGTAGAAATTCTTGGCACATCATGTAAGGATGAGCCATTGAATAAAGGTTGGTACGGATATAACGTCAGGATGGCCAGTGCCTTTGCCATCATACTCCACATGGAATTTGCCTCTAAGGTATCTAGAGTCAGCTCTGCAACAAAGTTAGACATAAGTTTAGTCACCTTGCTTCCTCATTTGTGATGTTGCTCCCTCTGCAGACCACAGTTTAACAGCAGAATAGTCGTACATTATTCATTCCTCATGGGAAATTCTTCTACCTTTTCTGCCTTGGAGGGTCACAGCGCAGGGTCAAGCAGCGTGCAGCCCTCCTGGAGCATTTTGGGGTTGAGGACCTTGCTTAAGGAACCAACAGTGGCACCAGTTTGCCAGACCCAAGATTCGAACTGATGACCTTCCAATCACTGAGCCACACACCACCCCAAAATTATGCTGGATGCTAATGGTAGAACATCTGCCATATGCCTGGAAGTAATTGTATGATAGTTCCTTCTTCAGCCCTGGATTCACCCTTTAGCACGATGGAGGTCCAGCACCTGTCACTTTATCTTATTGATATTAAGGAGCAGGTAGTTTGCGATGGACCACATGTCAACATCCTGTACATGCACCTGCCAATCATCAGAGATTTGTAGAGATGGAACAGCTTGAATTTGTATGTGTTTACCTCACAATATACAATAAAACAGAACTAAAACAATAATCTTTTACTATATAGGAATATTATAGTTGGAGAAATACATGGCAATAGTACATCACTAAGGTTGTGTGAACCATGCAAGAATTTAT
The DNA here is from genome assembly GCA_026774425.1 of Petrocephalus zakoni. Taxonomy (NCBI): domain Eukaryota; kingdom Metazoa; phylum Chordata; class Actinopteri; order Osteoglossiformes; family Mormyridae; genus Petrocephalus; species Petrocephalus zakoni. The sequence goes on along the minus strand of JAODKN010000093.1, from coordinate 17,309,346 downwards.
AGGTATAATTGAGGGCTTCGAGCAAAGATACAGAAGATAATGTAATTTCTGGGCACTGTAAAACACACACCTTCTAGTTAGTACACAGAAGGATCTCCAGTCAGTCACTATAATGATTTCTACAGCTTCAAGTCACCAACTGAGGCTCCGATCAGATAATTTGTGTTTCATCCAAATAACACCCATAAAAAAAACAACACGGCTAATGAACAATGTTATGCTACCTATATTGCCCCAAGGGGTCTATGAAGTGCCACCTCCCTCCCATCCCCAGCAAGGTTCCTGTGCCAAAGCGACGTGAGCAAAGAAAAGTGCTCACGCTCAACGTGACACCTGCGGGCATAACAAAGCTCGCAACTGGGGATAACAATGGGAGATTATTGTTGTGAGACACCACTACAATGCAATACTTGCCCACAGACACTATAATGGCTATTTAAGTAGCAAAAAGTGGCCCAAAAACAACATTGTGTTTTTGGCAAAGACCTATGCAAAGCTATTACACTACAATACATCTAAAAGGAGTAACAAATTATAAAATAAAATGCTATATTAAATATGACAATTATAAAACTCTGACTAAAAACCACAGAAAACAGTATTGAGAATGTAGGTTGAAAAAAATAGAAAAACAATGAAAGTGGAGTTTGCTACAGCGAATGGTTGCCACAGTACTTACTTTTCTGCATCCGAGAAATAGGGGCATTTAGTAATCAGGATACATACTGCATTTAAAGTACCAAAATAACTTGTTTACTCAGTGTAATGTGAGGCACAGCTCAAACTGCAAATGCCACATCTAGATTAACAGATTCCCACACAAGCGTTTCTGTATGTGGCGATCACATTATAATTCCACGGGGTGCATTTTTATTTTATTTCATATACCCTTATGCTTCAATCTGACCAGGAAAAACAATAAACGCTCCCAAAACAATGACATAGAAAAGTCTTAGAGCTAGATGGACACAGGTACATGGCGAAAACTGCACTAATGAAGAGTTTCTCCTGATTCTTAGGGAGGGTACATTATCACCACAGTAAGTTAGCAGCAGAAATCCCATAGGGTGAATGGACCACTGCACGAGCTACCTTACCGCGAGCTGCCTTAATGAAGACCTAGATACACCAGGGTAAAATGAATGCGCGTATATGTATTGTCTGGCTCTGAAAAACAACTTAATATGACCCATTAGTTATCACAGACATGCTGAATAATACTGTGCAATTATCTGGGCTGAATTTAGTTTAAAAGCAAGTAATTATTTTCCTGTAATGCTGCATTTTAGCACACTTTATGCCCTGTTTTAACACCTGACTCTACACAATAGTTTCTTTTTAGGTAACTTATTATCTAAATCTTTAAAACGGGCCAAAATTGTATACTAGGCATCTTCCAGATTACGTAAATGCAGAGGCCCAACAATGCAGTGCTAGGTCTGTGATAAATATTTACAAAGCAACTATGTGACCCCTGCTCCAAAATACACAGCTTGTGAAGGTAGCTATAACATTTTAATTCACACTTCAAATACTGAGTATGCACAAAGACAGCCCTTTCTATTGCGACCTCTTGAATCACACTTTTATTAAGTTATGTAACGGTGTATAAATATAAATAAAATCAAGACGATAACGTGTTTTGTACTGGAATATAATAAAAGATTTCAGGTACCAATATTTTTTCTTGCTTTTTGAGAGCCGGAAACGGCCCATTTTTATGAATCATCAATACTAAAATAATAAATTAAGCCCTGATGTGAGTGGCAATAGGTTAACACATCATATCTTACGAAAAGCAGAACCACCTTATACGCATCTTCCATGTAATACTCAGTATTTTTCCAGTGGGGAATAAAAACATTAGCTGCTTATAAAATGTCTTCTTTCTCAGCCGATTTATTTGTCTCAGCGTCATCAGCCATGTCACGGCGTTGTCACCAGTAATCAGAGATTGGACTCATCAGCATCCGTGGCTAGACAGAAGGGAAAGGACTGATAAGCAGAGATGGGGGCGCAGTGTCTCCCTGCCGAAATATGAGCTGGTAGTGACATCCACATGGGGTCCTGTGCTGCACGCTCCAGCAGCCCTGTATAATCAAATGACAAAACCCAAGTACCTGCATTAAAAATGGAGCCAGTGTGCCAGCATAATAAATACCTTCATCAAATGCCCAAAGAACAAACTCTGCTTGTATACTATAGCCACCTCTGACACAGGTATTCTTTAAGTTCGTTCATGCCATTTTAATGGAGGCCTTTGGCATCTGCTATAGCGGCAAGCAAAAATCGGGAAAAACCCTTTGGAAAAAGTGTACAACTAAATCTACATGCATATAGCATATGCCGATATTGAGGAAAAAAGCACATTAAACTGCCATTACATAAGGTAAGTCACCATATTGCCAATTCAGAATCTTCAAGGGTGTTTGAAAAATATGACATCTAATATGCAGTTAAAGGCCAAGGGATGAATAGTGATGGAACATTGACAATAAACATGGGATTCATGAAATAACACGGCCCTGTAGAAAATTACATTTATATCCAATAATTTACTACACTGGGTAGTTGAGGCTGGCAACATGAGTTATCCAAACTCACTGCCCTGCGCAGTCACATATCACTAGGGGCAGTGTGTGGCTCAGCGGGTTGTGTGTGTGTGTATGTGCAAGAGGGGAGGTGAAAAGAGAATTCCCCCATGGGGATCAACAAAAAATATCAATCAATCACAAAATTATTACACCCACTTGACAGCATCAGGTTCTGCCCTATCCAGGTTGTTGTTTCCCTGTTTGGCCAGCAGGTGACACTGGCCATCCCATTCTTAGTGTTGGAGTCCTTGAGTGATTATGACCCTCACCTGTGTCTTATTATTCCTAACCCTTGTCTTTGGTTTGTTGTCAGTTTCCTGCGCCTGTCTTTTTTTTAGTCTTGTATACTAGTGTATATGTCGGATCTGCTCCATTTTTGTTGGTCATTGTATGTGTTACCTGCCGGTAGTTCTGCGACAGTTGTAGACGGTTTGATTGTATTCTCTCTGCTTATCCTCACATGTAGGTCCAGCTCTTTTTTAGCCTTGTGTAACCAACCTGCCTTTGTTTTGACTCCTCATGGTCTCTTTCGCTTAATGTGTTGGAGTTCTGTCATATTAAAGTACCTGTTTGCTGATAACTGCACTACGGATCATGACACCAGTCTCCAAAACTTTAACCAATCCAGTGACTCTGTCCTCTGAAGCACTCGTCTCGAGTGGGTGACTGCCTTACCGTCTTAATTATAAGATACTTAATAACATTATGTGAATGTATAAATGTTAATTTCACTATCAGGTTCAGGTTCCTTGAGTATGAAAAAACTCACAGCTGAGGTTAAATTACTGGTGAACAAAGCCACCACCAAAAACACAATATTTAATGAAAGGCTTTGCTCTGTGTTGGTGGCCTTCTCGTTATTTTTGGTTTGATTTTTATAAATTTTCATCACCTTTGCTTTAGGTCCAAAGGTGGAAATCAGTGAAGCATAAAATTCCACAGATACTCACACAGTCTGTCTTCATTTATTTATTTAACAACAGCAGACCCGTTGTTAGTTAAAGAACCTCAGACCTGGTGTAAATGTGACTATATTCGAATTCTGTTCAGACGTTACCTCTGATAATTAAAACAAGTTGCTTGGCTTAGATAACATTCATCTGGTTTCAATTAAGGGTCTTACGTTTTCATATATTTTACGTTTTCATGTATTTTATCGTATATTTAGTTTTATTTTTATTAAAATCACCAATTCATATTTATTTACAAAGAATCCATGGAATATTTTCTTTCCATAAAAACATACAACAATGGCGCTTTTTTCTTATTATTTGTTTATTCTTAAGTTCTCTTCCCCATGTTTAAAAGTGACACTGGGATTCCCTTGAGAATAGCGCATAGAGAGCTCTGGGAAAAAGCTGATCTGTTTTGAAGTAAGAAGAAAAGGAAATAAGCAATGAAGGCTACAAGAGCAGTGTTTCCATGCCTTCTGTGGGTGCTGCCCATTCTGCTCTTTGTGTCTGCTAGTCACGAGGAGAGCTTATGCAACATACTACTATTGTTACAACAAAACAGGACTATTTGTATAATACTCTACCTCTTTTACATGCAATTAACTGTAATATGGTCCTACACCTGATGAGTTCATAACTATGCACAATAAACCTAGAGGAGCATATTTAAGAGCACTTTTGTGAATTGGAGGGAGGTGCAGCACTTGGCTGGTTGTTGGTGAACCTCAACCTTCCCTTGATGACTCTCCTGCCCTGTGCCAAAAAAAGTCCCAATTAATAACATCCCAGTGGCCCTAATTGGACTGATAAGCTCATTTAGGATAAATAGTCAGTTGAGGGATTTGGAGGCTAATTGTGTAGTTTCATGAATGCCCTTTGGTCTTGTATCATCTCCAGTCTTTTTTGTGTGTTTTTGGGGTTTTTATTTGAATGATTTTTCTGCCCCGTCAATTAATGCCATTCCTGTTGTACACCTCCAGAACCGATGCAGTTACAGCTAGTACAGCATTGCTATAGTGAATATCGGACTGAATATGCTGGGAAAATAACCGCTTATCTTTGATTATTCGCTGTATTGTTGCTGGGTAGCCCCACTTTCATTTTCCTGCACATGTAATACATGCAGGCAAGTGTGTTATTTACAAAAAAGTGGTAACACTTTAGTTGAGTGGCCACAAATCATAGTAGTACCTCATTGACTGAAGTACTAATCATGAACATGTAGTTAATGATTAACTAATGAACTAACTAATGAAGTTCCTGCAAAGAATACATGAATTGTCATCATTGATTAATTATTAATGATGAAGTAACACATAGTTCATGGTTAATTAATGCATTTACTAAGCATGTAATTGCATTATTTGTGGCCCCTCAACCAATGTGTTACCAAAAAAGCTTTTTTCAAATATATGTGTTCTATTCACAGAATTGTTCCTTAAATTTCATCTATTTTGTGACAGGAAGTATGACTATTTATAAGGAAAATATGGAAGGCTTACTGTTGTGTAGTTGGGTTTAGGTGCATGTGACATAATCTTATTCCTTAATATTGTAACAATACAAGGGATATGTGTTACATTAGGTAAATGGAGAAGAAATGCAGTCTGACACAAAAGTGACTTTTCACTCTCCTTTACTCTTCTGCCATCCAACTTTCTAGCAGATACGCCAAAGAAGCCCACGATTCCCACTCTAACTTCCTACCATCATGTGTACTCTCTGTACCCTCCTGTATGCCTCAGTATATGTGTGCCCATGTACATAAGCATATGGT
>JAODKN010000093.1:17286939-17297380 GCA_026774425.1 Petrocephalus zakoni | reverse complement strand
AATCTGACAGGTTATCCGGCTAAGCGAGAAATCCCAATATCACAGTATTTTGTGCATAAAAACACCCTAGCAACATAGTATGGCGTGCCGACCAGTTTAATGAGCCACAAAAGACGCGAGCGCTAATAATACTACAACAACTCCTGTTGATTAAAGGGTGCAGCCATCTTGAATTCTGAAGTTGAAATTCCCACTTCGAGGGGCGTTCCAGTTGCAACTTCCGGTCGTGAACTCGTAATTTACAAGTACAACTGGAACTGGTACAACTGAGGATGGTATGGGGAAGTCCTTGTCTTGTGGATATTCAACAGCTGGCATATCTCCCTAAACAAAGTAGACTCAAAAGACCTGTCCTGATCTGAATGAATCGTATGGGGAGCCCCAAGTCTACAAACCTATTCCTCCACTTTAGCAATAGTGTAAGCTTTCTGATTGGGCAAGGAAATACTTCGGTCCACATTGAGGAAAAATCTCTTAGAAATGTATTTTGGCTATTTCTACCTGCAGTCTTGGGCAAAATGTCAAATGTCACCCCTTCATATGGCCACGACAACCTCAGGTTTGAAGAAGAGCACAAGGGGTGTGACACTGCACCTTCCCTTCTGGGAGGCACAGTCACCACATTGCCTACACCATTGTTTCACATCATCAAACCACCTAGGCCAGTAAAAGCGCTCCTTAACTTTTCCCTCTAACTTCTGTATCCCTTGGTGGCCACCCATTGGAGAATCATGCAACTGAGCCAACACCTGAGGCACAAGAATCCTTGGGAGGACAAGCTGCACCTGAGACGCAGCATCTGAATTGGTAGATGGTAGCCACACTAAGTGAGAATCTCTCGCTTGTAGCTGTGACCCCACAGGGGCATACTTCCGTAAGGACCTCTTCTGGGAGGTCCTGCCCCTTCCTTTTCAAGCACATCAACTGCCGTTACTCCCTCTCTGGAAGTAATATGTCTTAGATACCGTACATGTGGTGAAAACAAATTACATTTAGAAGGCTTAACCTTCAAACTGGCTTGCCGCAATTTAAGCAACGATTCATCTAAATGCGGCAAATGTTCCTCAAATGTGCACCGACCACAATATCATCACCTAGACAGACGAAACAAGTGGTCCACTGCAAATCCGCGAGAACTACATCCATCAGCCATTGAAATAGGCTTGGGGCATTACACAAGCCAGACCTACTGTAAGAACATTAAATTCAAACAAGCCTCGGCGAGTAACAAAGCAGTCTTTGGTCTTTCTTTAGAGTCAGTTTCAGCCTGCCAGTACCCACTGGCAAAGTCAAGAGTCGAAAATCAACAGGCTTTATGCAAGCTATCCAAAGCATCAATTCTGGAAAGGGGGTAAGCATCCTTTTTATTGCGATCATTAAGCCTACGATAATCAAACCAAAACTAGGGCCTGTCACCTTTAAAGACTTTTGCAATGTCTAGACTGTTGACTGTGTGGTTTTAACCTCCTGGAATAACCCTTCCACCATTATAATAACACCTCCCAACTCTCATCAGATTTCTCCCTATTTTCCACAACCTCCCTCACTCTAGCATCAGGGACCACACTGGTCTGCTGAAGTTTTCTAAGAAGCTCCATTTCAGCTGCTAAATTTTGCTACTTAGAGGCTAATACAAAAATACCCTGAAGCAAAATAAATCACAAACTGATCTCTAGCTAACATATCCCCACTGTGCTCATCTACAGAGGGGTAGGCCTTCACCCCTAACCTATGCATGGCATTACCAACTCCAGTGCAGTCTCATTAGGTAATCTCCTATCTGCAAAGGCAACCCTACGCCACTGAACACTATGATATGGCTCTAAACATCATAGGTCGTAGCTACCTTCAGCTGGATATAATTACTTTAAGCTTCAGCAGAAAGTCCTATTACACATTTCACAAGCATGCCCAGACAATAGTAATGCTAAGAATGTAAGTTTAACCAATTCAACCCAGCCGTTCACACTAGCAGCAAGTTGAGACTGGTGTATCAGACCATTCCCGGCCTACACCAGTATAAATCTCCGGCATAAACACAGGGTGGGAAATAGCACAACCCTAAAAGCTGCAAATGGTACCCTTGTGTATCACAAGCTGTAGCGAGTGTCGCAAAGCAGCCCAAGCTAGTGGCTCCCAAATCATCTGTTGTTTTTTTCATTTTACTTACGTTGTCTTGCAACATTGCACGCGCTTTGTTTAGTGGGATTGTCCATTAAATGCTAGTTCTGCCTTTCAAAACTTTTTACCAAAGTTTTTACAAATATTGGCTGCGCTGTTGTTGTTTCAAGCGAAAAATACTTCCAGTTTGCAGACATGTTGGTTAAGTTTGCTTTGGAAGCACAGAAGTTGAATTGCGATCGCCACCCATTATCTAATGTTGCCAGTGTTGCCAACTATTTCCAACAGAAAGTATATGATAATTTGCATATTAATGACATCATCATGTCACGTGTACCTCTATACCCAATACTCAAATAGGCTACTGTATTTTAACGCAGCTCAAAGTATTTCATTTATTATTATTTATTCTATTTATGTTTATTTATATTGTCGTTAGTCAGTTTTTGGGGGGGAAAAAAAGTCGCTGACAGGGTCTGAAAAGTCACTGGATCTAGCGACAAAGTTGCTAAGTTGGCAACACTACACTCCTCCTGCTGCAAAGGGTACGCAGGCAATGTTACGGCAGGCGGAAGTCACTATTCTCACTGGCTGAGTGGCAAACAAACTGAGTGACAGCATTAGCATTCAGCTTGAATGTCGCTAGAGCACCTCTGAACTGGGAAAGAGCTGTCATGTGATTGATCGTATAAATTGATTTAACAAGAAATAGGAGCCATCTTTTTACAGGTCTGCTGAAAGCCAAATAAGGTAGTATACGACGTGGATTGAAAATAACCCAGGATTAATGCTTGTCCACATAGCAAAACTGATTGCTTCAAGTACAAATGCATCCGTTAATGCACATAGTATATAAAATATTTCTCTTTTCAAAAATGTTTTATTTTTTCATACATTTTTCTGGAAAATGTTATATGGAACTGTTATATGGAACTGTAGAAACCGCACAAAAAATCCAATCAGTATGTGAACCAATATAAACCGTTTTTATAAACATGGTTAAGAAGTTAGCCAAAGGCCTTACAGAGGATCTTTGAAGGATTTTCATGGTTGTCTGTTTGTATTGTTGTTTCTTTATTGTTTTTTATCCTCCTCATGCTCTGCACCAGTTCTTTAAGGGGACAGTTTATGTGCTTAAGCTGTTTAACCTTGAGCCTGTTTCAAGTGCATCTAATTACTTCATCAAGTTGTTCTGTGGCGTCAGTGTAAAACTGCGTTATGGTGGTGCAGGTTTGCGGCATGCCCTCTCTGTGGAAGGAGGAAAATAAGTGCGTTCTTGGAAACACGGGACACAAGGCAAATCGTACTTTGGGTGCCAAAATTTTACAAAATTTCATTAAGGGCTATATTAGGGCTATATTAACATGCTGCCTTAATTTAAAAGTCATAATGCATTATTATTTCTTAACACATGCAGTAGGGTCATGACAAATCTCAAATTTATTAGCCTGGGGTTGTAATTGATGAACTTTTACCTAAAACTCACAAAAATGACTTTGGTTTTGCTAGAACATGAAAAAACCTCCCACACCTAAGACAGTTTCATATTTCACATCGAATCACCTAGCGGCTCAAACACTCTTTATTATAACATGTAACGTTTACACACAATACACACGAGGAATACATGGAAATGAGTACATATAGCATTTTTTTTATTTTAATAGTTTCAGATTTGTGTTTGGTCAAGTTCCTGCTTGTTGCAAGGTCTAAAGCAGGCTGACTGCAATGGACGGCACATACAGTCCTTTTAAAATTCAACAATTTAATAAGACAAAACAACAATAGCAATTACCTTACAAATAATAATATGCAGTGCAATGATAATTGAACTACTTACTGTCTTTGGCCAATTAAATGTGAAAGTCCACTTTTCACAAATCCGTTTTTTTCCAAACGTTATGCAGGTAAAATTTAATGTCTACTGGAACAATTCTAGAAGTTCCAGAATTTTCCATGGATCTGCAGACTCCTTGAAATCTTAATAGCTTGATTACAATCAGATTGTCCACTGCAGAACAAATATTTCTAGACAGTTTTATACTCTCAATGGAGCCACAATCTTCTTAAATTGGTAGTCTCTACGACTACCCACACATGAGTAAGAAATGCCAGATGGGGTGCTATGTGCGGGAGGTTTTTTCATGATCCTATAAAATTAACTTCAAAAAAGTGATCTTCATCAAATGCAGGAAAATTCAAGTTTTGAAAAAAAATTTGTAGTCATAACCCTAACATGCAGTAGTTTGTTAGTCAAATGAGAGAATAGTATGAGCACAGATTTGAACTTCCTGGTTTTAGATTAATCACACAGTTGTGATTGAATAGTTGCTGCGGTTGAATAGTACGTCTCATATTCTTTTTCTAACTACTTTTCCTTAATCTTGAAGGAAAATGGCATGAGATGAAGGAAAGGTGTGAAGGAATAAACATGAGGACCTGGGAAAAAACAACCCTGGTACAGTCAAACCTCCTTTATCCGGACCTCCAAAATACGGGCACCTCCCTCTACTGGGCAGCTCTAGGCACGCGCATGTGCACATTAATGTTACACAACCGGCAGCTGCTGTTACGAGCCCCAGTCTAGGGTTGGGCCGTACCAGAGTGACAGGGTAAGGGGATGTGGAGTAAGGGAAGGATAGGGTGTGATGGACAAGGGAACACACGTGGACAAAGGGGTATTTTTCTGTTTTTATTGATACACCACAGACACAGAACAAATAAACGCGGTGCAAAAGGACTCAGGAGTGACTATAGCAAAAACAATAAACAAAACTCAGCTTCCGAACGCAACTCAAGGCTAGTACCTGATACACACATAGAGCATACACAATGATCCAAGCGTCAAAGACAGAGGGCGCACGAAGATGGTAACCAAAAGAGAGAGTTCGGAACCAAATAGTAAGTAAACCAAAGCGAAAGTACAGACAATGGCAAAGCAAAAATCTACGAAAAGCTGCTGTTTAAAAACTGGATGACCACTGCAAGAATAAAACGTGATGATTTGCTAGCTCAGACTGAAATAACATCCTATTATAAGCCTTGCACCTCATAAATATCATGTAGTTTGTATGTGTACACCTGTACGTTGTACTGTACTGTTCATGTTCTAAGTTATGGGCATTTCGTCCCATTCTGCCCGGATAAGGGAGGTTTGACTTTACTAAGAGAATCCAAGTGCACTTACGCTAGGCTATACAATCATGCAATGTTATTAACGTGGGCCTACCATTTGAAAGGACAATATACCAAAAGTGAACTACAAAAAGCGCATCTTCGCCCCATGTGTCCTTGCTGTGTTTTGTAAAATATTACTTCCTTACCAATAGGGGTGGGTTATGACACAGATGCCCTGATTCGATCTGATTCCGACTCACAAGCTAACGATTCGATTTAATTTCAATTCACAAGTGTCCTATCAGATTCTCTTTACATCATTTGCTTTTATTTCACTTTATTTATTTTGCTTTTATGTAATGTTATTTGGCATCACCATAAGCATGTGCTGAGCATGACTGGTGTGAGAATAAAACCTTACTCGGCTTGACTTGCTTGTGCCTACATACCTGGTGCTCTCCATTACCATGGCTATGTCCGAATTCAGGGGCTGCATCGCTCCAATCACCTAGCTTGGACACAGCCACTCTGCCTCTGCACAATGAATCTTGTGATATATTGGGCTGAAAAGCATTCAACGGGAGGATCCTGCATTCATCTTCCGATGCAGCCTTGGAAGGATGCAGCCTCTGGATTCAGGCACAGCCTTTGGGTGAATCTCAATACCAAGAATGTAAAGACTGTACTGTGGTCTTGGCAAGACCTGTCTTGCTACCTTGCCTTCCAAGAATTTGGGGTGCAGTGAATCATGGGATTGTTCGCATTTGGCGGGGATGCAACTGATGCGTCCTTGATATTTGGGGCAGAGCAAGAATAACATTCAGGGATTTTTACAGATCCTCTGTACCTGTGATTTTAGTATTGGAACTGGTCTTCGGCAATGGAAGACGATGTACAATGTGTACACAAGAGCACAAGTACAGCCAAGCACGCATATGGAGATTCACCCCATGACTGACAATATACCAAGATGGCAGTGTGAAGTGACTGAACAACCCCACTGCAACCCTCGTATAGACGAGACAGGAAGTAGCGCCACCTATACAATAGGAAGACCAGTACATGTAAATCAAGGTATAAATTAACTAAATTAGTCTTGGGATTTTGTGAATCGATATCGAATTGTCAAAACTGGGATAAAATCGACATTTTTCCCACCCCTACTTACCAAAGTTAAAATTCAGATTTGAAAAGGAATATAGGCTACTAGTCACAAAACTGAAATGAAATGTCACATTCATAATGGTTGCTCACACTCACCTTCCTGTCCACACATATTTATCGACATCCCAATTATTGTATTTCTTAATTCTTAAAATTTGTAAGATAGCTATATGATGGCCTATCAGTCCCCTATTCATCATAATTCTTCAGTTTCAAATATGTTGCATTAAAAACATCATCAGACTAAAAATGTCTCATATTCCTTTTTCATGACAGACAGTTAGGCTAAAACATCAGAACCCCTTTCATTCGACAGAACTATATAATAATGATTGATTTTTACTTTTATTATTACTTTTTATAAACTATGAACAGCTTCATTATTATTAAGGTTGATGCTTGAGATTTGACTCATTAGAACGTAAACACGCATATGCTAGCTGTTCAATTATATAATGAAAAAGGCAGCCATTTTAGCGAGGAGAAATGCAGAGGAATACGCTTAGTCATATCCATCTCCCTAAGGCCAGAAAAGAGATATACTCATTTGTTAAAAAACACCAAACTTTTGAATCCACAACAGAAATGTTTCTGTAATCTTTCACCCCAGGTGTACTTGGTGACAAGACCAACTGCACTGATGCTCGCCAATATCTTAGCATTTTACAAATTGAGCATTTCATAGCAGAACCAAATATTACATTTCCAAGATAGTTGTAGATTATATGCACAAGCAATGGTTTGGGGCAGCTATTTTTTTGCTGATAATAGAGAAACCAATCTATTTTTTTGCTGCAAAATTAGAAAAGTGATTGCTTGTGTGTACCTAATATATCATTCATACATAAATGTGTCTTTATTGGACTCATGTTTTCTTCAAAATTATTTTCAACTGGTAGTCTTTTTTGGTTTCTCTAGGAAAAGTACCTTGAACCCCGACAATTGTGGTTACACAAACAGCCTGACAAGGATTGCCATGCATCAGATAATTAGGAGCTCTCACTTGGTTTTTATTCTGCTTTACATCAGGGACACTACAGAGTAATTTCCAGATTCAAATGGTATAGATTAGGACAGGGGTGCCCAACCCCAGTCCTGGAGGGCCAGAATCGAACACAGTTCACAGATTTCCCTGCTCAAACATATCGCAATCAGCTAATTGCCAGCTTTAGTAGATAGTAGATGTTTTAGGATTAGGCAGAATAAAGTGCAGCAGGGGAAAGGAAGCAGCTGGAGGGGTAAAACAAATCCACTGTGCTTGGCTCATCCTAACCTGGCCTTCCGCCTCATTCCACCATTTGTAGGAGGTCTAACAGCCCTCTTGGAGGATTTGTATATTAGTATACTGCATGCAAGTTACCCATTTACATATAAAACATTTCCAATACAATTTTTTGAGAGATTTTTATAGCACTCAACTGCAAGTATATTCAGGAAAATTATGCATGACTGCATCGGAGTGCTTGCTGGTCTTCTGTTTTAAAGCAAATTGTGGTTATATAGTATTTTGTTGAAGCTGTTGACAAGGTTCAATGTCACAGTCATTCTAGGATGTTTGAGGGCTTTCTTAGGTCGCATGGTAGTTCTGTAGCACTCTTGCATCCTCCCTTCAGGGGCTGGGCTTTGAATCCCGTGTGTGTGTGTGTGTGGGGGGGGGCTTTTCATGTTCTCCCCATGTTGTGTTTCCTCTTGCAGCTGGTACGACAGCTTCTTAAAGATGAAAGCATGCTGAAACAACGAACGATATTTACTAATTCACGCAGAACTTCAAATTAGTCATACTGAATAAGTGTGAGTTGATCACACTATAAATATGCAAGGCAGGAACGGAATGTGCCCCTAGATTATCTCCTGCATTGTCACTGGTTTGTTCTTCAGCAACCATTACGCATCTCTATCCATGTGCATACTTTGCGGCAGGTCAAAAATTTATGGTCTGTGAGAAATTGCTTCTGTGCAATTTTTTGAACAGACCAATAAAATGTGGGTCACATAAAAAAAATCAATGTAATGTATAAATAGGATTGGGCTTTTTTTCTCTTCTGAGTCTCTGTTGCTTGCTTTTGTCTCATAATTGCAGTATCTATCTTGTAATTGCACTATTGGACATTTTGCCACTTTCTGCACCTTAATTTCCCATCATGGATTAATAAAATATCTATCTACCCATATATATATATATATATATATATACACACACACATTGAGGCCCAAATTAATATAGAATTAACACAGAGGGAGTATAACAGTCTCTATCATTATTCATTGCATTAATTTTCTGTAATTCTTTAAGATCTAATAAAACAGTCCTTATCGAGCCAAATATGTGCTTATAATTGATAAAACATCGCTATCGAGCTAAATATTAATAATCTAATAAAACATATCGGTTGCACTATCAAGCTACATGTTAACAATTTCTTACCAATTAATAGAAATACACTGTTTAGAATAAATTTAAGGGGTAACTTGAAACTGCATCATCACAATTGCGTCATCCACCTAACAGCTGAGCGATACATCCCAGGGGGGAGGAAATCGGACAGTGGAAAAAATTTGGCATGACAGGTCCTATTTTAATTATATAAGAAGCATGGTCTAAAGCGCATGGCACATGTTCGTTTAGGATATGGCGAACCCACTTTTGCTAGTTTAATGACAGAAAAATAGTCACAGCACCATGGGCATGGTTCAAAGGGGTTGTACTTAGTCTCGTAATTAGTCGTGTTTGGGCCGTGACATGCTAAAACCAATCAGTGTGTTGTCTCTCATTCCCTTTAAAATTCACGTACACTTACACCTTAGGCTATTGTTATTATAATTTGCAGATTTGTAGGGAAATAGATACTTATCTGTAGGAGGAAACTGATCTGCTCATGTGTAAAGTGAAAGTGCACAAGCAGACCATCTACAGTAACAGCAGGATTTCACCAAAGTCCCCCTGAGCTGTATAATTAATAATAGTAATAATAATAATTACAGTAGTCCTCCGTATCGGCGGGTGATATGTTCCAAGACCTATTGCAGATATCCAAAACCGTGGATAACAGCAAACCATTTATAACAATTTCCGTGTGCATACATAGTGTAATAACCTGGAGACCCAGGCAACATGGTTTTATTAGAGTGTGAGTGCTCTTTATTTGCAGTCCTTAAAAGGATGAACACCAACCCCAACGGCTCCTGACACCCGCTGCCCACTGTGATGGCTGTCCCAACCACCCCAACAACACACACACGCACACCCTTTATTTACGTATTTGCAATTAACATTAACACTACACATAATTTACGGTACATTAACACCAGATTACAGTGATACAGTGTTACAATTATAATATGATAAAGCTAACCTGATGAATTACTTGCAGTAAAACATTACCATCATTAAAACCAGTGTCGTCAAGTATGGGTTGTCCGTGGATTGTGGATTAAACATAAACGCATTACTTCAAGGCATTTTGGTTTTTCCCAAAAGGCCAAAGACTTCAGGTCAAATGGTAACTTTAAATTGCCTTTAACGTGTGAGTGAAAATGAGAGCACTGTATGAGAGTCTAGTGTCCAGTCCAAGTTTTAGCCTTCCATGATAGGCATTGCTACCATTCAGGTATTATTGAAATGGATTTAATTTAAGCACTTTAAGATCAAGGCAACACCCCTGCTAGGAATTAAATGGGCACCCAGGTTGGGTTACCCATCCACTCTGCTATTTGCTGCTGAGTTACCTAATAAGGATGAATCATAAGGGTAGATTTGAGGGGGGTTCCTGGGAGCCTTAAGTTGCACACATAGATGGGAGCACATGGGCTGAATATTATATTCTTAGGCTTTTTACTGCAGATTAGCCGTTCAATAGACCTTTCATCACCCATGCATAAAAATTTAACATAGAGACATAATTCCACCTTAGCTATTACTATTTCTGTGAAATAGTCTATGCTATGTCTATGCTAGACTATCTATCTCCACTTCCCCATTCCCCTCCCCCTGTTGCAAGTCCTGTATTGACTATGTGCTTATGTTGCTGAGGTGTTTTTT
>JAODKN010000093.1:17259424-17274098 GCA_026774425.1 Petrocephalus zakoni | reverse complement strand
GTCTGTGTGTGTATAGAGATTTGTTAGAGATTTTATTATTTGTTAGAGATTTTATTATTTTTAGTACTACAAAGAGATTAAAATTATAGAAGGGCCAATTACTTAAGAGTGTCTTCAAACAACATAAATCACGTTGTACTCTTACAGAACATCAATTATTTTTAAGTAATAAGACCTTTCCTGAATGCAGGTGGCATGAAACTCTTACTGTTATGAAATGAAAATACTACACAAATAATTTTTTTAATTTTCATGTGAACCAGGTACCACATCTGCCACAGCTCCAAGAATCTTAGTATAAAAGAGGTGTGTGAAGGTGTGCGATGCAGATAAAACTATACGTAGCAGAAAAATGCATAGCGCTTATTTTTCTGGGGTATTTAGACACAGTAGGCTTATCAATGTCTACCTTAATAATAAACTGACAATATAATGGATGCAAAGATTTTTATTCCTTACCTCAATATACTGTTCCGTATGTTCAATCACTTACATGCTATTGGGTTGTCACAAAATAGATGTATCAGGTCTGTGAATTGTAGTACGTTACAACAAACCTTGACACCTTAAACAAATATGCAAAATGTTAAAGCAGATTTATCATTCACTTTGTTCATTAACAAAAAGTGATGATAAGCAGAAACAACGAGATGAAACGTTAGCATAATAGCATCACGTCTCACATTGTTGAATAGAGTGTAGACATTTATCAGAGTTTAATTCCATTTATATATATATATATATATATACACGCTATTGCTGAGCATGATGTTGAGTTATTGGCGGAATCTCTATGAAATATAATTTTGCTCTGGTCAACTGAAGACGGTCTTCCTGCTTAACTACTTACGCATACTGGTCTAACATTTCCTCAAAGGGACCACCCGCAGACACTGTGGTTTTAGGTTTTACTAATTTTCGCAAGTTTTATGTACTTATCCCAAGACCATGTCAATTGGGGGTACTATTTGAAGTATCTGCTGGTTGCTGTGGCCGTGGGTCACCAAAGCAAGATCCACTGCTGATGCCAACATTATGAGGGTTTTCAAAACAGTATAATGAATTCAATCTTGCCTACTCTTTGAAATGTCAGTCTGAACATGGAGCAGACGCCCCACAGCTCTCTGTCTCGAGGCTTCTTTCCGTTCCCTGCATCTCGTTGTTGGCATTTCTGTTATTATTCCGCTCCCGTTCCTGTTGCACTCCCCAGGGTCCCTGAGAAGGGGAATGGATCTGTCAACACAAGTTTGTAACTAAAGCGCAAATCTTATGCCAGGGTGACAGGGCTGCATTGACACGAAGGGTTTGATGCACCAATTGCTGCCCACCTTTGACTCTAATTAACTTAAATGTTGTGGGATATTTATAGTGATTGTTAACCTGGTTGTCATTTATTACTTATTTATTATTTTTGAGAGGACTGAGTCCTTTCGTGTGTCACTTTGGTGACAAGCTGGGAGTATTTTGTGCATGAGCACATCTCAGAAATGTGAGCACACAGCAGAATTCCTTTGCAGCAATTACGGATGAGGGATCCGACCTCTTATGGGTCCCGCTGAAGAAAACGGCCGGCAGAGTTCTCGAATTCATCTGGATGCTGCCTGTTTCATCACTGGCTACAGTGGTCGCAGAGATTCAGCACGTCCTGTATTCTGGGAGTGGGGTGGAGGTGGGGTATGCAGTGTATGAAATGCTTCCATGCTGGCTAGACGATGCCACTAGAAGGTACCGTGAGGCCATGTTATAGCACTCTGCGGTTGCTCACTGGGGACATGCGGTGAGGCCTGGCAGCTGCACTTAATCAAACTGCTGTAGTAATTGATTCACTTGCACAAGTGACTCCAAGGGGCATAAAAAGCTGAGCTTGCTCACCTTGATGTAATCCCACCAGGAAAGTTCATAACAGGAGTACTTGTAACCTTTGCTCACAGCTACGGGTATGCGTAAACCAACTTCCTAAATATGATCATATTTTAATATGAGTGCATACATTTTTGAAATGTCGTTGTCCGTCTCACTGTCGGTGCTGGGGTAGTTGCACCCACAAACAGTACAATGTTTCCTTCAGCTTTTTCTTAGGCACATGACAAACTAAATAACCAAATATAATCACTGTAAATGTATTTGGGCAGCTTTTTGAAGGTACCATTTAAGCATTAAAGCAGGCTTTGTGTTGGTGTTTGGGGCTGTCTGGTCCTCTTTTGAGTCCCCCTTCTTGTGCACCTTATCTAGGAGCTCTCCAGCTCCCATTGGTTCCCTCTGTCCTACAGTGAGTTGTAACACACAGAGTTTTTACTTGTAAACCCTGAGTCGTGACAGATATTGACATTTACTTAAATGTCTTGCAGAATCCATTACATAAAGTTAACATCCAGTATTAAAGTTCTACTGTTGACATTAATAAAATCATTTCAAATCAAGTGCTCCACATTTATCATGTTGCATTTTGAGCTTTAACATTTTGATAATATAGCACTATAATAAATTTAAAACAATGATGCTCTCTAAATGCTCACAGTGCACTTTGGAATATATGGACAATTTTCTCAAAGCCCCATGCAAAATCGCTTTTAACACAATGACCGTTCCCTAAAAGAGCAGCAAGAGCTACGGCATCCAATTAGATCTGCCTTAAAGTGTGACGCTAATGGGAGTAAATCTGCAGACTGAGACCAGAATCCTGCGTAATGAGGAAGGGAGCCGCTCAGCCATAAAGCGTTCCACCTCCAGTTAGGATCCCTAAATTAAAGGAACAAATGGTGCATGCTGTAAATTCTTCCCAATTCTCCCGGGCGCCCGTGTGCTGACTTGAATCAAGCTCATTTCTGCAGGCCCCCTTCTAATGGTGCCGAAATGAATTCTGAATTTCAGCCGCTCCACGTGGCATTGATCTGTAAGCCGGTCTTGCCTTTGAACTCATCTACAGCGAGTGCGTGACTTTCCTCTGTCTCTCCTGTGCAGACTGTGGCTATGGTGAGCGCTCAAGTGTTCCCAGTTACTGTGGGGCACTAATTAACACAGCAGAAGACTTGTTAAAGGACTGAACCTTTCAAAAAAAACCTCCCCCTCCCCCCAAGCATGAAGTATATGCATATACATATTGACATTCTGCTTTGAATACTATAAAAACAAGCCCAAGAAGTTGTAGTGACTTTAAAAACGTTTCTCATAGACACCCAGGAAATAATTCATTCTGTGTCCGGATCACAGGAAATGATCCATATCGTACAGAGGCAAGAGCTCTTTTTCATATTTCATGCATTATTTTTCCATGGGTTGGATTTTTAAACGCCAATTATAAAGTGCAGGTGCTGTTGGCAGAGAGAATGAAGCAGTTTGGGGTGCAGTGGCTTTCTTTGGTATTAGAATTTTAGTTCAATTAAATAGTAATTGAACAGGGCATGCGCATGTCGCTATACCCCCCTTGTCTGTTCACTAAGCTTTGTAAATTGTAACTAATTTCACAGAGGCCTGAACATTGTAATGGTGCCCTAAGTACATGTATCATTATTCCCACTTCAGTTATTACATCAAGGCTCTAGTATAAAGCTCACAAAATACCACCGTGTCTCTCAGGATATTTCTCTTTAATAAACACCAGGTTAATGGGGATTATATTTAACCGATTCCCAAACATAAAATATGAAAGTACAGTTTTACAATTTAACGATCAAAGTTTTGGTTTTAAGTTAATTGAATAGTTTACAATTATTTTACGGTATAAATCACCACTAATACTTTTCTCAAGGTGTCAAGAGCAGCTATGTTTCTTGGACCTAAACCTGTGTGGATACTTTGATGTGTGTGGCTTTAATGTTAAGTTCTAAAATTAAGTTCTGTTCCTCGACTCTCTGTTAGGGTGGTTCCAGGGGACATACCAAGACTTCTTCTCCACATTTCTTTATCAGACCTTGTTCCAAGAGTTAAACCAATACCCAGAAGTCAGGTTTTATGGTCTACCCATAAATTCACATTTTTCGGTAAGAGTTTCTATGAATGCTATGACTATAAGAATCTATGAACACTTTCATAAAACATTATAATGCTTTCCTAAAGCATTCTCAATGAAACTATAAGTATTTATAAAGAGTTGTAACACTCAACATTCTCAATCCTGCTCCTGGAGTACCAACTATCGGGATGTTTAAATAGCATCAGGTGTTTCTTAATGGCCTTATAATGAAGGTGGTAGGTTGTAAGCAGTGTGAGTTTGCACACTGGCATAACACATTACAGTCATGTTTATAATGCATTGTGAACGCTTTATTACCTGCTCATCTCCAATGCACTGTAGATACCTTCAAAATGCAGCATCCTTAATTTATATTCCGACCATTATAATGCATTATGAAGGTATCTATAATGCATTATAGATGACAGCATCAAGCAAAGTGTTACTAATCTTTCCTGAGAAATTCATGATTTTAATTTAGCCCTAACTCTGAAAAAATTAGCTATGAGAACCTATATTAAGCATTTCCTCCTCCTTTTTTTTAATTGTAATCAATATTTGATTCTCTTCAAGTTTTGAAAATGAATATTGTATCACAAGCCCGCTGTAAGGTATGAAGATTAGGCAGCAGATGTTTTGAACCTAAGGAGATAAAAGATTACAGCTCAGGGCTACCCAAATGATGCGCCAAGGGTGTATTGAATGCAGTCTCGGCATCTGGAAGTGTATGTAATAATATACAATCTCAAAGAACCGGTTACATAAAAACAAGTGCTACTTCTGAAAATGGTTAATACTATGAATTCAGTAGGAGACCTGGGTGAAACATATATGTTTATGAAAACTGGTTAAATAATGACTTTCATTTGCTTTCCTCTGTGCTTCACAGAATCTATGTGTAATAAAACATGCCTTTTTTTCTTAGCTAGTTAGCCTACAGAGGATAATTCATGGGCGCAGTGGTATTGCTTTTATTGCTATTGCCGAGGAAGATATGACAAGGGAATTGATCACAGAAAATGGAGGAATATTCTCCTGTGGAATAAAAATGAAATAAACAAATGCAATTCAACAAAAGCATTATGGTTCCAGCTAGGCGGACCCCTAATAAACAGAAGTGAAAAGAATTTGATAGTTTTCCCTTTAATACCTTTTAATAAAGCCTAAATGTAACACTATGCAACCTTTGTCACAATCTCTTTGCTCAAACCTATAAAAGGAACATTGTCTCATATGTTAATGTACACTAACATAGATTATCAAACAGATATGCAAAAAGTATTTCGTTTTCCACATATAGATCATGGCATCTTAAATGCATTTTAAATATTATTCCTTTATCTGACATTGAGCTAAAACTGAGTGCAATACAAAACACATAATTTTGCCCTCAAACAGAAGGAGTTATCTCTTATTATGTCTTGGCACATTAAACAGTAATTTAGCAAAGCATAAAACATTTCAGTTTTGGCATAGCTGCTACCTCAGGTGAGTTAGGTATGGTATGAGTCACAACAGTGTTGTCTGTTTCCTCTGGTTTAGATGCCTGGAGGTCTGATGCAGTGTTATCTTCCAGTGAATTAACAGCAATTACAGGTGCTTCTTGTACATGGGTGTCACAGAGCCAATCTGCAGAGCTGTCTCCATATGTTATCTCCTACATCAACGGTAGACGTGAAAGGGCCTTCTTTGACTGCAGGTTTTCTTCATTGCAACTTAACAGCTCAGCAGTCTCCTGCAAGCACACCTTGACCCACACTGAATCTTCTTTTAGTGCTGTTCTTCATGTGTTTGAACTTGTTTACTTTGGACTTCAAACATCAATTTTCATGAGATCCATGCGAGGCTCCTATTCACGCACATCATTGCTGCTATTTTATGCTTCGTCGCATGTACTGAATTTGAATGCACAAAATAGAATGTCCTCCTTGGCTAATGGCTTTCAGTCACTACTTAAATGTCTATACAATCCTCTCAGCCAAACTGTTTGTGGCTGGATGGTGAGAAACAGAGGTAAAATTCCTGATGTCATTGTTCTTCATAAACATCTTTAACTCCTCAGAGATAAATTATAGTCTGTTTCCACTAATGATTTGAGCGGGCAGTCCTGCAATTATGATTCTCAGTGCAGCACTTGTCTCTTCAGATCTTGTTGAATTCATGGTAACTACTTCAGGCCATTTAAGATGTGTGTTGACTGTGGAACATCAATATGCCTTGGTCCCATGGCAATGAAAGCTGTCTCCAGAGGGGTCGGTATGCTTCTGGTGGGCTGTTCCTCATCTTATGCTATGCCAATCAGAGTAATGTTTCATCATGTCCTCAATTTGCTCGTTAATGCCGGGCAACCAACACAAAACTGGGGGAGATTGTCATCATTTTTGTCTAACATAATGATGTTGCCCAGGAAACTCTGTGTAAGCAGTGTGTAAGCACCTGGTCCTGGAATAGATGTAATTCCAAAGCGATCATGATTGTCATAATCCTTTGTGTTGATGGTTAAGAGTTCTGTTAAGTGACTCTTATATTTCCATTTGCAGGTAAAGTTGCGCTAGGTTATGCAATTAAATTCAATGAAATTTATTTTAATGTAGCGCCTTGCGCACCATCAGGGCGTTGTAATACATTACTGCATTATTTATAGCGATTAATTCAAAAATAGGGAAATGGGAAGAGAAAGAACCAACCCTTGGGGGAGTCCAAGGTCAACTGGCTGCCCAAATTCCCACCCCACCCCCCCATGCTAACATTATAAAAAAAAAAGCTTAGAGTCCTTAGAACCACATCTGACCGTGACACAGGGCTCATGTGTGCTGGCTGCTGGTGCTGGATGGGAAACGGGGAGACAATCATAGCAGGAGGGACTACAGCCAGATCTAAGCAGGCTGTGTGCTCCTATTCAGTTGTATCTATAAATCCCTCAATCTGCTTAGTCTCCAGCAAGGTACTAATGCACCCCTCCAATGCAGAAAATCCTGTCCTCCAACTCTACTATGACAAAACACTTCTGGAATACAAAATTGTAAGGAATGTCGCAAGGTTAATTTTTCCCCTCCTAATAGAAAAGCAAAAGAGTTCTCTAGATGGGCCAGTGGACACTGAGCTGACTATACACGGGGTGTCCTATCACTTTAAAATCACAGCCGATATCTACATCTCTGTCCATTCTAGCCTTTTAAAAAAGACTGGAACAATGGATTTAGCCCACTCATTCCATTCCTGACTTCTCCATGACTTCCAGCTCAACCTCCTTTAGAGTTACATGCATGTAGTATAAAGCAGGCCGTTGAGGAATTGTGGAGTAGCATTTTTAATTTGTTTTGATCCCAGCATTAATTCTTTTGAATTCCTACCTCTTTTTCATACACCTGCTAGAAGTTTTCAAGAACCAAAGAAATCATCTCATCAACAGCACCATAGCCAGCTATAAGGTCACCGAGGTCCAGACCTCTGCAATTTTTTAAGAGCTAAAAGTAAAAATTGAAGCTAAATACTCACAAAAAATGGGCTAGGTTAACTAACTAACATTTCAGATAACTAATTAATTAGAAATAAATAAACAGCTTATGAAGGGGACGGTATCAACAATGTGATAGACGAGACCCAACCCTGGGTCCCGGGCCTGACTATTTTTCAAACCCTGACTATGGCCCTGCTCGTCAATGCTGCTGCTGCTGTTGCTTTTGATGACACAAACAATGCGATTATTGTATGCTAATCGAGCTGGATGTTTCTCAACCAAAAGCATTCAAGCAGTACTAGGCCTCCACCACATAATACCTATAAATCCGACTCTTTTGTCTCTGCATGCCACATCAACATTTATTTTACCCTTGGAAAATGACTTTTTCCGTGGTGTAGGTTTTGAGCAGCACTCTTATTTTCTGCAATGGTATTTCCGAAAACGTTTTTTTTTGTAATCAGTTGCATTAATCACTGACAAGGCTGACCCTGTGTCTAATTCCTTTTTCAATTTCTTTCCAGACACCTCTGGTGTGACCCATGTTGTGCGGTTCTACCCATGATATGTCATCCTTGTCTGAGTCTACGTCATGTTCAGACAAATCCATGTCCTTTGCTGTTATTTTGTGGACGTTTGTGCTTTTTCTTTTTGCTCTGTTTTGTTTTTCCCTTTGAACTTGGAGTGCCTTTTGTCTTTTTTACATACCTTTTCCTTGTGACCTCTCTTGTGGCATTTGCTACATTCTTTCTCTTTGAACCGAGAGGAATTTGCATTGTGCGAGGTTTTTCCACAATGGTAACACGTTTGCCTTTTTCCTTGTTGTAAAGTGACATTTTATTTATTGCACATTCACTTCCCCTTTGTTGCAATTCAGAGGCATCTTTAGCCACAGTTTTCATTGATACCACTATCTCAAATTACACGTGCCAGTGCTAAGGCAGGTCCTCAGAGCAATCTTTCTCGAGTGCTTTCATCCCTCGTGCTGCATACTGTACAAGCCTGTCTCTTATTAGACTGGATAGTCCAGCTCCTAATTCACAGTGCTGTCATTCGACGCAGTTCTGCAGTGAACTCACTTATGCTCTCACCTCTTGACTGGTTCCTATTAAAGGAATGTGAATCTTTCAGCTATGCCCAGTGGTTTTGGCTTTAAATGTTTCTGTAAAATACCAACAATATCCTAGACAAAAAAGGTTTTCATGTAGTAGCAAGCTGCATCTCAGGCTGTATGTATGACAGAACAGCGACTCTCTTACTACTATCAGTATTATTAGCTGCACGATAATGTTACCCTTTCTGAGCCGGTCTTTACTGGTGCTTTCATATACAGCAATATGGACAGTTTACCCACCATTCTGGATCGGCTTTGTTCAGTTTCACTCAGAAGTATGTGGCTACTCAGACGCCAATTCCCCTGCTTAGTTTTGTTCAGACTAACCTCCACATTGTTATGCTGAAGTACTGATAATCAAACGTATCCCTATATGGCACTGATGGAACGCAGTGATTGACTTTCATATACACAAAACACAGATCTACCTCCTAGACTTACAAATTACAGACGCTGTAGAAAGTTACTTTGAGTGACTTTGCTACACTTAAGGATTATATGTTTAATTTAAAAATGTTGTTCATCTCATTAATTTTGCAAGCAAAAGCTGGCAAAAATTATTTTTATAAAATTCACAAGGATGGAGCATGCACAGGAAAATTATTATAATTATAATAACCATGCATCCAAAATAAACATCAAACATTAAAATAAAAAACTTCTTGTACATGTATATAGTTAATTAACTAGCCAGGTCAGGACAGAAACTCACTGTAGCTAACCATGTTACGTGGATGCTAAAATCAATATTCTTCAGAATTAGAATGGACTTCAGTCTACTGTATGTAGTTAATATATAAATAACATCATTAATCTTAGTATTTTCTGAGTTATCTTTATTTGTACTTCCAAACTGAAGAAAGAGCAAAACATAAGTGGCACCCTGGTGCTCTTTAAGAAGAATGTGTGGTGTCTAAGAGACATCATCATAATAATTAATGGCGACATCTCAACATAAAGAAGGCAGCTATCGTTTTTCAAAAAGCTGTACAGTACATAAATATTTAAAATAATCTGAGATACAAAAAAAAACAAAAACATGGGGGAGATGAAAAAAAATAAACAGACAGAATCACTGGATAAGATATATGGGAGAGTAGAAATGGGTGGAAAGTGTAGTGTATAATACAAAACTCCCTATCTTTGATATTCCATTTATTTATTTGTAGTAAAACTTCATCGCTTCAATGCTCAAGAGCACATCCTAGGTATAACAGACTATACGGCATGAACACCCAGCCTGCCAGATAACTTCTCGGATTTAAGGTAGTCTGGGCTATAAGGACTTTATCTTCATTCACCAACATTGAGCCCAGACTACCTTAAATCCACCAGGTTATCTAGCTAAGCAAGAAATCCTGCTTTGTGAAACAGGCCTCTGAACAGCACACGACCAAAATAAAAGTCACACAGGAAGAGCCGTGTCTCCACCTGAACACACAGCCATGCAATGGCACCGCTACACAACTCCTGTCATTTGGATGCTTGCCATGCAGCTCAACCTAGAATTTTTGCTCCAGTATTTATATTAGGTATATAAAAGACAGGTTTCATATTCTTTCTAAGTGAATAGAAAACAACTATACCAATATAATGATCTATCCATCCATCCATCCATCCATCTTTAAACTACATCTGCTGGTGAGGGTTGTGATCAATATTTTGCATATTTTAAGATAAGATAAGATGAATTTTATTAACCCCACAAAGGGAAATTTTAGTGTTACCGCAGCAGTTATAGACAAAATCAGACAACACACACAGCGCAGTACAAAAAGACACGCATGTATATGTATAGACAATAAACATAAAAAGTACTAGGCCTCCACCACATAATACCTATAAATCCGACTCTTTTGTCTCTGCATGCCACATCAACATTTATTTTACCCTTGGAAAATGACTTTTTCCGTGGTGTAGGTTTTGAGCAGCACTCTTATTTTCTGCAATGGTATTTCCGAAAACGTTTTTTTTTTGTAATCAGTTGCATTAATCACTGACAAGGCTGACCCTGTCAGTACAGCGCAGTACAAAAAGACACGCATGTATATGTATAGACAATAAACATAAAAAGTCTCCAAATGAGAGGAGGTCATTCAACCCATCAAGCTCATTTGGGGAGAATTAAACTAATAGTTGAACGGAGTATAGTAGAGTTGTTAAAAGCGGATCTAGCTCTGATTAAAAGGAAACCAAGGTTTTAGTTTGTACTACGCTAACAGTTAAACTATTCTGTACTCTAATTACACACTATGTAAAGAAGCTCATTCTCAAATCTAATTTAAAATGTTGTCCCGCTAATTTCCACCTATGGAGATGAGTTCTTTTATTTTAACTAGTATTGAAGTAACTATCTAATTGAACAGCAAAAAGACCTGTTAAAATCTTATAGACCTGGATCATGTCCCCCCTCAGTCTCTCTTTCTCGAGGCCGAAGGCAAAGGCTAAGACCTGGGATTGTACCATACCGCACAAAGTGACGAGTGTCAGAATGACACTCGAGGTTAGTTGGTTCAGTGTGAGGAGACATGGCACATTGCAGTAATAATAATAATGACAATAACAACAAGCAGTGGTAGTAAAAGTAGTAGTAGTAGTAATAAAATATAAAATAAATAATAATAATAATAATAATGGTATTATTACTATTATTATAGTAATATTAGTAATGACAGAAATAGTAATAATAATATATTATCATTACTATTATTGTTATTATTATAATTAGAAGAACAATAATACAAATAATAATACTAGTGCAATGATGGGCCTATGAAAGTCCACCACCAGCTCTGTGGTCTTCTTTGCATTGAACTGGAGGCAATTTCACTGCACCCTTCAGAAACATAGCTCAATTTTAATTTTCACAGTAATGATTAAAATAACAGCTTTACCACATACAGTGTACAGAAGCAAAATTAAAGGAGTATTTTATACTATATGAATAATTGACCTCTGATGTATAACAGCACACAGATTGCCACGGTTTATCGGCCCATGTCACTGCCATATGTCCTGCAAACACCAGAAGTTTTCTGACCCCAAGCCTTATTCTCACCTGTATGTCTTTCTAATAGCAAAGCAAGATGAGATATGCAGAGGTTGAATTTTATTGCACTCTCACCTGTACAATGTCAATAAAGGCATTCTGTCTATGTGTGGAAAAAAGCGCACTACTATAAACAGCATTATGAAAACAATTTGCAAGTAGCAATTTTAAACTAACACATCTGAAAAACAGCAAAAATGCAAGAAGCCTAGCTGTCCGTCCTGCCACTGTACCCTGACAAATTGCTTTGTTTCCATCAGCGGAGAGCAGCCTCAGCTCTGACGGCGAAAAGATTCTGTACTCAAAATGCACAGTAAAGCTATGCATAAAGAAAGAATAAGGCAGAGCCTCTTACGGAACGCAAAGACTCTCAAGCGCACCTCATAATGCTATCATCCATCTCTGTCTTCTCTTGTTTGCTGTTTCTCTGCTTTGTATTATCCTTTGTCCATGAAGTGTGTCCAAAATACTCAGAGTTCTATGCTGATGCCTCCGGGAAATGTTTCTGTTTGGAAGGTTGCTTTCCCATGATCCTTGAATTGATAAATACATGCCAAGGACACGCAAGTCTAATTATAATTGGCCTAAGCATTAACATTCTACATTACATATTGCAAGCTAATGTTTGAATAATACTTTCAAATAGATCGATTTTATATACGGGTAATCTGGCTATGAAATATTTTGATATATCATAATATGTCATAATGTCCTATAGCTTATATAATGAAAGCGAATTCAAAGTGTGATTATATTAAGTTACAGGACCGAAATACCATACAGAGAGAATGGCACAGAATATCTTGATGATTTTATATTCAAACAATCCCACTCACCACTAATTAGTTTTATAACTGACAGGACTGGTCTCATGAAGT
Source organism: Petrocephalus zakoni (assembly GCA_026774425.1). Taxonomy (NCBI): domain Eukaryota; kingdom Metazoa; phylum Chordata; class Actinopteri; order Osteoglossiformes; family Mormyridae; genus Petrocephalus; species Petrocephalus zakoni. Next base: position 17,261,645 of record JAODKN010000093.1, on the reverse strand, counting down.
TATTGGTTTATTTTTATTTATGAAAGAATTGCTCCGCTTCTTGTACCTGCTTCTTGGGCCTCTTGAACTTATATAATATCTGTTCCGATATATTCGCCCCACTGAAGTTTCCAGAGACTGCTTTTAATTGTTATGCCACTTGGCCAGGCCACAGTTTGTGTGACTGTGTATTATGCCTGTAATGGCCTGGCACCCCATTTATGATGTACCCTGACTTGTGCTTTCTACTATAAGCTCCAAGCTTACCTTGGAACAGAATTTCTGGACATATTAATAAAAAAATGTACTGAATACATGCATACATAAATTGCTGCCTGTGCAGTTTTTTTCCAGTAAACTTTTTCATTTAATAGAAATATTTTGACTTGACAAGCTGAATATACATTCAGTATATCATCAGTCAGTAATTACTTCAGTAGTTACAGTATGAAATCATTTTATTTGCATGGGCTACTCTAGACAAATTAATTTCGCACATGTATATTTAATAATGGAATTATGTACTATTGTGTGTTTTCTATATTGTCATTAGCAAGATCAACACTGTCTGCTCATGTTTTAACAGCCTGATAGCCTCTAATCTATAGCAGGCCAGCCTTAACCAATGCACATAAAACCAGAGTGAAGCAGTATTATCTCTGTACCTGAGAAGTATTCGTGTCTCATACAGACGTCATCATGAGAAATGCCATTGCACTATTCTGATTTTGAATACACAGTGCAAATCTATAAAGACTATCTCCTAAAAAAAGCCTCGAATTAAAGTGTGTGCCAGATTTCGCAGCTTTTCACTGCATAAGAGGCCTCCCAAGAGCTTGTAAGGCGACTGCAGGTTGCCAGCACATTGCTGCAAATCAGCTGGATAAGCAATTATCAAACAAAAATCACAACAATAAACAAATCATGGTATTCTGCATCAACATCCCATCCAAGGTATACCCCAGTCTTTTGCTCTGTGTACCCCACAGTTAGAAGATGGATAGATGGATGGGTGGATGGATGGATGGAAGGAAGGAAGGATTATATTGTGAATATTACAGCTGATATAGGATCTTATAGGTACTTCCAATGGGGAGAACAGGAAAAAAGTCTAATTCAAAAGAAGACACAAAGGAACCATGGCATATAATTCTTGACTGCATCTGAAAAGGGGTCTATATTCAAAGACAAACAACATTAAATAAGAATTTCTCGTCACTTTTGGCAATGAAATTCTTCAGAATTTTTTATCTGAATGATGGAAATGGAACTTTACACAAATCAAATGGAAAGCCAGCTTGTTTAGAAAGGAAAGCAGATACTGATCTATGCAAGTGCAAAGATGTCTTTGGCCATAATTTTAAGAGTGGTCAGTCTGTTTTTTCTCCCCAGCTCCTGATAGATACCCTTGTTTCAGTGACTAACAAATACACTTGGCAAGAACAGCCAAATTTCAAAAATGAATCGCTCTGGATCTACCTGAAGAGACATGGACATATCGAATGTTGCCACGATGTGCTTATCCCCTGCCAATCACTACTTTCAAGCCACCTGCAGGAGTTTTGTTTCACGTGAGTTACTGAAGAAATGCTGTACTGCTGTCATCCGGTGGAGGTGGGCCACTGTTGAATCCAGTCATGCATCTCTTGAGATATGTGTTGTTAGGCGATTTAGTCATCGTGCAAACATCACAGAGTGTACTTACACACTATATCTGATAAGGCATGCAGTTTTATGGCAATATATAATTATAAAGAGGACATTATAGCGTAGAATATAGTAAATGAAAAACCAGTAACATAGTTGTTTGTTATCATTATAAGGTATTATGTACTGTACATACATTTATGTGCAATGTGTTTTATATGACTGACAGTGCAGTAGGTTTGTTTACACCACCAACACGTGAGTAATGCACTACACCGTCACTTAGCGAGTGGAATTTTCCGGCTCCGTTATAATATTATGGGACCACAGTCATATATGCAGTCTGTTTTTAACATTGTTATGCAGCGCATGACTGTATAATATATATACAGTCATGCGCTGCATAACAATGTTAAATATATATATATATATACATATACATATATAAAACAGATATCATTATTCTTTTCTGCTGTTTTAGCTAGCCCAAAGAAGTTCTCTTTCTTCATTTTCTTGGACACTGCTTGGGGGGGGGGGGGGGGGGGGGGGGGGGGGGGGGGGGGGGGGGGGGGGGGGGGGGGGGGGGGGGGGGGGG
>JAODKN010000093.1:17247794-17259324 GCA_026774425.1 Petrocephalus zakoni | reverse complement strand
CACCCCCCCACCCCCCACCCCACACCATCACACTGCCAACTCCATACTTCACTGGCAGTGATGTTTCTTGAGGCAACCGCAGTGTTACGTTTGCACCACACAGGGTGTGCAACGGTCTTTATCTTCATGTCATGTGACCTCTGCCCCCTTCTTAACCGGGTCACTCGCACTTTCTGGCAAACTACAGATGCATTGTAAGATTTTTCTGGAGTATTCTTTCCTGTCACCCCGCATACCGCCCAGTCTTATGCAGAATGCTGATACCGCTGACTACTTTACATTTTCTCCAGTCCCAGCCACTGAGCTCTGTAGGCTCTTTCAGCATGATTGCTAATCTGTCTCTGCATTCCCTTACAAGTCTCCTTTTTGCTCGGACACCAGTTTTTAAGGGAAGATTCTTTCTCTGCAATGCCTGAGTGGTGTGACGAGCCTTCAGCATTCTGATTATTGATTCGATGCTGCTCACTGAGATGTCCAAAGACTTGGAAATTGTTTTCTAACATCTTCCCAATCAATGTGTTTTTACCACTTTATCGGCAACTTCTGTGGAATGCTCTTTAGCCTCCATTACAACACCTTTTTCTGATTCGGTGCCCAACTGCTGATACCTAAAAATAGGATTTGTCCCTAGGTATTATGTCAGTCACTTTAATTCTGCACAAATAGGGGACAATACAAAGCAATTTTGCCTTTTTAGCAAGATGTAAATTTTCAGGGGTCAGTACAACAGAGGTTCAATAGTCATGCAATCAACATAACAGTCCGTACATCCATCTTGTAGTGTATTATCCTGGTAAGGATTGGGGAGGCGGGGAGGTGGGGGTGGGATATGTGGCTATCCAAGGCTGCAGAGGGTCAAGGCTGGGGCACACCCTGAATGGGATGACACTTGTCCAACTGTGATTTTATTTTATTTGAATAACTGGTAACACTTTACTTTAGGGAGTTCTTCATAAGGCTACATGACACTAGCCCTTCATGATGAAGGCTCAAAAGCATTTATAAAAGTTTGTTCCTACTTTTGTTGCTGTCATAAATGCTGACATTGGGAACTGCTGTGTTAAGTTCACATATCTATCTATCTACCCTTTTTTTAAAAGAGTTTTACAGCTGGCTTTACTTGACACATTATGTCACTCTGAAGAAGATCACTCTGAAGTGTAGAGTCTTGAAGTGTACATTGAAGTGTAGAGTCTGTCTTATAACATTTTATGCCACTTGAATGAAAAAAGTGTCATAACACAACTTTATGTCTGCATAAACCTAAGACAGTTGACATAGGTGATATTTCAGCTTGACAAGTTATGTCGGCTGCCATGAAGGGCTTATGCTGGTGTCATGTAACCTTATGAAGAGCACCCTTAAGTAAAGCATTACCCAATAACCTAAGCCAGGGGTGTCAAACTGCAGTCCTGGAGGCCGGTGCCCTGTGTAGCTTAGTTCTTCCCCAGTTCCACCACAAATGATTGAGCTGAAGAGCTGTGTGGTAATTAGCACGAGGAGCTGTGAGGAGTTGAATCAGGTGTGTTAAAAGAGGGTAAACCCAAAAATGTGCAGGGCTCTGGCCCTCCTGACCTAAACAGTCATAGAAAATAGATGTATTTTATATATAACATAATTCAAATAACAATGACTACAAAATGAATCTATCTGGCTATGGCAGGGGACATAATATCTTCTATGACTGGCTATCCAGTACAGAGTCACTGTGAACCCAAAGCCTCAGGACACTCAGGGCATGAGGCAGGGTACACTCTGGACAGGATGCCAGTCCACCAGGAAGTATGTAAAGTGGTATACTTATTCATTTAATAAGACAACATAATAATAAAAAGTCAGTATTTCTGTTAGTGTTGAACCATTGATCATCTGAGCTTAATACTAAATATATATAGTCTTTTTAGCATAAATAATAAAGTTTGGGTTTTTTGAAGGATAAAAAAACATGAATTTCTTGGACATGGAAAAAATGGCATATTAATCAATATGGCTCTCATAAATCCATTCTGAAAGGTTTAGTCAAAGTTATTAATGGTACATGCAGTACAATATTGATCAAACAAAGACCTTTTAATCAATGCAGCACAACTGTGATAAAGTAAGATATAAATAACTACAACAGTAATGAGAAGAGTAGTTCACAGCTGAATTAGTAAGTGCTTAATTGATCAATTCTGCATAACCTTTGGGCTGTCTGCCTTTGGCAAAAATGCGAAACTTCAGAGAACTCTTATTAAATAGCTGCGATATTTTGAACACATTTCATTTACAAAAAAAATAAATAAACGCAAAAGCAACAGTAAAACATGGAATCAATACTGGCAGTCTTTGATTCAAGGATTCCTGTGTCCAACAAATGTGCAATTATTAAGGAAATACTGTTAATCTTCATATAGAATTAGAACCAGTGTATACTTTTTTATTTACTCACACTGTTGTCCTGAATATGATTATTGTTTTTTTATGCTTAATGGGAAGAATCAATAATTCCACAAGCTGCTACCTTGCTCTCAGCAAAACAGGGGTAGGTGTTTCATGTGCACTCATGATAATTGTTTCCATCTGCTTAAATCATGATTGATTATTTACACCACACCCGTATGGATTACTGATTAGCATGGTGTGCATATAAGTTGGGAGGTCTCTCAGAATGTAGAGGCTGTAATTAAATGGGTCCCAGCTGCTCAATGTCATTTTTATCTTGAATTACAGTAGTTTTAAATCCCTTCTGCAATCTTCTTCTTGGTGGTGTAGCCACCAAAAATAGTAAAGCATTCAAGTTAGAAATGCATGTGTATGAAGGAGAGGGAGGCGAATGGTGAGGATGCAGGGAGTAGAGCTGGCGGAGTTTACGTGCTTGGGGTCAACAGTTCAGAGTAACGGGGAGTGCGGGCAGAGTGGTGTGGGTGGGGAGAGGTGGCAGGAGTGATTTGTGACAAAGGGGTATGAGCAAGAGTGGAAGGGAAGGTTTACAAGATGGTGGCCAGCTGTGTTACATGGGTTGGAGATGGTGGTACTGAAAGACAGGTGGCAGAGTTTGTGTTGGGAGTGGCGAGGTCGGAGAGGATTAGGAATGAGTATATGCAGCTCAGGTTGGATGGTTTAGGCCAGATTGGGTTGGTATGCACCTGTACGTAGGAGAGATGCTGGGCATAGTGGGAGAAGGATGTAGTGGATAGAGCTGCCAGGCATGAGGAAAAGAGGATGGTCTAAGAGGAAGTTTATGGATGTGGTGAGAGAGGACTTGCAGGTGAGTGGTGTGAAAGATGGAAACAGCAAGATGTGGAAACCGATGATCTGCTATGGTGACCATTAATGGGACCAGTCGGAAGAAGAGAAAAGGTTTGATTTGTTATATTTTGCACATAAAGCATTTTTGTTGCATAAATTCTAAATAGAAGCCTGAGGCATTTCTGGTTTTTAAGGATAAAACAGACTACATAGTTTCTCAGTGGTTTAAAAAATTCTTTTGTACAAGTGTGAAATTTATGGTTCTGTCAATGACGGCAAGTCTTCCAGATCACAGGATTCTCCCTTGCCATGTAGTCTAAATTCATGTCCAGTATGATGATGATGGCAGAGACATCACAACATCAGTAAAGGAGTGACTTGGAGATTCCTCAGTACTATTCTAGGGACATTTGACTTTTTGTCTTGCTGTTTGGAAACATTTTACTCCTGGGAAGGATCACCACTATCCCCATCCCCCGTATTCTTAATTCCTTCCAGGTTGGTCAACATCAGCAATTTCACCTTTTATTATATCGTGACGAACCTCTAGAACACACGCTGCAAACATCACCCTGATGGCAAATGTCAAAGTTAGCGGGCATCGATATTTATACAGAGTAGGGCAGGCCCAAATCAGGCCTCACTGTTTAACAAAATATTCAAACAGTTGACCTTAACTGACTATTTGGACTGAGATAACTAGGCGAGCATTAACCTTTCCACTTTTGCACATTTAATCAACTTACGCATCAAGTGAATGAATGTTATGATGTCATCTCACTTACGTTTCTCAGGCTGCCTTGTACGCACCCAAACACCAGAATCGTGTTTCCGAAGCTAAATGAGCCACATTGAAAGCTTACATGCAGTACATTAAGCAGCCTATTTACCTTTGCAAGTGCCCTCCAATAATTGGCCTGAATTACAAATGGTTTTCTTTGGGCATGGCTTTAGCCTCATTAAACCTTTCTTTATAGCCTACAGTATTGTAGGGAACTCTGTTTTACAGGATGAAATATTTAGTTTTTGTCTAGGGTTACATGAATGATGAAATTAAGGTGTAGCAATCAGCAAATGGCAACAGTGGTTGCAGAATGCGGTTGTCATGCTAAGCAAATTGTTTGAAGGTAAGTAAGATGGGCTTCAATTTTATGATGCAGAGAGACTTCCCCTAGTTAGTTCAACAGCAACAATAATAGCATTATATTATTATTATTATTATTACTATTATCATTATTATTGTAACTACAGCTATATAAGAAAAAATATTTAATTTTTCTATTTAAAAAATGTGTAAAATAATAACCAAGACAAGGTTTTGCAAGTTACAAAATACTTTGATGTCATTCCTTTTAAGTTTCATCCCTTTCATAACACTGACATACCTTTCTGCATTTAGATATGATGTATGTGCAGGAAGGAAGATGAAATATGGAATACCAGCCTTTCAGAAACCTCCCTCTCAGTGAGATCATTTCTGAAGTATGGTAGTTTCATATAATTATGGATGATCTTTCTAAACTTCAATAGAGGGGAAAAAGTCATCCTCAAATAAATATTTTGCATAATTATATCTCACCTACTCAGATACAGTAAATAGGCTTCATATTACAGTACTTCTGGTCTCATCTGTATTAAGGTATCTCAGATTTGTTATCCAAAGCCAGCACCCTTCTACAGGGCATACTTTGATATACACAGCTTACTAAAAACTGAACAACATCATTATCTTCGTTTCGTTGCTGCAGGATACGGTTGGTTAATTTTTCATGGCAACCCAGAAGGCTTCCACATATAACACAAATATCACTTATCATTTCATGTTCATACAACGTGAAAATGAAATGAATCTTTGTAACATCATGGAGTGATTGCTTTACAAGAGAACTTTCTAACAGTGTGTGTTAGACAAGTGAATTTTTAGGGAATTCCCTTCATATATTATTCTGTAATTTGTAATGCTGAAACATCTCTACATTGTCTTAGGTCTCTGATAGGTCTCTGTCTCTTCCAGCCCCACTCTGTCATTTCTTTGGTCACCAGAACTAGAAGCATGGGTCATTTAACAATTTATGGCACTCTTCTAATATCAGTATTGGTACATTTTTTAGACCCACTTTCATCCCCCAAAAAATGTTAATATTTGCTTACATTTCATTTTGCACAGCAAGAGGGAGGGGTGGAGGCCAGGTAATGTCTGACGTGTCCATAACACCGGCACTCTGTCGTTACAGTTCCCAGAGGGATACGATGTACTATGCTGTGAATGAATACAGCCAGACTGAATCACCCCAGCTTTTTAGCTTTTTGCCTCCCAAGACTGAAGAAGCTTGAAACATTTCTAATGCTCACGTTGCACTAATCTCAGGATCTGCTAACCAGCGCATGTATGCATTTTTAAATCACAATGAAAAAGTGTCCATTGTAAGGTCATCATGGACATATAGTTCAAATATAGTCTTTAAAGTATTTTCGTGAATTCACTTGGACTGTTACCGCAGTAACTAGCTGTTACTCTATACGTGCAGTCATTAAAACCTAGAATCCTTTTCAGCGTTGGCTGCTTTATAGAAAAACAGCTTGAGAGTATACAGTTGATGGATATGGATAAGGGGCATCAAAGCATGGTCCATATTAAATTTTGATGGAAAATGTCACTGATATATAGATATAAAAATGCAGTGTTTGCTTATGAGGATGAATATATCAGATTTATGCTTTATTAACTTTTATTTCATTGCTTTATTAAGCTGTTGCAATCAGACGAGTTCCTCAGCACTCCCCAGCCATCCACTGTTTCGCTATTAATCAGACTCTGACATGGCGGAGATTGTTGAGTGTTTACAGACAGCATGACGTTTGACTTGGCTTGGTGAATGTTTCAGTGTGTTATCTAAGCAGATTTCCTCATTTATTCAGGCCTCATGGGATGCCATTACATACAGTATAGTGACTTCCATAGCCCGACAGGGAGCATGTCTCAGTTCCAGAAATGAGAACAAACCAAACATGGTAATTTACATGAATCAATCACTGAGGAACCAGAAGGTGCTGCAATATTCCGATTAATTGTAGCCTTCACTTGTTAAGAATGACGAGTATATGAGATCATTTGGAAAATAGGTCTGAAGTAACAAAGGTATGAAGAAGAAAAGGTCGACTGCTTAGGAATCATACAGTTCATACATGTCATGTCATCCAGTATCATACACATCATACAGCCAAAGACAGGTGTTATACATCACTTGAATTGCTTCAGAGGAAACCCTTGCGCATATGTGATATTCAATGCAAAAAGTACTGTGTACATGAGGATCACATAGTTAGTAGTGACAGTGACTCGATGTCAAAGAGTACCCCTTGGCAGGCACTTACTATACCTGTATGGCCATGAAATGTAAATGAAAAGGTCTCTTCATGCAGAGTAGGTTATTCCGTTGTCGTGCCCTTGGCAGGCCTCTTTGATCCACCTACCCTGCCGACGGCTTTCACTACTGAAGTGCAGAAGCCTGCTCCTCCTCCAGCTACCCCAGGCCAGTAGCCCAAGGACAGCTTGTGAAAATGCTGGAGCATCAGGGAGATGGTGTGATCTCCAGTTTCTTATTATAACATCTAATAGGTAGAACATGCTGCCACCTGCAGAATTTGCCTGTATAAAATGTATAAAATCTGGCAAGTACACAATCCAGTAAGACATAGTTTTTTGTTTTATTTTTTTCCTTCGAGAATACAGGTATACCCCAATCAGACAAAACATTAAAGCCTGACCTGCTGAGACATGGACTCCACAAAGACCTCTGAAGGTGTCCTGTCGTATTTGGCACCAAGACATTGGCAGCAGATCCTTTAAATTCTGAAAGTTGCAAAGTGGGGCCTCTATGAATCAGACCTGTTTGTCTAATACATCCCACAGATGCCCGACTGGATTGAGAGCTCGGGAATTAGGAGGCCTACTCTATACCTTGACCTGTTTTTCATGTTCCTCAAACCATTCGTGGGTAATTTTTGCAGTGTGGCAGGGTGAATTATCCTGCTTAAAGAGGCCACTGCCACCAGGGAATACTATGAAGGGGTGAACGTGGTCTGCAACAAAGTTTCGGGTAAGTGGTACATGTCCAAGTAACAACCACTTGGATGCCAGGACCCAATGTTTTAACAAAACATTAGCTAGAGCATTCGTCTGTCTCTGTTGGCTTTCCTTCCTCCCATAATGCATCCTGGTGCCATTTCTTCCCCTAATAAATGATGCACATGTACCTGGCTGCCCACAAGATGTAACAAAAACATGACTCATCAGATCAGGCCACTTTATCCCATTGCTCCATGATTCAGCCCATTGTTCACTAGTGGCCAAAATTGTAGAAACACCTAGTATTTTTGGCATTACACATTACAAATTATTACAAGAATATTGGCTGTAATGTTTATAAACAATCAAAAAATGTTATGATACTAGAGGATTAAATAAGTAACTGGGGCAACAGTCTCATGAAATTGGAAATGTTTCCACAATGTTTGCCACTAGTGTAGAGGCCTTGGGTGGTGGACAGGGTGAGCATGGGCACTTTGACCGGTCTGCAGCTATGCAGCCCCATTCGTAGCGGGCTGCGATGCATGGTATGTACTGACACCTTCTATCATGGCCAGCAATAACTTTCTCAACAATTTCTGCTACAATAGCTCTCCTGTGGGATTGGACCAGATGGGCCAGCCTTCGCTACCCACATGCAGTATGACTTTTCTTGGCCGACTTTTGGTAGGTACTGACAACTGCATACCAGGAACACCCCACAAGACCTGTCATTTTGGAGATGCTCTGATCCAATTGTCTAGCGTTACAGTTTGGCCCTTGTCCACGTCGCTCAGATACTTGCGGTTGCCTGTTTCTCCTGCTTCCAGCACATCAACTTCAACAGCGTATCTCTCTTTCAGGTGATTAAATGAAAGCAATCTACTGTATGTATTACTAGTACATTTTGGCATATGTTTTTGGTAACATATTCTGTCAATGCTGTGTCTGTGAGAATCTATGAATAAATTCATAATACGTCATGATGCAATCTTAAAGTATTACAAACATGGCTATACATATTTCTAAAAATAGCTATGTTCATTGTGCATTATGAATGCTCTATAAAGCTCTCATCTATACCTATCATTATAATTCTTATTAATCATTAATTCTTATACCTACCATTATAATGCATTATGAAGGTATCTATAATGCATTATACACGAGAACTTCACGCAAAGTGTTACGTCTTTCATATGAAATTTGTCATTTTAATTTAGCTCTGAAGAAAGGAGCTATGACAACCTATATTAAGCATTTCTCCCTCCCTTTTTTTATTGTAATCAATATTTGATTCTCTCCAAGTTTTGAAAATGAATATTGTATCATAAGTCCACTTTAAGGTATGAGGATTAGGCAGCAAATGTTTTGAACCTGAGGAAATAAAAGATTACAGTTCATAATTCCTTATGACAGTTAAAATGAGATGCTATGTTGCTTTAATTCTTATACTGGCCTTTATAATGTATTATGTAGGTATCTAAAATGCATTATATACAGCTTCAACTAAAGTGTTACCATGGTTACATACATCTGATTAATGTAAAACATGATATATTTACGGGTTTTTAGAATGAGTTACTTAAATCAGTTGAGAACTGCTTTCGTAGAAAACCAAGAGACAATTTAAAAGTTTACCCTGAAAGCTTGCAATTTGGAACAGCATAATCATTAGTCATTATTTCCCCTTCTAAGTAAGCCTGAAACATTCTGTGGTGAAAAACAAAATTTAAAATAGCAGTTTTGTGTAGAATTCTCCTTTATTGGGGACATTTGACGGATTGAAACAGTGCCTTGCAATAAATTTGTTTTGTTAACTCAGATCCTCACAAAAACGACAATTAAAATAATACTACTGCTCTATTTAGAGTTTACTTGTCCGGATTTAACATCTCTCCTGATGTACGTAAGATAATTCTTGGTAACTTCTGACTATGTTATGCATTATTTATTTGTCTAATCAATAACCTGACAGACAGAAAAGCAAATCATTCAAATAGTGTTCTTTAGTGTACCAGGAATACATTTTATGCTAAAGTGCTTGTAGCTGACTGCCTTTTCTCAACTTTTCTTTCCATTCCCAAAAATTATATTCACTACATTAATATAACATATTTTTTCAGCTTCAGTGACAATGATTTCACGCTACTGCAGGACAGGACCCAGTTTCTTAAGCTTTTAGCCCTTGTTTTGCACAAAAATATACTGTTAACCTCATGGATTGTCCAGTTATTGGGATGGGAGGAATATTGCCTTGGAACTCAGTCATTGAGGCTATCATGTGCTGACATCAACGTAAAGCACTGAGTGTAACTTGGTCGTTTCTTTACTGACTTGGACTGGCTTGAATTGGAAAGTCACAAACAAACAATCCCACCCACTGAGGGTTTTGGTGCCTCACTGGTCCCGCGAGTATTCAATAATATGACTAGAGTTTAGTATGACGGTCATATATATTTATAGGAAGCATAAAGGCTTATCCTTAAATAATTTACTTAGCTTTTTCTCCCAATTCTCTGGGATAATTATGTCTTGCATTCATAGGAAAATACAATAAAAAAGGCACACAGAGAGGAATGTAATAATCTCATAAGCTGTGCTGGATACCTCAATTTAGATAAAGCAGTCATGTCATTTTCCATTTAGCAAATTAAAGATTTATCATGATTCCTTTTGCACTTGTCTCTGTGCTGCGAGGAATAAATGAAGGTTAACGAGGATGTTCATTTTTCAGCCATTCATAACATGCGTTTTGATGTTCTCAGCTGTGACCGGGTGCATGCATTCATAGTGGGACATCATCAGGAGCCGAGGAAAACAGTGGCAGCTGCAGAACCATTCCTGGGGGACACACAGATGTAATTCACTGTGGTCTGAAGTATTTTTCAACCCCCCCTTACAAGATACACGACCCCTTTCTGCTACCATTCTATGCTTTCAGCCTGAGAAACTGTGTGTTGGACACTGATAAAAATATAATGCTCAAAAAATGCTTTATCGTTTTAAAAATTTTTAATCCTTCAGGTTTGCAAAAAACAAATCCTTTGGCAGCTATCATGTGATGTTAATGTCTCAGTGAAGACATTATGGAAGTTAAACTGTTTACGCCCAGTTGCACAAATTATGTTGATACTGCCTGGAAGTCTAACTATAAAAATATGCATATATTTACCACACACATGGTGCAGTGATCAACCTGAGTAATTCATGAGTAACACTGTGGCCTAAGAGCTCCAGGCGTTTGGCAATTTTTGTACCCCAGGCTGTTTAAGGAGGTTTTCTGTTCCTTCTGTGTTTGGATGGGAATCTCTGGATATTTTGGTGTCTGCAGTCTAAAGAGATATTTTGGTAAATTGGTTTGTCCAATTTGCCTGATCAGTGTGTGTTCCCTGAGACATACTGGCAAATTAGCCAGCCTACAGGAGAGTCAGTGTCAAAAGTTTTGTACATGTATTTGAATCTGTTTTTATAATTATTTATGCTGCATACATCTCTATTAAAAACTAATTACAATATTAATTACATTAATACAATTATTATATGCTTTGCCAATTGTGTTTTAATAATACAAATCTTTTAACTGTCAATGAAATGATCACCCAAAATATGGGATTTCAATATAAATCTGAAGACCGTAAAATATCTAAAACCAGGCCCATCACTGACAAGAGGCAAGGCCCAGGGCAAGCCCACTTACTCAGGGCCCAGTAAATAAATGATTAGCCAGCTAGCTAATGCAAAACAGTAGTGAAACCACATAGGTTGCATTAGCCTAGGCTATGCATTCACATTTCCATGATGGGATTTAAATTATTTCTATGAATGTCTTGGAACGAGGGACAGAGGACTTGGGAGAAGAGGGGGTAGCAAAACAAACAGAGTTTTAAATGAATGAACAAACGCAAAAAAACAAAACCAGATAGAGGGATCCTAAACAGGAGGAAGGGAAGAAGAGAATGCACAGGCAACATGCAGGTTTAACATTAATGACAGGATTGGGGAACACAGGCCTGGGAAGCACTTAAATACATGACTAACGTGCTAACAAGAGGCAGCTGGTGATTAACCTTCTGGGGTCTAGGGGTAGAAAACACACTCTCACTAACTGGGGCATGATCACACATTTCTTTAAAAATCATGATTTATGTTAAGTTTGTAATTTGACATCAAAGTATAGACATTGGAAAAAGGAGTTTGGAACACTTGCAGAAACATTATAAAAGCACA
>JAODKN010000093.1:17237227-17247694 GCA_026774425.1 Petrocephalus zakoni | reverse complement strand
ACAAGCTAAATATACATTAATGACCTAATAAAACAGGTCGGTAGTACTATTAAGCCAAATGTGAATAATAAGTAATGAAAGCACACTTTAGAAAACATCTGTAAACGTATTTTATTGAGGTGAACTCGAGACCTTGAAATTTCCGGGGTCCCCCGAAACATACGGGGTGCCTCGGAACCGCATCTTCATGGCGCGTCACCGGCGTTCTAATCCAAAAATTATGCTCTAAAATTTTGAAATAAATACATTGTCAATTAGGCGCAACGGCAACCACTAATTCATTTGAGTAGTCATAGTGAAGAAACTATTTATCCATTTCAGAAGTTTTGCCAAACTTAACAGAGCATTGATACTTTTCTCTCCCATGGCTTTTACTCATTAAAAGAAGAGTAAAAATATTGGATGAACCTTTACCCCATGTTTTTTTATTGTTTGGCGTGTTAGTGTCAGCATTTTATGCTGATGGAAATTTACAAGATGAGATTTTACCACATCCTCTCAAATCAATTTACCGTTTTAGTTGGTCATGCAAGAAAAAATACAGACTTCCCAGCACATATAAGCATATGGAAAAATCTGAGCTGCAATTCTTATGACTCGCCTGCATTAGTGCTGATAACTGAGCCTTAGATATGCACTCCATGCTTTATGATAGAGGGCCACTGAGGGTTTGTGATTAACCCACCACATCTGCACACTTACACAGATGCTATGATGTAACTTTATACACCTTTATCATATGGAGAAATATAAAACAAACTTTTTATTATTATTAACTTGTATCTGATGTGTCTAATTTGCTTGAAACCCAGAATAGTTCACCTTATGCCCATCAAATTGAAGGGTTTGTACCCTGGGTTTCAGTAGAGCCAGATTTCAGAACCCTTTGAATAAAATGGATAAATTTTTAAATGTATGTTGGACTTACTTTGTTTGGTCTTGATAAATATTCAAAGAAAGATTCAAATTTACACCTATAAATGAGTGTAACTGCTTTCACATCAAATGGATGTTTTAGCACAACAATAAAGAAAATGTCAGCATTTGTTATTTTTGCTTCTACATCTCGAATAAAAACATGCAAATCCAACACATAAAGTTCTTGGTAGTCTCGGGAGTCCTTTCACATGAAGTTAGCAGCAGGCACTAACAAACACAACATATCTTTTTACACCGGCTGATAAATGGACTTAATCCTGCTGTTATTTCTGAAGCAATTAGTTTAAAATGAAACCAATCTTTTCTAACCTTTGGTGGAAGTTACTTTTCCAGCCACAAACAGCACTGCTATTTTTAATATACGATCATGTTTCTTCTGAATGAAAAATGTTTCAAAAACATTGTTCCTGACTTTTCCACAAAAGACTTTAGTCATGCAATCATTGTGTCTGTTCCACTGAATTCTTCTTTCTATTCTAACATGATGCCTAAAACCTAGAATTATGCAAAATCAAGCAATAACCTGTACAGGGCTTATGGGAATAGACTGAAATATGGACAGACCACTCAAAACCAGGCCAAATAATTAGCCGTTACATTTATGAGAACTTCACTTTCAGCATTAGTCACCTGAGTGACGTGAAACACCTCAAACTTCTCAGGCACTAGGCTTCTCATATGCTTTCTTGTAACTTTGTTCACTCATTAAATGGAAGCAGAGTATAATTTGTGAAAATTAGTAGTGTTGATACATGGACTAATTTAATGTGTATCAAAGTAAATTAAAAACATGAATTAAAGACGTTCAGATTTTATTTCACACCAAGTTGCTGTACAGTACTTGACAGATGTGGTAGTGAATAGTATTCTGACAGATATATTAGATATATAAGCGATTGCCTTCTAAACTTGAGTTGGAATTGGAGGTTTTGAATCAATGTAACCATTTATAGGATTTCTAATTCAAATCTGTTGTTCATTACCAGAGATCTTTCCTCCATTTACTGAGTGTACATATCTATCCAGTATTTACCAACTACATACAGATATGAGCCAGTTTGCATTTGGAAAACGTGTAATGAAAGTAGTTTGCTGTAAGGCATTATAGTCTATCATAATGCATCAGGTCTGTTAAGCTGAAATGAAGGAGGAAATCCATCACAGAATATTTGTGAACTTGCCATTCACATCAGCTCAAGAAGGAAGCATTGAGATTTGCAGTCCAGAGTTTGATCCATCCATCCATCTTATCCAGCTGCTAATGTAATACAAGGTCATGGCAGACATCTCAGCATGCACAGGACAAAGGGCAGGGCATGACCTTCATTAGGTGCCAGTTTATTACAGATGTCCTTAGATTATTCTTTTTATTATATATCACAATAAAAATAGGATAGTCGAACATAATGTACAGTGTTTTCAAAAATATATACATCCATTCTGTAACATTTTCAACTAATGTTGTCTTGACTCCACAACCAGACTGACAGATACAAGGACTGTAGAATTAACCCTAAGTTATGACATATAAATACTTCATTACTGTACCTAAAAGTTTTTCTTTTTTTTTTGGATTTGTTCTTTTACCTTCACAAAGGTGACTTTCGGCCATCGCCCATTACAAAGCCTAATTTGTGCTGGATCCCGCCAGCACGCAGTCTGGAACCTCTCTGTTTTTGATTGCCTGCGTTCTACCGCTGCCATGTCCTGCACACATGACCCGTCTATCTCTTCCTTAACGAGGCCCTGGTGAACCACACGTGGTACTAGTTAGCCTTCGTTAGTCCTTGTATCTGGGTGCCTGTTTGCCTTGTTTGAGTACTTGTTGAGTCTTGGTGGCCCTGCCCTTCCTTGTCCCACTCCTCCCGTCCCTGATCTCTTGTGACCCAGCTTATTTCCTGTTCCTGCTTCAGCGGCATGATTATATATCACTATAAAATCTGGCACATAGGCCTAGATCGATCATTGGTTTTCCACAGAATAAAAAAGTCATTCCACGAGTCCAGCAAGTTTGGCCAGTTTCAGTGATTTTTCACACTGTAACCTACACTCAGAGGTGGAAAGTTCATGTCCAGAAAGTACAAGGCAGGACCAAGATTTTTTTTCCTAGCAACCAGTTGAGTACTTTGTGACTGTGGCTCTTTATACTCAACTGGTTGGTTGAAGCTAAATTTTGGTCTGGAATTTTACTTTCTGAACCTGAACTTTCCAACTTGGCTTATAGCCAACAGAGAAAAAAAAATTAAGTATCCAGTGAATTGAAAAGGATAGGCCTTGGTTACTTTATGGTAAGATTAATAAAGTATAGTACTGATTGTACTATACTTTGAACTGTACTATACATTGCTTGTATAGTACTTTTTAATGAACCAGGTACTTTTACTTGAGCAGTGTTGCACTGGATTTCTTTTACTTGAGTAACATTTTGGTCGGGTATCTTATCTCTACTTTTACTTTGAAAAAAATTTTAAATTGAGTACTTTTTGCACCACTGATCTTATTAAGAGAAATGTGTTTATACAGTGACAGTTTTCAGGGCATGTAATATTGTGGAGGATTTTTGTGATACGAGGTAAAGAAATGTAATTTAAAGGAAGAGAAGTTATGGCACCTCAAATATGTATGGATATGAAGCTATGGTTGATCCATCTCCTGAACAAAGCAAACTTTAATTTCAGACACTTTAACAAATCAATAATTTGTGTAACGATTTCTGTCATCCACAGTCATTAACTTATTGTTGCCTGACTAAGTGAAGGGGAAAAGAATGTGATCACATAAATGGTACATGCTGCACAGGATTTTTGAAGGAAAGTACACCTGTTATTATCAAAGTACCTTCCCACTGAACAGCAGACAAGTATAAACGTTTTTGAATATAGTGGTTATATATATAAAAAAAAACATGTACACTATTAGACATTATTGTAGTTTCTGAAAAATGTATATTGTATAAGTCAGGTATATGTCAGCCTAACGAGGCTGTGATGAGTTTTCAGCTCATTCTTTTTGTGCTTTCTCTGCCGCTTAGATGGTATTTCGTTTGCGCTCCAGGTACAGTAATTGGCAAGACAAAGCAGTTTCCTTACAGTTTTGAATTCAAATTCCAAATTCAGTCCAAATTCCAGGAAATCACCATCAAAGTCTCTGAAGAAACACATTCCCCCCCCCCCTCCCCCCCCGTAAAATGCACTTTCTGACATTTTCACCATTTAAATCAATTTGTTCTTGTTCATCTGGATGCCCTCCAGCGGCTCCCGGCCGCCCTGCCAGTTACCATCACCCAGCCGCGCTGAATCTTCTGAAGCTAAGCTGCCCAGCTGGGTTTCATGCTTCTCTGCGACGACTGCTAAATGCAATTCATGTTCCCATCAAAACACTGATCCAGGAAGACCGCTGTCCTGTATCATACAAGCATTCTATCTCAGATACATGTCTCCTTGATTATACTTGCTAAAAACTTTATTTCCTCTCTAACAAATATCCATCAAGTTTAACCACTTTGCAGACATGATGTATTACTCTGCCTGATTGTGTTAAAGTACAAGGTCTTCCAAGTATGTGTTTTGCAGAAATCAAATAGACATCCTGGGTGTTAAATTGACACTGTTGATTTATTCTGTGTAGAGGATTAATACATGTTACTAAACGATTGTCATCCAACAATATATAAATATGTATGCAGAATAAATGTTGCATGTCTAATTATATTGATTTATGTCTAACTCTTTGTCTAGGGTCACTTATAATGGAGGAAACTAATTGTAATAATGAATGAGATGTGTTGAAATGGAAACACTATTAACATACAACCAATTTATTGAGTGGCTTAAAAGGTTTATACATAACTTATACATAAGTGCCAGGTAATTAAATCATAGGCTTGTGAGCCATATGCCTATACAGCATATCCACAATAACAATGACCATCCATCCGCCTTTTGAGGGCTCAGCCACTCACAAGGAGTCAGGAGCCTATCCTAGACACCATTGGGCAGTAGGTTGGGGAACACTCTAAACAGGGTTGCAGTCCATCACAGGGTGCACAAATTGACACACTATAGACAATTTAGAGATGCATGTTTGCCTGACTATCAGTACTTTCAGTAACCATTTACATTGACTGCACCTTCATAATGTCTGTATAATGCATTCTTGGAACATTCATAAGCAGCATGCAAGTATACCATACCATTCTAACATACCTCAATAGCTTTAATATACATATAAACTTGTAATGATTATACAATTATAATGCAATGCTTTAGGACATGTTAAGGCATACTTATATGCTTCACATGATGAATCTATGAATGACTTATAAATGCAGTATGAAGGTACACTGATTGTTCTATCAATGCATTATAAAGGTACACCGAATGTTCTTTGAATGCATAATTAAAGTGTTACAAAGGGGCATTTAATGTAAAGCGTTACCATATTTTCTTTAACAATGGTGGACTGTGGGAGTAAAACCAAACACAACAGCAGAAGCCATCATGACTCCAGGGGGCCATGCACAGTCCTCACGCACTCAAGCCCCTTGAGTAGGAATATGAGCCACTGGACCACCTTGACACTCATTCCAACAAATTTAAAGTTCACACCTCTCAAGTTCAGAATGTGACTTCTTTTAAAGGACCCCCAAAATATTAGAATCTAACCCAGAGCACCTTTTGAAAATGTGTAACCTTAGGAAGCACCAGATGCCAAAGGATTTGCCATATTGCGTAACTTTAAGTGTAGAACAATATCATTAATACAAATACCTTTTTTATAACCATTATTGCCAAATGGATTTACTGTCTAATAATCCTCCTAATCTATTTTGGATTTTCAATATTACTGGTGCATGACAGGCAGGGTACTGGGTGATAAGGGTGCAAATGGCTTTGGCAGAAACATCATATTGACATCATTGTCTTATTTACACCATCTTCTTTATTTATTAGTGTGTAGAGACGGTTTAATTATATTATAGTACGTACAGGAAAAAAAGACATTTTTGCAAATTAGAGTAATTAGAAACAAAACTGAAACACAAGTATTGCTACATGAAAGGTAAAACTTTGGCAAGCAAATGTGGTGTGGGTAGTTAAATGCTTTTATGTTAAAGGTCGGTCTTACGGTAAACTCTATTATTATATCTGAAGGTTCTACATCTGAAGAGACTGGAAGAACTTGCAGGTCAAAATTTATACCTTTTGCCTGCTCTGAACTGAAAATTCTCAAGGGTGGTAACAAAAGGCACAACTTCACGCAAGGGTCTTGGGAGCGGATGAAAAAGGCGCTCATTTCAACCACAAATGAAAGCATCATTCAGCGAAATGGCGGGGGTGAGTCCCAAAGCTGCACAAAGGCCAGAGAAGAGCAGGTGCCCTAGCAGCCTATTCATCCAGCTGTAGCTCTGACCCCGGTAACTGTAACTACTTCCCAAAACATCCTTTGGAAGGATTAAATTTAGTTAGAGTGTGATCTGAAGTCATAAAATGTCAGTGATGTGCGATGCTCCAGGGAGTCCGCAGCCTGCTATTACTTCTGCTTTTGGCAAGATGGCTGATTCTCACGTCGGTGCCCATGCTGTCTATTCTCCGGTATTGTATTGTGCCCTAGAGAGGGAAGCTCTCATTTCCATATGGTGGTAATTCATCGTCGTATTGAATTTAATGATCTGAGGTCCAGCGGGGGAAGCTTTTATTGATCTTTGGCTCTATGTTTTAGCCAATAAAGGGACAGCCTAAATATGAGGATTATGCATACACAACATACAGTTCAGAAAAGTGTAAACATTTATGTACAGCTTTATGTAAACAGATATGTACAGCTTCTTCTAAAGCGCGACACGTTATTGCCCCATATATATACTGAGTAATTTAGTGAACTGTTTATTCATGTTTCATTGTTTTCTCTTTTTAAAAATCCCATATTTTGTCTCATTCAGGAGGAGATGATAATATATAAAGTAATCATGTATGTCAATGTGTGTTTATATAAATACTAGAACTGCTATTTATCATCAATAAATAAAACATTGATCACACATTTACAAAGCTATATGAAAATATAATGAGATTTTTCTCCTCTCCTTTTATTAAAATTTGCTTTCGACCAAAAGGTTAATACTTGTTGGATTGACTTGCCAAACATGTTGCTGCAGAAGTTTTACTAAGAAAAAATATTGCGTACATTTAAAGTAAATTTATGTAGTTTAGTATTTTTACCCCTTTGGAACATTTATTGTGTTATTAATCAAAATTGTTTATTGTGCTATTAATACAAAATAAACTTGGTAAGGTAATCCTTATAATGAGGTTTATCAAAACCGTAATGTTACTCAGCAAAATTCTTTAATATTCAAGTTTTCTCAGCCAGTTGATAAGAGGCTAAATGTGTGCTCCCTTGAATGCCTGGGAGCCTCAAAGACAGACAATGTGTAGCTTCAGAACATAGCTCTGTTGGGCAATGACTCTTTATCACCACACAAGCTATGGTGTTCATCACAGCTGAGAAGGGATGTTGCTGAATGGGGCTGCATTTTCACCAACTGGGTGCCATTTTTAATCTGGTTGTTGTCAAAAAATCCAGGAAGAACATGTTTTAAATGTAAGTCAAACCCAGATTCATTATGCAAGCCGTGTAGTTTTTTTGTGGTCATCTTGGATACTCCACCTGTAAAATGAAATGTGCTGTTAGTTTATGGACATGGAAATATAAAAATGTGAATTGAGGGATTCACATTATCACTTTAATGTACAGTTTCCTCGGTAGGTTGACCATTCATGTAATAATGTGAGGAACATTAATATTGAGAAGTGAATTAACCATTAATCAACATTAAATAACTGTAAGACAAACTATATTCGATATACTCTGTACTCAGTATCATACTGTATATACTGGTCAATACATCAATTAATACATTTATAAAATAAATTTGTGGAAAATTATAACAGTAGACATGATGCAAGAGGAGCTACACTTAAATGATCAAACTTGGTTTTTATCAATTTTTTGTTTTATTCAATTTTTGTATTCAGAATTTCAATTTTACTGTAATAAAGAGGTGAAGAATACTCCCTTGTCATGTTTCCTTGTCAGCTGACAAGCAATGTTCCACATATCTGCACCTATCTTCCACACAGACATTTTCTTTGTATTAAGTGGCATAGTTTTTTTTGATTGACATTCAGTTCTGTTCTTGCCATTTTTGCTGTTAATAGCAATTATGGTCACTGACTCACAATTATATTATTGCAAAGGTGTTACTCATAAAAATGCATTTGTAAACTAATAAACAAAGTAATTTTTTGTAATAAAGTAATGAAATTTGTAGTATTTTTACTGAATTAAACAAGCATCCAACGAAGTTCTGTGAGCACTGCACATATTCGTACTTTGCAATTGTCATAAAGTTAATACATGTTGACTTATGAAACCCATGCATTACAGCAAAGAGAATTACGCCCTAAGAAAAAATCTAGCCTACACTTCCCACAATCCTATTAGTTTTGGTAATGAAATATTGTTATTCATATGAATGAAAATAATTATTCTATACTATATTATCTTGCAACATTTTAAACTGAGAATATATGTGTTAAAGTTGGAATAATAACAATATAAATATGTGCCTAAATTAACTAGGATTTTTTTTTTAATAATTATGATATTAATATAACCAAATGTTAAAGGATTTATGTTAAATATGTGACATTTTATGTCTCTTCTCCGACTTTGTCTAAGTGATAGGAGTTATGATTGCAAGCTGACCTTGCCTATCAGACAAGTGAATCAATGTCATATTGTTGTTTATACAATGGCTTTAAATCTTATTTTATAATACATTTATTTTCCATCCATACTTTTACTGCAACTTTATAATTCACTACCCATGAAATTTATGCTACACTTTTCTCCTTGTTAATTTTTTAATATTCAGATCGCATATTTCTGCTTTGGAAATGTTATTAATATTTAATATTTAATACATAACATTAACACATGCTTAAAACTTTCTTATTCCATACTAGCAAAGTTGATCCAACTTTGGAGGTCAGTAATTTGGTTTGTATATGGGTGGATTATTTACATAATATGCTACATCTATATTATCATATGAAACATTAATTAGCGGTGGCCAATGCTCTGAAGTCACCTGGATATTCTGCTTGAGGACATCAGTTTATTGCAAAAAGTTATATGTAATTTTTTTTTCATATTTTTCATTCTGCACTCCTGGCTTTTTAAGACTGCTTTCCTGGGCAGGGCTATGGTGAGCATGGAGCCTATTCCCGAAAGCACGGGGGAGGGGCCGGCTTGGATGAGATGCTATTGAATCTTGGGACGAACACTATGGGTCCTTTAAAAACATAGCATATTGATAGGGAACTGTGTGTCCATTGTGCTATGTGCCGAGTCAGCATGCCACTGTGGATTAATTTTATTTTTAAAATATATTATTGTTGTGCTGCAGGAAACAGCTTTCATGGAAAAGCCCTGGAAAATAACTATGAGAAACTAGGGATTTTGTTTGGTGAGTCCCCTTTAAGAGGGTGGTGGGAGTGGAGAGAATATAGGTCAACTGAAAGAAACTTTCATAAATTTTGCATTTTAAAATAAGGTTCTTCATGAAGAAGTCTGCCAGTTGCACTAGGAATGTAGAATGGTAAAGTCATTGGTCTCTATGATAAGTATGTCTCAAAACATTAGGCAAACCTTCCCCAGGGTTTTAAGCAGGTTGCAAGCACAGATTACTACAACTGGCTGTCCTTTGTGTTTGAAACCCTGCCCCAGCACCTGTTATGCATGAGGGACTTCCTATGTTGAGGACAGTGCATTCTTGTAATCTGCAGAGTTGGAGCCACTGGGATTGCAAGGCCAGGGGTAAGACGTTGTATTTCTTTAATTATGTTGATTGACACTAATTGCTGCATGACGCCTTTAGTTTGGGATCTTGCTCAGAGCTCATTAGCAGGAGTATGAACTCTGATCTGGCAAATGCAGGAGAAAGTGCAGCCGCTCTATCATTGCCCGCTGTATATACTGTACGGTACTATGTGCACAGTAACTGTAGATGATGGCTAGCTTTAGTCTAGGGTTGCATGTCAAATGAAAGGTTCTTTGCCTTCAATTGAAATAAATTCCTTAAATTTCACATACGGAATCCATGTGCAGCGTTTATTTCTATATTAGACCAATAAAAACTATACAAACCAGCTATTACTCACCTTAGCCAAGTGTTACGGAATTTCATACTTTCATATCTATCAAGTTGTAATTGGGACAAACTGCGTAGGAGACCATTGAATGACATGATGCTGATAATTTTTTTTATTAATTTTTGTCATTTACAGTTAATTTATTTGATTTTGATGTACAGGCCGCCTACAGGGAAATAATAAATAATCTCAAAATGTAAGGTTTAAAGACTTAAGTCAAAATTTTTATATTAAACTTGAAAGAGATTACAATGGAAATACATTTGAAAACAAAGTAGGTTTTGAGGTAATGGTTGAATTCTATCAATAG
>JAODKN010000093.1:17222693-17233200 GCA_026774425.1 Petrocephalus zakoni | reverse complement strand
GTCCGCCCCTGGATACGCATAGATGCGTAACATGTGTAATGCTACTTATCCAATACAGAGGGACAGTGGAGTGCATTCTGGGAAATAACACAGGGAACTTCCTTGTTAGAATACTGGCATAGTTTTATTGGAGTTAAGCTTTTACACATCATGCAATTAGGGGGACCTATGTCTCTAATGTGCCCTTAGTGTGTGTATGTGCCATGAGGCTGACTGGCATCCCGTCCAGGGTGTCCTATGCTGGCTGGAAAAAAGCTCAGAGCGAGTCCCCCTAAGACACATCCTTTGAATTGATGGATGTTAGGTATGCCACATCTATGTGCAATGATAACATGGAGGTAGGTCTATAACAATATCAGAAATATAACAATACTCCCATGAATACAAGTGCTACCCCAATCAAAAATGTTAAGGTTAAGAGAGGCAAGATTTAGGGGCAAAAAAATCAAGAATAAAGAAAAGAAATTAACTCCTAACAGAAATACTAATTGTTCTGTATAAACTGTTCAAATTTATTGAATAATCACTGGAAAGCATATTTATGACATTGGGTGTCTTTGCAAGTATTTTTTTGTTTGCTGATTTAAAAAAACATCATGTTTGGTGCGCATTTATACTTATGTTTGTATAGAGAAAATGCTCCAACTAATACTCTCTCATATGTTAGAATGGAAGAAGGCCAGAAATGCTTGTAATTATGCTGAGGTACAATAGAAAGTCAGCAGATGCAGGTGACAGGTAAAGGGGGATCATGAATATCTGCGAAGAAATCAAATCTGCATTTCTAATCAGTGGCAGTTAATTTGATCTTGAGCCAACCACTAAAAATACAAAACAGACAATTTCCTTTTTCTAATTTTTACTATAATTTCAGAAACCAAACGGAACAATTTATTTTATGGATGATTTTAGCAAGTTTGTTTCCGGTGTTGGATGCCTATGTCATTACCGTACCTGTTTATAGAGGCAGTAGGTTATTTGGTAGAAGAACTGATAAGTAACCGTTATTTGGTAAAGCACTGCAGGCAGGCGCATTCATTGTTATTCAGAGGAGGCTCCGGGTTTCCTTCAAGAACCTCAGTTATCCCCATAAGCAAGCTCTATTCTCCTCTACCAAGAAACTGGTCATTTTACGTGCTTTAAGGCCACGCATTTGGTTGATCCTATTCGACATATATATTTGAATAATTACATTTTACCCGGTGAAATGGTGCTGTGCATATTTTTCCATCTAAAGTGTAAAATTCTCTTGCCCGTTATACTTATCCTGACTGTGATAAGATCAGATCATTCACAACAGCCATTAGCACACCCCACTTTCCGTGGATGTCTTCTGTTGTAGGTGTCTGAAGGGAGACTAGAGGCACGGGGCTTCCAAAAGTGATGAAAGCAGTCATTTTTAATTTGTGAAGATGTGGCAGGTAGAGTTCCTCGGTGAAGAACTTTGTGGTAATGGAAATCATTTTCATTATTCAAATCACTACCCTGCTCTAGTTGATTGTCACCATGTTTAAAACCACTGAAAAAAACATTTACTCTTAAAGCTGACACAATAGTGGGAAAAGACTCCAGGGAGCTTTGTTTTCGGCAGAAAAAAAAACTAAATTCAAAACTCCAAAACTCTTCATCAGTGGATGAATATAATGACATTAGCTTATACGCTTAATTTTTTTAATCAATCATAATATAACAGCATTTTAATATTTCTTTCCACTGCACACATAATCCAGTGGCATGTTTTTATTGAGCTTTATACATCATGCAAAAGCAGTCTTGTAAGATGTATCATTTTAACATGCCAGTGCCTTCCTGAAAGGCTAAAAGTTTCTTATTGAGAGTTGGAATTTGTGAGATGCCTCTCCCTGTGCATACAAGGATTCATATATCTAGAATACCCATTTCTAAATTCTCATGAATCTATATAAATGTTTTTAGAAAACTAACAAATTACTTTACTTTCATATCTTCTATTACTAGGCAAAAAACGGCAGGCATTTTATACAGGTTATTCTTTGCATTTCGCATTTTTCTATGGTTTGTTTTGTTAAGAGGCATGTAAAATTAACCTGAATATAAAACTGAGTATTTTGTAAAGACACAGAGAAGGGATGGTTTTTGAAAGGGCTTTTGCTTTGTTGAATGAAATAATAATGAGCAAATGGATTGAGTAAGATTGAATGACTGAATGAATGAATGAATGAATGTTTCTTTAGTGCACATTCTACATGAAGTAAGGGTATAAATACCCAAAGTATAAGCGTAATTGGCTGTTCAGTAGATTATTGTTAGAATTCCAGTTGCTCATTATCTCTTGGAGAATAATTTGAGGATTGGGCAGTACTGGGCAATTTTTATCTGTTTGAAATGTTTATATTAATCTTATACTGCTGAGATTTACTGTCATGATAGAAATGTAAATGATTGGCCATGAGTGGGCATAAGTGATAAAGTGCTACAGATTAAAACCCTGGGAAAAGTCTGTTTGAGGACGGTCTGTGATGTTGAGTATGGAGGCTGGCTGTAGTAAATTAGTGCGAGCTTTGTGTAGTGCTGTGACATCCACATGAGCTGATAAGCAGTGTGCTAGTTCTACACATCTCTGAGACATACATTAACATGTGCAGCTGGGACGTGTGCTCCAGAGCAATGTCTCAGAAATGCTAGAAGTGGCAGCTTAATAAATAGGCACTATCTTTTGAAATTATAGCATATCTGTTTGTTGCTGATGTATATATACAGGATGCCATACCCATGTTAGTCTTTTGAGGTGATCAGATGGATCTTTGAATCACAATAGGTTGGCGGGTGTGAACTGAAGACAGGGTATTGGGAATGTTCCAGCTGTACAATGCAGTTTGAGTTTAAATAAGGCACCTAAGTAATCTGCATGATTGATTAAGCCAAGACTCTTCAATATAAGCAGAAATCTAGAGCTGCCCAGTAATGGTGCTAATTCTGCTGTGACATGCCAGCAGCACATTGGGTTGGAATGGTTTTAGGAGCATGTGCAAAACAGAGACTGCCTAAAATGAATGGAAAGATCTTTAAATGCTGAAGAGGTCGTAATAAAAAACAGAACAGATTGCTTTAATGAAGTGAGCAAAAGCGGGTGAACATTGGAGGAGCTTGAGGAAGTATCAGGTGAGGAGGACAGACAGTGGGCCTGGAGTAGGAGAGCTAGGGAGGTGCTACAGAGTAAACAAGAGAGCACTAGGGGTTTAGTCAGGGCATAGATGGTACAGAGGAACTGAAAAGGGCAAAAGCAATACAAGGCAGAAATTATATAGATGCATGGGACCATGCAGGTACTGTAGCTGGGTCATGCATCATGCCAACCTGTACAGCGGGGGGTGGTAAGTGACATAAGGCAGGGGAAAGAACTGCAGAAACACCAAGGGCACAATAGAAGCTCCTTGGGCACCAACAGTCAAGGAGACAGTTGGTTATGTCTGCCAAGATACTAGTGCAAGAGACATGACCGGCGAAAGGAATTCGGGCCAGAGTGGAAGCTGCTTGGAGCAAGGAATGAAGACATGGTGTCTAGCCAAGAAGCAACCACTGTAGAAAAACTGAAACCAGCAGGTAACGATACGAGAGCGAAAGAAAAAAAAACATCTGTGAGGGCATTGCCAATGCAGAATAGCCTGGACGAGGAGGCAGAAGTTAGCTAAACAGTGGCTGGAGAAGGAGGCAACAGAAGAAGCAAGAGCAGGTTAGGAAGCCAAAACTGCGGCTGCCAGAGTGTGGCTGATCAAACGGACAGACTCATTGGTCATTGGCCCAACGAGGGGGGGGGTGGGGGTTGTTATTGGAACCTACTGTAATTCATGCCTAATGAATTCCTACCTCATTCAGAGTTATTGATTAGTGAAGATGGTATAGAGTTACACTAATTTCCAAGAGTAATATTGTAAAATTCTAAAATATTCTAGTTATATGTAGCGTAAATGCTTTTAAAGATTTTTAAGCTTTATTCTACTAGATACCATGACGTACCTCAAATGGTTAACATAAATATCTTCTATTGTATATGTATTTGTTACTGAAATACAATGTGAAACAGCATGATGGCACAGATATAGTATTATAACATACTGCACGCTGATGTAGTTTATTTTAGTATTTTTTTAAGCTTGTGTTTTGATGTATTTATATGTCACAGAAATTAGAGTAGAACATTTATCATTACTAAATATCTCATGCCCTTACATACATAAATGCATACTACCTAGAATCAATTGAGTTTGGTTAATCTTGTCTTGACATGTGATACCAAATTGCATTAAAGATTCAGAGGGGGAAACTCCAAAGGCAGCACAGAAGTAGCCATTCTTACCCAGGGGAAAGTATCTGCTTTCGTAGGTTGCATTGGTGGTGATGCACAGCACGCAAAGAAAATGCATCCCTTCATTACCAGAGTTTACTCAATAATCCAGTGAGAAATACCATTAACCTGCTGAGGTAAAGCACAACTAAAAGTTATTTAAAACCTTTTCATAGGTCCAGAGGTTAACATCACTTCCCATTGGAGTCACAGAGACTCAAAGAATTGTTCTGTTCTCAGAGTACCTGAAAGAAACCTAACCTAGGCAAAATACCATTGTCCCTCTCCTCACCAGGGATAAAATTAATGTAATCAACAATCATAAGCTGCAAGACCACGATACCAACTCAGAAAATGGCTTAGTCTACCACTTCGTTATATTTCCATATGCTTTCTTGCCTGGAATACAGTAGATATTATTATATAAGAAATGTTAAATTTACCCATTCTGGTTGCTTTAAGTACACAGATTTCAGTATTGTGATACTGGATATATCTACGTTGATTGCTATTTTATTCACTTGTGTGATGGTCGTAGCTCATGTAAAGAGGCAGAATATCAGCCAAGTAGCAATCATGCTTTGTTTGTTTAAGAGCCTATTGGAAAATGTTCTGGCACCACCTTATATAGTGTAAAACAATGCCTGAGATGGTAGCAGGTCCCCATAACCCTGACCAGGATAAGCTGTTAGAAGATGGAAGAGGGATTGGATGGTGACATGCACTGAAGTGTGGCGGCTTATTTACTTCGTGTCTGAGATTGTAAAGCGATGCTCCCATGATCCCATGATCTGCTAACGTGACATCCAATGCTAAAGCATCGACAAATGAGACTGCCGTTCCAGTTTTCCTTAAATGTCTAAGCAGCCCGAATCAACGGAAAATTGTTAGTTCTCAATCAATCTGCAATTATTATAATTACAGAAGGGTTTCCTATAGTGTGCTTTTTTCATGATTAACCCAGAAAGCTTCAGTATACTGCCTCCTTTTTTCCCCAGCTCATCATAAATATTACTTCCAGGATTTCTTTTTAAACCACAAGGGAGCTTTGATTTCAGCCCTGTGCTATCTGGCTCTCTTATATTATTCCATAGCTGCTTATTTTTATACTTTTTCACTTTTCACATTAACCAAACCAATTATGAAAAATGCAAAGCATCATAGTTTTCTAACTGAATTGTTCAACCCAAGTACATCATTTAAGGTGTTTGCCGATTAAACTGCCCACATGCCTTCACTTTTCGCTCCTTTGTTACAATGCAGTGCATTGTGGTTTGGTTGTCTCGTTTTTTAATAAAATAATGTCATTCTGCAGAGAGGGATGGAGATGTGGCGGACATCAGGGTCAGGACATGTGTCAAGTTCATGAACAGATAGTAATGAGCCTCTGACGGTCTGGTGTCCAAGGGCATATGCTTGATTGATAGATGGAATAGATATGTAGGATCCACATCCATCAGTGCTTGAGCAGATATTCATGCATCAACATCTAGTCATCTGTCGAATAAAAAATATATGTGATGATGTGGCCTTCTATGCACTGTGTCCCCTGCCATGTGGCTTGTGATTCCTGGGAGAGGTTTTAAGTCCACTTTGGTCTTGTACTGGATATGTGGATGGAAGATGGATGGATAGAATGTTGGAAGAATGGATGGATGGCTGGATGGATGCATGGATGCATGGGATAACAGGTGTGAATAGTGTATACTCCAGTTTAGGTTTTTAAATGGCTTTCAGAAAAATATGGATCGTCACCATATAACTTAACAAAAAAATAATTATAGCATTATAACTATAATGGGCTGGTCACTGCTTTTAAACTTGGGATGGTTAATTGATATTTGAATACCCTGCCAACAAGCTAATTGGCTCAATTGTTTCGATCAGCTCATAATTTCTGGAAATTTATTAGCGTTGAAGTTTGGCATAAAATTCCTCCAATTCTTTGTTTTATTGACAGTCTACCGAGCAAATCATGATTATGACCCTAAAAGACGGGGTTAATGTCATAAAATATTTTAAGTTCCGTTCCATGTCAGTATTACGGAGCCCCAAAGCATGTTTCAATCTTAGTAGTCGACAAGCTTTGAATGACTCTACACATATTACGTCCATCTCTCTAAGGGTTTTGTGGCATAATTAAACTTTAAACATTTTTCTTGAACTGTGTATATACATTTCATAGGAGCATTTAAATATTTTATTACAACTAGTATGAATGGCATTAAAAACAGGTTACTTAGCAACCACTTCCTGACTTTATAATTGTATCATTATATAAGAAATGATATTCATGAGTTCATGTATGCGTACCTGCACAACAATCAAACAGCTGACATTTCCACTGAAGTTATTGATTCATGTAAATAATCGAAAGGCTCATAATTCAATAAAATTCATACTTTTGCACTGAGTCGGGTTTTCATTCATCTTAATGTACATTGATGATCTGCATTGTTTTTTTTTTCTTAATAAAATGTATCAAAAGGTCATTGTATGTAAATTAGCTACAATGAAATATAGATGTGTAAGTGTACTTCGCCCACCTGTCGTTTGGTACAAGGGAGAGGTGAGCAGATTCACTCACTTTAACCCTGGCAGATTTGCATGGACATTGCCTAGTCCTGCAGATCTCGGGGGTGTAGGGCTATCATAACCTCCAGGGAAACCGATCTGGCTGACATCATCATCATCCAATAGGACACTTCTCCAAAAGACTCAGCACGAGTCTTGGGCTGAGCTGATGCTGCTGGCTCATGCTAGATGCCACTTGACAAAACCAGCCCTTGGTTTGAAGGCCTTTAAGAGTTTGAGTTGAGTTTGAGGCCTTTAAGAATACTGAGATTGTACAGGGAGCAAGTATGAATGAATCTCACTTCTGATATACATATGCATCTTCTGTGTACTTATTTTTCCTTTTAGATGAATACACTTGAGTAAAATAAATTATTAATGTGCAAAATGATTATATTACTTGCTTATTGATTGAGTTGTATATGTGCTGCATCATAGAATACAATTAAACTGAATGTTACATAATATCTTCTGCTTCATATCTTAGATCATTATGTGGCCTACATCCCATGTCCCTGTGACGTCCCCAGGTGAGATAAGCAAGAGCATATAATAATGAATTGTTGTTAAATTATATACATGCTAACTGTATGCATTCTGTGTGTTGCTAAGCCTATTTGTATTTAAACCTGTGATTTGACCTTTCTAAATATTTCCTTTAAACCCATTTCAAAACATAAATAAATAAATGTGTAAGCAGGCAATTTCTCCAAGTGCTTTTTCTATCCTGTTATGGATGCATTTTTAATACGGATGATTTTCACAGCATCTGCGTTCAGCACACACGGGCTTAATGTATCAGCGTGCTTTAATGCGCGAGCTTCTCTCGAGATAAAAAAGGGGTGGGGACAAAGGCAATAGCTTTATGTTGCCTACGTCTAAGTGTAACTCTAATCCAAATGTAAGCTCTTCAGAAGAATGCTAAAGAAATAGTTCTAATTCTACTGACAAATTATGTGTTCTAATCTAGTATAATTACGAATAAAACTGTATTAAAGCTAGTACGGCCAATGTGTTTGACTTAAATAAAGGTACAGTATAATTAAAATGTAGTCAAGGGTTAACATTTTGAAAATTACAGTTTACAGATCCATATTTTCCAGTCATAGTCCTAAACTGTGTTTTAAATGTGAGTCACATTGATTGATTTTACTGAATATAAATATATATACATAAATACATATACATAAAGTTTTATGTAATATAATTGCGATTATGCGGACATATTTTAGCTTTTACGACTCAGGGAATGTTGCATGGAAGAGTGTAATAACAGCCCCCAAAAAGACACCAAAAGGGGACCCCGCTAATGCATTGGCAAGAGCACTTGGATACTAAGTGCGCCTAATAACAATAACCTGTTGTAGGAGAGTGATTTGTAATTAACTGGTTGCCGGTATATTAGTGACGCTGCTGCCGATGTTAAAGTCATCGACGGGGGCGGACCTTCGTGGGCTCTCTTGCCGAACACTGAAATCCATCCTATCCATTCAGTCCCAGAACTGAAAGAGGGAACAGCTGGAATGGGAAATAGCCGGTAAGTCTTCTTCAGGAGGGGAAATGTATTGCTGCATGCTCTTCCACGTTTAACTGCAAAATGTGTGCTGCATTAAATTGCGTGTAAACTTGCTTAAATATTGCATTTTAAAAAACCAGTTATTGATTAGTCTGTATGCATTTCCAAAACATGGCATATTCTCTTATTCTGTTTTATCGTCTGTATGAATTTCATATTTATAATTTTAAGTTTTATATTTGTAGTTGGATATGTCCGAGCACGTGTATATACCCGCATGGGCATTTATATATACCCCACGTATATCAAACATCTACAGTGAACTTGAAGTTTCTATGCGCGTATTGTGAGATATCCACTGCATATATAAGCCAGATAATATATCCGTCCGATTTGTGACTGCGGCTCGAGAGACAGAAACATTTATAACGAAAGCAGAATTGACAAACGGGTGTGCTTTTGTGTTCAGAGTGATTACAGGAGCACGTAATATTTTTTTGCCGGAAAAAATAACGCTCACATTTAGTATTTAAACAGTCCCGTCTGAAGTATAATGCATCTGAACATCAGCGAATAATCATGGAATAGCACTTATACGTTTACCAGACATTAAATTACTTAAAAGTGGTTATCGTAGAATTTTATTGCTATAGTGTATTCGCATAGTGTATTCCTAAAAAGGTGATTAATCGCAATTTTGTGTGAATTCCCTGCCTTCTCTAGGACAACTTCACATTCACAAGATGTTCAGCTTGCAGAATAAAGATAGTTTTCATGAATGTCGGTCTCTCCGAAACATACGACGGGAGCATTAACGTCGAGTTAAATTAATTCGCATTAAAGATGTGCTGTGTGCTCGAGTGAAAAAAAGCAAGAGAATAGGAGCGATATATAAAATGCCTCGCATAATCTTGCTGCCGATGCTGACGGGTGGCAGAAGCGCTCTTCCTTCATCCACTGTATGGCTTTTTCGACAAATCCAGTAGTGTGCAGCGGAGCAGGGACGGGAATGAACATCTGAGGGATAGCGCAAGATCTCGCCGGGGCTGTGGTGACCAGAGAGGATTAAAGCCTAACGTTTGCGTGTGAAGAAAAGCCAATAATAAAGAAAAAAAGGAGCAAAGTAGGAACACGGTGCACCAGAAAAGAACTGTCAAGACATGGGTATACAATACCTCCTTCTTCTCTTCCTATATTTATACTTTGACCCTTTGAACGTACAGTGTGCAGCAACAGACAAGAAGATCAGAAACGTTCCCAAACGGACTCAGAAGGCGAAGGAGGTGAACAGCACCGCTGTTCCTCCGGCAGCTACGCGCAAAGTAGCGCAGATCCAGCCACCAACTACGGGCAACCATGAGACATGCCTCGGTTACTATGACGTGAGCGGACAGTTCGATAAGGAATTCGAATGCAATAACACTGACCACCGCTACTGTTGTGGAAGTTGCTTTCTTCGATTCTGTTGTCAGTTTAAAGGGAATCGCTTAGATCAGAGAACTTGTACCAATGACAAGTCGCCAGACTGGATCATTACTCTCCCCCCTTCGCCCACACCAACATTTAATCCCGGGTTGGTTCAAACGAACACAACCGTCTACATAACCTGTGGGGTAATCGCCTTCATCATAGTCTTGGGAGTTTCTGCTAAAGTTGCTTATGACAAATCAACGCAACCCCCTCAGGAAATGAATATTCACAGGTAAGCGGGTATTTGCAATTCATATACAGACTGATTCTATCTTTCCTGGGCAACATATGTCTGTTGTCGTCCTTGGCTCCCTTTTCTGTTTGGTTTATGTAATTTTTTCATAAACGTTTTAGCAAATGTAGGCCTATTAATGCAGACAGCATGCACATGAATCATTTTGCTGGGTGTCAGAATACGACTGCAATACTAAATGTTTTTCATAAGTATTGCTATAATAAGTCATACAAGTACTGTGTTATAGCCATAATGAATCACCAATGTAATCAAAATGTATACCGTAGTACAAAGATGTAGAAACTAGGGAGAAAATGGGGGGGGGGGGGGGGGGGGGGGGGGGGGGGGGGGGGGGGGGGGGGGGGGGGGGGGGGGGGGGGGGGGGGGG
>JAODKN010000093.1:17202837-17222593 GCA_026774425.1 Petrocephalus zakoni | reverse complement strand
AATTTTTTTTAATTTTGTTTTATTTCATCCACCCCCCCCCCCAAATATTTAAATTTGAAACTTTTCTTCACAGAGGAGATGTGTGTAACCCTTTTAAGTGCATATACAGTATTTCCAGTTGACATATGATATAAAACTGATCAAATTCAGAGAGTTATACCTTTCCATTGCAATAGTGCATATGCTTTAACATGCAAATATATTCCAGTTAACACTGAAAATGGATTCCCAAGCTAGAATTAGATAGATGATTGTACAGTTCATAAAGTCTATTTATTTACTTGCTTGTTTGTTTATTTTTCATGGTTTAGAAAATCTGTTCGCATATGTCATGACAAAACTGATAACATTTTATGGCTGCAAAGCATATATAATCAGATATATATTATAATTTGAACCTGAAAATGGATACTCTGTGCTAGTTTTACTTCAAATAATAAGTATGCTTTATCTGCACACTCCAATTTAATCAGTCCTCAGTTTCTTAATATGACAGTCACTTCTTTTTTATAAAAAAAAACGTATTTGATTTTAACCATTTTGACCATTTTATCCAGGTGGATTGATAATCATGAGTACATGTTCCAATACAGATTTTATCACAAAATATGATTATGGTTAATATCCATAGACAATATCCGTAGTAGAGACATTGTCCAGAGACAACATCTCTACTACGATGCAGTGGAATTAGCAAAAGTTCAGATTTATTATTTGTTTTATAATGTTGGTGATGTTACTGGGAAAATATAATTTTAAAAAGCATAAGCGGGGTTTTTTTGCTCTTGGGGAGGCAAAAAGCTGCACCCTGCTTACCTTATGTGTTACCACACATATCTGACGCACACACAATCTATCATTTTGTCAGCCTATAGGGTACCAACCAAGTGCTTATGCAAATGTACGAAGTACCAGCGCAGAACAGGTGCAGTGCTGGTCTTACCAATAAACTGCAACTCAGTACCCCCCCCAACTCCTCCCATGTAAAAAAAACACTGACTGATTAAGCACAAACCAAAGGCCATAATGAACATCAGTGGTAGCAGCAAACCACAGAAAAATGTTTGATTTGTAGGAAACAAGAGGTGGTTCTATCTAGATAAAAGTAACCAAAGGGAACCAGTGTAGGATGGTAAGTAAAATGTAGTGGTTGTAAGGTGAGTGAAGAACACAGAAGTAGCAGAAAAAACATTATCAAAACATTGAAGACCACAACATTTATAGATTATGGCTTAATCTTAATGTATTCACTTTACATGAGAACCCCAGTGTACATTACTCCTTCAGTAGGTGAGGAAAAAGGTTTTTTTTGCCTTGTAACATTTTGCAGCTGGACCTATTCCAATTTGAAGTGAATGTACAATCTGTCCCCCTTAAACATAAACATCATGTATGATGCTTATTCGTCTACAATACGAAGGACGACCCAATTGATCTACACCACTGCAGGCCTTAATTTTTCATGATTCATAGAGAATCTCTGCAAGAAGGTAGACCATCCATCCATTTCCAGAAACTGTAGGTCCAATCCAGGGTCACAAAGGTAGACCTACCACAAACAATACAAACTAGCAGCTCATTTCAAACACTTGAGGTACTCCATGAACTTTGTCTATATAACACCTTACATTTTACCTTTAGGTCAGTTACAGTAAATGGACCTTTTCAGAAACATAAAACATAACAATATTAGTGACATGTACAGATGCAGACCCCCACAATAACAATATATATCACTGAAATGTCATTTTCAGTTTTCTAAGAGAAGACAATGAGTAGCACAAAGGTTATGACACCACTGATAATGCTGAACCACTTGGTATCAAGCAAAAGCTTTTGCCGAGTGCTGCCGTCAACAGCTTGATGGAGAAATCAGATTATTAAACTGTATTTTATGTCAATCAATCAATGAATTAATCAATTTCCAGAATACATTTCCATTTAGCTATCACCCAATGAGATTATGAATTTTCTTGAAACAAAGTTACATCAAAGTAGTGAATCAATTCAGCTAAACGAGAAGGCAGAAAATTTGCAATTTTTGATTGAACTGTAACTAATAATTATACTCAATAATTCAAAAATTGTATCTGATATATAATATGTATTCAAAATAACCATTATGCTATACCATACTAACAGCCTACAATATGCAGTGCAGCTGAATATTCTGCACATCTAAGGACGTGTCTGACGGGAACTACACTGAAACACACTGAAACTGATAAGCACGCCCAGTAAGACGATCAATAGGTTTCTTCCCTCAATTGCCCACAGTTTACTTGCAACCAAAAAAGATTTGACCATTTTTGTGACTTGTCTTGATTATCAGACTGGTTTCATCCCTTAAATGTACTTTATACTTGATCTTTCTTGAAGTGAGTGAGTATTTCGGCTATATTGACAGACCAAAATGCAGAGTGCAGGGCATGAGTGCTTATCAGAAGTACATTGCAGGGCCATTTTCACAGACTGAGATTGGTTAGCCTTATACTGTTTGATACATACGTATCATATGAATAAATCCATGGCCGTCCTAATATGCATACTACAAAAAAGTGATGTAAATCTGCATTGGAACGCCAATTAACCGAGAAGTTACATATGCAGGTGTAGCATTTATATAGGCAAATGTAAACTTATGTAGTCTTAAAATTATGGGTTACCCAAAATCCCCCCAAAATCTGGTCCCACAAAAATTATAGTTGTTGACTGGAACATTAGAAATCAGGGTGCCTAAGTTTGAAGATATGCTACCAAAATCAATCTCACCAGTCTAGACTGAGAAGGCTGTTAATATGTATTCCTAATATCATACCCGGTCTTGTGTAGATGAGTGCTTTGTTTTGGTCATTTTAATAAGATGACAGTGACATTTTTCCAAAGTAGTAGCACTATGACACCGCAATTCTCACAATCCAGACAAGACAATTAGAGTAACAAAATTACCAGTTTAAATTGAGGTCGCTGATGTTTCTGCAGTGCTGAGCTTTAGCCTGGCATCTGCAGCAAAAGTAATTTAATTTCCAACTGCAAACCAGAAGCAGAATGAATAAATGTGTTTTGCCTTCATGATGCATGGCTTTTGTGCTTTGTAGTCCCTGAAGGTTTGTTCCATCTGCACTTGGCGTGGCCCTGACAGAAAATATTTTGAAGTTCAGCTCATTTACAACTGTGATTATGATTAACATTTCACTGGCATCTGCTCGAAGAGCTGTCTGAAACATAGAAATCGTAAAAGGCCCAATGGATTCAACCATTCAAATTCTCTGCCAAGAAGTGTCGTTTACAGAACACTTTATGCGTGTGTATGTGTGCCTGGTGGTGTGAAAAAAAGATATTCTATGATATTTAACTGTTTTCTCACAGTTTTCTTTCCCCTCCGTTTTTCGCTGTTTACAGAGCCCTTGCCGACATTTTAAGGCAACAAGGACCAATTCCAATATCTCAATATGAGCGTGAAAACATCGCAGCAATGGATGGCACTCCCAAAGAAAACACGCCTGTTCGAACATCTTCCAAAAACCACTACACTCCCGTTCATAAATCAAAGTCCAACCATGGTAAGTGTATTTGCAGGAAAAAGGTTAACAAAAACAGACTGATTTACATTATGGCAATACATTTTAATAAATAGTAAATAACATATCTGCGTGACAGTATATTGGTTCGGAATCAGACTCTTCTTTCTATGCACCCTATGATCCATAACAAAGTTTTGCCTTTTTTGCATCCTGATGAAATCCAGGCCATCTGAGGTTTAATGTCACAGTATTGTTATGTAAGGGATCTCCATTGGTGAACCATAAGGGATCTCCTTTGGTGAACCATAAACTTCTATTTTGTTGAACACCCACAAGTAGTTTCCCACACATCTGCTCTGATGTGGCCTCTTCATATGATGCTCGAGCTCCATTTCTTGGCAGCTGTGCAACTTTCAAACGCAGAGCTTCCAAATATTTTTTCTCACCACCCAGCAATCATCGTATTTGTCCGAGCAAACTGCATATTAAGCTAATTGCATGAAAGCCAGACCTTCGTACCTGGCACATGGCAGGATAATGGGGAATGAGACCCAAGTGGATATTGTAATTCTCAAACCACGGTGGGGTCTTATGGTGGAAGCATGTGATCTTTATGCGGAATGATTAGAGGAGAGGGCAGAGTCGTGCTCTCAAGCTATGCAACATTTGATCTCCCCCCAGAGACCGAACACAGCGTCATATATCAATTGCAAGTGCAGTTTCCTTCCATTTCCGGTGTGATTCTATAGTCATTACATCAAATAGTATGAAGCTAAGCATTACTTTGTCATTTAAGGATTAATTTTGTTTTAACTCCCCTATTTATGAATAGTTAGCAAAAACTCATTTTGTATACATATGACATTGCATTAGATTCCTCGTAAGGTTAATAATTGGTGAGGATTGGTGACCATTAGGCAGCTTATTGATGTACTGATTACCGTCAGCAGACAGTGATGTCGTTGTGGGTACATACTTCGTACAGGATGCGCACAGAACCTCCGAGGGGGGCATGCAATCCAGAGTCCTGCACTGGGTTCTGGTCAGACAGTATGATATCGAACAGACATGTAACAGAATAACTTTCTTTTAGCGATGTTCTTTTGATACAGAATTCATGTGGAAAAAAAAGTATGAAGCCTGTAAAAGTTTTACAGTATTCTTGTGACGTTCCATTACAGAAAGATGAGCACCAGTGGTTAAACAGAATAAACATGAAACAGATACTGTGCAATCACCCTTGCAGCAACACCAATGTTTTGAAGTTGGCAATTTTAATGTATTTGACAAAGGATGCAATTATGTTCTTGGGAAATGTGATGAATCTTAAAGAAACCTAAGTAAATCGTTAAACAAGATTAAGCTTTTAAATAAATGTAAATAAACTGTATAGTGTGATTATTTTTAGTGCATGATTACTGTTGTGGCAACTAAACTAAATGTGTATTTGGATTGAATTTTTTGCATTATAAAGTTTGCATTACCAAATATATATATAAGGTATATATGTGGGTGGATGGCTGTGCATGGCAGTGTTGAATTAGAGTACTGCCTACAGTTTCCTGTGCCTGTTTAGGAATAAATTTGGCATGGGAAACACCCCCAGTCACCTTTTAAGCCCCACATCGTTATTGCAGTTTCGTCTGTGAGCAAATATCTTTAACTGAATGAACTT
The DNA here is from genome assembly GCA_026774425.1 of Petrocephalus zakoni. Lineage (NCBI taxonomy): Eukaryota > Metazoa > Chordata > Actinopteri > Osteoglossiformes > Mormyridae > Petrocephalus > Petrocephalus zakoni. Next base: position 17,217,394 of record JAODKN010000093.1, on the reverse strand, counting down.
GCAGAAGCTTTTATCCAAAGCTACATACAATTGATGCAGCAGGGTCAGCCAGCCCCCAGAGCAACCGGGGTTAGAGGCCTTGCTCATGGGCCCAGTGGCAAAATCACCCTGCCAAGGCATGGGATTTGAACTGGCAACTCTCCAACCGTGGGCAAATCCTATCCCAAAGAGCCACACAATATTGTAAGGTTAAAATGTCCTACAAGCACTTGGTAAATATGCCCTGAGACTTTCAGATACTTGGGAGATCCAAACTGTTGTGCCTTAATGTTTATAAAGTATTATAGAACCTTTCCTTTGCATACATTATTGGTTGAGGCATTACCCAAGGTGCATTCTAGAGAATTGCTGTTCTGATGAATAATTCATTATTTCTTTGATTGTAAACAGTAATATAAATTAAAAAGTGGATGCAGTAATATATTTCTAGGTAAGAGTGTGTTTAAAGAAATAAACACTTTTATGCCAGTTGACCGCTGCCATAGAATCACACTGGTGGGCTGAACTCCATTGGCATGTTAACAATTCAAAACAGCTTTATATAATTCTGACTTTCATAGGGAGAACTCAGCAAGACTGCAAATGGGAGCTAAAACAAAAAACTTGATTTTGAAAAGCTGGAGAAGGATTTCATTCCTAAATACCCTATCTGCCTGGGTTTCGTGCATTCTGTGTTTTACACGTTTTGAAATCCTGCTGTGTTTCTAGACAGCAACTCTATCTAATACATACATACATATAGGATTGCAGCTATCTATTATTTTAGTAATCAAGTATTCTGTCGATTATTCCATCGATTAATCGAGTTGGATAAGAAATACTTTTATCTTATTAACTTGCAATAGTAACTATTTAAAAGAGAAAAAAGATAGGTCTCTTAAAATGAACAACTCATTGGTTTAAATGGTAAAACTGCATACCATAATGATGATATTTTAAGTAATTCAACATAAGGGAGCTATAATAATCTGAAAAAAGCACTAAGTGCAAATGCAGCACTTAAAAAGTGCACGTAATAATACAGACACTTTACTGCAACACAGTATTTTTTGGGGAAATAAATTATTAACTTTTCCATTATTATTAACATATTTTGCCATAAATTTGGTTGTAAATTCACATTGACCCATGTTACCCGAGGAGAGCTGTAAACTGATATTTTATTCAGCTGTATTTACATGGTAGCAGTGCAACTAACTGTAACTATGGAGCCGTTGATAACCAGAACAACTTAACATGTAACGGTACCCTGCGTCAGTAGTAACTGACAAAATGAAATGGGGACGTTAGCCTCGATAGCTGCTAAGCTACCTTTGGTCATAACTATTTATGTTAACCATTAACAGCTAATGCTGCGCACATTTAAAAAAATATTAATTAGTATATTTATGACAGTGTAATGTGTTAAATTTTTATCAACATACCGCTTAAAGTGCTTGATAAGCAATGGAAATTACCGTGATTCTACGCCGTGAATGTCAATGTTTGGAACTATTCACCGTCTCCGTGACTCAGAAGTTTGCCAAAAATTTCTCCGCCATTCTTTTAGAACGGGTCCCCGTAACAGCGATCACTGAGCAGTACATATATTGTGTGGATTAAACGAAGCATCGAAGCAAGAATTTGCATCGAGGATTCTTTGTAATCGAGTTATTTGAGTTACTCGATGAATCGTTGCAGCCCTACATACATACATACATACATTTTTCTCATTGCTTTAAGATATCAGCTCTGCATGCATAAACATTGGCTGGATTACTAAACTATGATTTAATTAGTTTAATTAAAAGGAATCATGCCAATGGGCATTCTTAGATTATACCTTCTTTTTTTGTTGAATAAAATATTGCTCAGTGTTGCATATATTAATAATTTTGTGGATATTAGCTGCGCATGTTTCGAAACAATGATCATTTGGATTCCACAAAGAAAAGCTTTGGCCTATGGTGTGTTTGCAGGACCTTAGCTATAGCTATTTCGAGACCTTGCGTAGCTGACCGGGCTACTTGTGATGTTTAGGATCCTTTGTAATAGAACTCATGGCTTTCTATGTGATCTGAACAGCAGGGATGTACAGCAGTGTCTCTAAAGAAGACTCTCTATCTGTTTTTAATGGAGATGGGGTTGAGCTATGAAGAAGCATAATAGTCCGTCTCAAGGCTATGTCTATTTCTGCTTTCCATTTGTGGCCTTTTTGACATATTGATGTATGTACTCTCCCTTTATTATCTGTTTATTATCTGTGATTATTATGCTCTTTGGCCACAGCAAATCATGAGCATTACTGATAATACAGAACAATGCGGGCATCAAAGCCATTTTTAGGAAAAGCTGAGAACACGTCTGTAACATCGTTTTTACTTTGTGATGATTCAAAACACTTGATTGTGGAAGATTTGCTGAAGTGTATTGCAGAAAATGGATAAGCTAATACATAAAAACACATGCATAGCAATTTTTCGAATTATGTTAATTATATTTTATATTGAAGTACTAGACATTTGATTTTTAAATAGAATACAGTGTAATTAAGACAGAATCCTTTATACAGTACTGGTTTGATGATATAAGTATGCTTATGGGTCATGCAGTGCAGGTATACATGTGCTCTGTGGTATTTTGTGGCCCTTGGTCCAGGATGAAATTAAATGTGTTAGTCAAATGTGATTTTTTACACTTTAACTGAGAGAAACCAAAGATGCTGTGTTTGGATAAGAAAGACTGTGTTTTAAGTATCAGACTTCATGCCTTAACTCCACCAATTTCTTTTTCTTTGGCAAGTGTGACCTTCGTTATATAGACATGATTCTGGCCTTGCATCAGAGCCCATAAATTCTTAATGTGCAGACTTCCCAGCACTAATCTCGCCATGAGTCTACGGAGATATCAACTGAAGGATGTGTGATCTGTTCTTCTGGAGTGTTTAGAAAAACTAAGCAGAAGATGCTGGAATTGTGCGTCATGTGTGAACTGTGAAAGTGGTATGTGTAGCGTGTATTTACGTCAGTGGCATTACGGAAATTGCTCTTGGCTGAGATGCTCATCAGTGTTATTTAAGGCCTTTGAGGAAGTTTAACAAGGTAATCTAAGAAGTAGGCCTATATGTGTATTTTAGCTTGTGACTTTTTGTAGTTTTGTGATTTTCAGCACATTCAAGCTGCAGTTCAGTTAATGAATTAACAAAAACTATTTGTGCTTTACTCATTATTGTAAAATGAACCAAAGTAAGGCTACTTACGTTATCGGGAAACTTTAGAGCGGTGCGTGTTGTTTGGAAAAGCTTTATGTATTCATCAAAGGAATTATAGTTTATAATAAAAATCAAACCATGGCTCACAATTTTATGCCGGTTTATGTCTGCATTGCAGGGGTGTGCAAAAAAATTGAGTCACAAAAGAATCGTGATTCTATCTCTTCCGATTCAAAATCGATTCTCATTTTGTAACGGCGCGAGTTTAACTTGTTTTCCGGATAGGAGTTTGCCAATACTATAGATGGCGCAATACCGGTATCTGCTCAGTTAGTAACGTGTTAATTTAAGTTGTTTAATTTAAGTTGAAGGTTTGCAGTTTTTATTTGCAACAGTTTATATGTTTGTAATACACCTTTAACTATAATCTCAGGGCTGTATTTCCTATCAACTGATGGAAAATAAAAAATAATGGACGTTTTGATTCGAGAATATTTTTGAATCGAGAATTGGTTTTGAATCGAATCACGAGCCCAATAATTGAAATCGAATTGAATCGTGAGGTTTTCTGAATTGTGCACCCCTAATTGTAAAAATTGAGAACAGTCTGGATTGAGTCCTCACTGGATATCTATATGGGTGACACTGACTCAGTATAGGGTTGCAGTAAGTTTATCCTAGCAAGCAAAGGGGATGGTGATGAATGGTTTTCTGAATGGTTTTATAAATCATTTTGAAAAACAACGCATCAAACGGTAAGAGAGTAGGCAACAGAGCATTAATTCAGCATAAAAGCATAAACATCTTTGATTTACAAAAGGGAATCTGGAACATTGCTAGCACCTCATTCACTTCTCCCACAGTAAGTCACAAACAAATTTTAAAGAGAAGTCTTTGCTTTGCAGTTTGCTAGAGTGATGACCCGCTGTGTATGTCTGTGCAATTTTAAAACTATTAGCAACTGTATTATCTAACAGCTGTAATCCATGTCATAGAAGAGCAGCTTAAATCCTTTCGGGAAATAGGAGGTAATGCTTCAGATGTAGTACAGTCTTATGCAGAGCCCTGTCCGTGATGCTGTCGTGTGTGTTTTTGTAGGAGGGCACTACACAAAAGAGAGCATCCGGAGCGGAGGCCATGACTTTCACAACTTCATCTCCTCTGGATTTGTGACACTGGGCCGAGGACATCTTAAAGGTAATGCCTGCCATTTTTAGGGTGCTGCAGTTACTGACTCCCCTCAGAATCCCCTCTTGCTCTCAGAATAACTCTGACACAGAATTAAATTTTTCATGACGTTTTCCATTGGTGGAGAATAACTGCCAGTGTACCACAGAGCAAGGTATGAGTCCAGGTGGAGCAGAGTCTGAAGACAGATGTGTTCAGCCAGGCTGAACACTGTCCGCCCACATGGCACAATGACTCTCTCATCTGTCAGCCGCATGGTTGATGGCAGACAGATGTGAAAATGGGAAAAGTAGTTTGGCCCGACAGCTTCTGATCGAAAGGGCACTTTACACTGGGGTATCATCTATGTTAGGCCTTACCCATGTTGACTTCCACAGGTAAAACCTTTATAAGACGTTGAACAAATCAGTTACCGGCAAGTTAGTATTTTAGTTATTGCTGATAATTGTTTAAGGAGCTTGTAAAATTATTGTGATTACTGTATATTTTTATGAATACAGTAATCCAGGCATTAGTAGATATTAATAGATTTTTGGCCACACAATTCCTTCCCACAGTCAAATAACATACATAATCTCCGTTAGTTTTTATAAAACATAACTGCTAGTCTGATTAGTCTAATGCCCTCCGTGATTATACATTTTTTGTCTTATTGTGGAACATAGCTTACTTACATGTTCATCGGAGAGCACAGCTGAACACAACAGTCTTTGTCACATGAGACAGCTTCTCCCACACTCGAAAATAGAGAATTGAATGATGAAATGAATTAGCTTTGAGACGCCAAGATTAAAAGTGTTGTTCAAAGTTTTTTAGAGTCTGCAGGCTATCCGTTGGAAGATCAGAAGCGTGTGTGTATTGATGGTGTGTTTTGTGTGGAAATTGCTGGTAGTTGCTCAGATTACAAGAAAGAATTTAGTTAACCATGCGATTTGGGTAGAAGTCCATAGGAAAGGCAGAAACGCTAAAAGTAGCATAAGTAACGTCATTATACAGTCATTCACCCCTACACAAAATATGGCTTTGGCAAAATATGAATATGGATCAAAAGAAAGGTTTTCAGGAATATAGATTCTTTTTTCCGAGCACGGATAAAGAACCTCAGGAAAGCAATTACTTATGCAGTGTAGCTTTCATTCACTTAGGTCATCTCTGCAGTGTTCTTCTATCATGCATGGGCATTGATTCGGTGCCCCACTGTGACACCTCAGGGTAAAACAAACTTCTAAGCCTGCATTGACATATGCATCAATTTTAACATGGCCTAACCTTGGTTTACACGTCAGTGTGAAAGAGCTTTATTTGATGGTGGGTGAAAACTTGCAGCACTTGCAGCAATTAATTACTGTAGGTATAAGAGAACTTGTTGTCGTATTTTTACCCTGGATCCATTTTGAAATGGTAAATTCTGAAATGATAAGATAATTTAGGATGCGATCACATTTTGAGGTTCAGCGCACAAGCAATTAATTACTGTAGGTATAAGAGAACTTGGCCCTCATATTTTTATTTTGGATCCCTTTTGAAGTGGTATATTCTGAAATGATAAGACATAATTTAGGATGCGATCAGTTAATGCAGTAACTTAATAAGGTCAAAGACATGAAAATTTTAATTTCTTTCAGCTACATAAAAATACCTATTATAAAAAAATCTATGATTTAAGGGAGCTCACAGTATAATTTAGACATTAATGAGAGCTGACTGGTAAAGGTTTTTTACAAAAAAAATCACAGAAACACATTTGCTGATATGTAGAGTGGAAAGTATGTGCTTGGTCTTAAAGCTATAATAATCTGAAATCATTGCAAAACTTGTGCAGACATTGTCCTCCTAGAAGAACCTTTTAAATATTACTGTTTAAACAAAGCATTTTAATATCTTCTTCACATTATTGATAGTAGTTATGAGATTTCAACAGATAAGGGTGGAAGGACTTTATTAATTGAATTATCATTTTTATCATATTTTTGTTATATATTGCCCCTGATCCAATGGGGTATGCGTAAGGTGCACATTATAAACCCATTATTTGTAATATATATATATATATAATTATTATGTATATTACAAATATAATAATTGATCTGTGATAAATAATTGTTTGGGTGATGTCACTGAAGCTTGTAGAAGCACAGGGACAGAGGATGAGGTGGTGTACCTGCATTTGTCAACACGCAAAGATTCCGTTTCCAACAGGTGTAAGTGCAGTCATATTCGATAAACTGGATTTAAAATTTTTTGAAAATGTGTTGAAGCACATACTTTTTAAGTCATCTGAGTTGAGTATATCTACACAAACCGATGGAATATTATCTGAAGTTTGGATTAGGGTAAGTCAAGAAAATTGAAGGTTGGTTTGAAGTGAAGTTTTTATGGTTGACACTGACATAAACTTATTTTATTATTGATGTCTACATTCCCCACATATCAGATTCGCATTATTACACAATATCGAGACACAACTCTGAACTGGATAAGCAGATGGAACATGGATGGATGGATGGTTAAGATTTAAGAATTAGGTTGCACAGAATTTTGGGTCATCCTTATTTTTTAACCCTATGGCTCTGACCATGAAAAACAGTTCGGAGAGGAATGGTTGGTTTTATTCTTTGAGAGATGTGGTCATTAATGTAGCCATTCAGTGCATGACATTTTTGGTCAAATTGTGGCAATACTTATCAAAAAATAATGAATAGTGTTCTGGGTAATTAAGCTATTGGAATCTAATGAAATCTGGTGCAAGGAATCACAGAGGGGATTTTCTGTTTAATAAACTGCATTTAAGAACTACTTATTTGCTTATAATTTCTGCAATTTATTTTTGGTATAGATGACAAGTGATCATCACTAAATACAGATCACCATGATCATGCACTTTTTTTACATAAGTGCATGGAAGAATCGACCCCTGGGACTTTAGTGGCTGCTCCTTTAACTCTTATAAGTCGCGAAGTGGGGCCTCCATGGATCGGATTTGTTTGTCCAGCACATCCCAGAGATGCTCGACTCGATTGAGATCTTGGGAATTTGGGGGCCAAGTCAACACCTTGAACTCATTTTCGTATTCCTCAAACCATTCAGAAGCAATAGTCGTAGTGTGTCAGGAATGCTGCCGCCGCTGCCATTGGGGCGTACCGTATCTTTATGTAGGTAGCGCGTCAAAGTAACACCCTTTGTGAATGCCAGGATTCAGAGCGGTTTTCAAGTGGATCATCACCCGTCTTCCGTCGGCTTGCCTTCTTCCCATAGTGCAATCTGGTGCTATCTCTTCCCCAGGTAAATGATGCACATGCACCTGGCCGTCTCCATGATGTAGCTCGTCATACCAAACCACCTTCTTCCATTGCTCCATAGTTCAGTTCCTCACTCACATGCCCTTTGTAGGCAGCTTCGGTGGTAGACAGAGTTCAGTACGGGTACTCTGTTCTGACATTTTTCTGTCATAGCCAGCCTCTGTGGGTTTGGACCAGATGGGCTAGCTTTTGTTCCCCATGCACATTGGCAAGCCTTGGGTGCCCTTGACCCCATCGCTGGTTCACCAGTTGACCTTCCTTCGACTACTTTTGGTAGGTACTGACCAATATATACCAGGAACACCCCACGAGACCTGCCGTTTTGGAGATGCTCTGATCCAATTGTTTAGCCATCACAATTTGCCCCTTATCAGATTTGGCGAGGTCCTTTTACTCGTCCATTTTCCTTGCTTCCAATGCATCAACTTAAAGAACTGACTCTTTACTTGCCAAATATATAATGGCACACTTGACAGGTGCCATTGCAAGATATTGAATGTTATTCGCTTCACCTGTCAGTGGTTGTAGGGTTATGGCTTACGTGTGTGTGTGAATATATATATATATATTATAGGCGCCTATGTCAATCAGTCCATCCAGGTTGAATGATGTGTTACTATTTTAGTTGACAGAATATACATAGGGATTAATATCCTCCATCTGTTTCTTAGACTGCATGATCTGTGACAGATTTCATTTCAGGTTACATGGTGGTGCTATCATCATATCAGGTGTCGATGCTTCTGACCTTTTTTTCACCTTGTGACAAGTCATGTTTGATAATTAGATGCTACGAGCACTGTAAAGACAGTGATGGAGATAATCAAGATAATGATACTGTTCTTCATTAGAAATCACACGAATAGAAAGGCTTGGTGTATTAGAAATGCATGTAAGACTACAAACATAAGTGAAGCCAAGTGATTATTTTGTTGTAAACCGGGTGGTAATATAAAAATTTCAGTCAGGTCGTGTGTCAAACTCCACAAAGGAATTTGACTTGCTTGTGTTTCCCCTTAACATACATAAACTGTACAATGCCAGACTGCAGTTGTGTAGTGTTCCACAGGCTTTAAGAGTCCAGTCCTTACTTGATTTTTTGGAACAAATTTGTATATGTCCATTGCAGATGCTCTCTGTACCTTTTTTACATAATGGAAATTGCATCAGGCTTTTTGGTTGTTCAGTTTCAAGAGACTGGACATACATACAAGACATACAGTTGTTCAAAAGTAGCATGACTTGGCTTAAGCGAATGCTACACAGCTTCATAACGTAGTTACTGTTCAGTGGGTTTCCTCCAAACAAACTTCTGGTTATCAATCCATTGCGATAAAACCTTTTCTCCGAAAGAACATTAATGCACCATCTGATACACACATTTGACATATTTTTCCTCACTCTCAGTAATTTTTATTTCGTCATATGTCATTTTCAAAGCTAAGCCTTAAAAACATTGCAGTGCTACATATCCAGAACAAATACGTCCAAAGCAGACTTACTGCATATTGACGTAAATGCTTACAGAAAATGCAGGCTTTGGTATAGTACTGTGACCCCCTTCCTCCATTCCCTCTGTTACTAATGACGTGTTTATCTGCTGCGGGAAAGCCCTGTGCAGCTGCAAGCACAGCTATCAGGTTCAACTCCAGCATTTTATGCCTGAAAGTGCAAATGATTACCGTATATATGAGGAAGATAGATCCACAGGGCTTATCCCTATTTTAAAGAACTGGGGAAAACAGCACTTTCTTTATCTTCTCAGTATAACTCTTGGCTTGTGAAGTTGGTTACCTCCGAAGGAATAAAGAAAATATGCACGTGATAGGAATTCTCTCTGGCACTGTACGACTTGTCTATTATAACAGCATGCAGATTCAGGTAATTAGTGACCCTTCATAAATCTGGGGAGTCATTTGGATTTAAGGAGAAATAATCCCTGCCTCATTCCGCTTCCTCTCTCCTTGTGCATTCTTCTGCCTCTAAATCTATTTGAATATGAAATGGCAAATGTGGAGCCATGCAGACATCATTATATGCAGTAATTATGTAGCTCCACATTCATTATGATTATGGGTTCATTAACAGTGTTATATAGAGTGACATCAAGGCTAAGCCTACTTCTTATTTTAGTAAATTGTTACATTTTAAAATATAAAAGAACAATGCATTATGTTTTAGGTGCTTACTATAGCACCCAAAAGCATGATTGCAGGTTATGTGAAAGTTTGTTTGATGGTAAGATTAATCTCAAATACAAATTAACATGCTCACTGACTATGCATAATTAACTGCCGCGTTAATATACTGCATAGGCAATATTGTTTCAAAATAAATGTTCTTTTATAGTAGAGCAGACTTGCAGATTTGCTTCAACGTTAAGAAACTCTTTATTTAGGGAGTTTTGTGTTTCCTTGAGACTAGAGAAGTGGTGCATTTTTTTTCATAGAACATCATTGGATCTCTATGCAGCAAAAGTTTTACTCAGTAAAATGTCATGTCATGAATAAGGTAACCTAAAATTAATCTTGAAAATATGTTAAACTAATGGGGCAGATGGTGGCGTAATGGTTAGGGACGAGACCATGTAATCAAAAGGTTGCCTATTTGAGTCCCTGACTTGTTAGTACTGCTGAGGTGCCCTGAGCATGGCACTGCTCCCTGGGCGCTTAAGTAGCTGGTCCCTGCTGTGTCATAATGTCACATGGGTCAAATGCAGAGGACACATTTTGTTGTTGTGCACTGTGTGGTATGTCAGCAATGACGATTAATCACCTTTAATTTTTTTTAGATAGCGAGCACATATTTAATGAAGAATTGTTACACAATACTGGCCATAACCTTTAGGATCTATGATTTGAGGCTGTGCTTGGTAATCTACTTGCAGAATATTACTGAGTGATAGTTAACAATTTATTTGGGAAATTAAGGAAGACAGTGGCAGTCGGTGGTGACATTGTTCCATTGTTATGGGTGATGATTCCTCACCCATGTTTTGTGTAGGTGAAGTTTGCAGTCTCGCCTCCAATCAAAAAAACATACATGTATTGGGTTCTGTACATTTTCTATTATTTGTGGTTATTAGTGACTTTGTGAAACAAACATGGCTTGAAACAGAATGTTAATGTATTCCCTAGAGAAAACGGTATTATAGTTTGTAATGTACGCACGATTTTACCAATATTTTCTGCTAGTTTTTGATGTACTACTAACATGAATTAAATACGATTTATTTTTTTATTGACAGAAAACACTAAGTAATCTCAGTGGACTGTTTAAGCAGCAATATTATTCACCCGGCATTGGAATCTCAGGTTTGAGCTAGATATGTTTACTACAGGATATGAAAGTGGGTCCATTCACAGCTGGGATGACTCTGTTACCTACATGTAATCCTTTGCTGAGAGGTATTCAAAGAGCACATCCAGGAAAATGATTTTGGCGATTTCAGCAGAAATTGCTGCAGGGTTTAGAATAAGCAAAGGAAGCTGGTGACTAAAGTTGAACGAACAGACAAATGATATGCACATTAAGCAAAAATTCTACAAAAATATTTCTATGCAACTATATCAGTAATATCTTTAATCTCAGCATTCATTTTTTGACATAAACAATAGTTGTTCTGCTCGCATATCCCAAGGTTGACAATTGATCAGCAGTCCTTTTCAAGGTGATTTGATCCCATCTATTTCTCCTTAGAAGCAGAATGTGAAATAAAAGCACTTTCTGAAATCCCCCATTTGTACTGAAGTAGCTGCCACTGTACGCTGAAGTGCTTCTGTTCGCTGCACAGACACAGAAAATTTCTCTAAAAAGGCTCTAGTGCGCTTTTCAGGCAAACTCATTAGTATTCTGCTGCTCATATCTTCATCTTTTCAATGAATACCTCCGAAAAAGATCATTTTCCTTGTCTCATTCATTTCCCCTCTTTAATGTGTACACTATTTCTGTTTCTGAATATCTCTCCCAGCAGAAAAGTACACCATTGAAAGCTGGACTAAGCAGGGCCTCATCAATGGAGAGTGGTGCTTTTTGACTTTGCTTAGATCTGTGTGATTGTGATGTACGGTTTACCTTTTAATTATGCAAAGACTGGCATAATTCAATGGTGTATGACCATCTGTTCGCAGAATACTAAGTGAGAAACTCGGTAAGTTTACAGTTTCATATGACCTTGAATTGTGCTAGCTCATTTGCTTAAGTGTCATTAGGAGGCTTTTTAGTTATGGTAAAACATGTTGACTTTACAGAACCGCCACTAACTTTCATAAGTTTTTAAAGATATTTTTGCTGCGTCTACTTAAATACATTTTTAATGAAGTATCCCATATAATGATGGGTCAGGGACCAGCACTGTTGCCTCATGCCCCCAGGGATGGGGGCTTAAACCCCCCTCTTATTTAGATATGTCGAGTTGGCATGTTCTTCCTGTGGCATGTGATCGGTTCTCTTCCTGTAGTCAAAGGACATGCCATTAGGGTACTTGACTTTCAAATTTGCCCCAAGAGTGTGTGTCAGTTTGTATCTTCCGATGTGCTGGCATGCAGGATGCCCCCCTGCCTTGTGCCCTATGCAGCCTGGGATCAGCTCCAGGCCCCCTGTGACCCAGAGCAGCATAAGCAAAAGATCTGCATATTTACATACTTTTATATTACAAGATGCTATCAAAATGACAGCAATGTATTGCCCTAATGCCCCATCACCCCATACCCCCATCTATTTCCTAATCACCTTTCAGTCTCTATCTCTAGCTCCCCTACAATAGCCTTTTTCATATCATCATATGTTATATCGCGGTTGATACGACCCGGTCTGAGGTCTGACTATAACATAAGGACGTGTGGTAAAGCGAATACAAAGATTTGTGGTTAGTTGGTGGGAGGACAAGTAATTACACTATTTACAAACGACTGACGATAATAATTACAAGTTACACATCCGCCCAGAGGGGGTACAAATGTGGTTTAGCAACACGACACAAGCGACTTAGACAGTTTCTTATATTTTGTGAAACAAATACACACCGATCAACAATATCGATATATAGGAGTACGCAAAGTTTGTGAAATCACACATGAAGTAAAAGATAATGCAAGATAGCACACATGAACCTGGAAACAGAATTATAATGCAAAAAATAAAACAATCACAAAAGTGGAGGTAGCAGTTGCACCCTGATGGGCTTCAGACTTCTGCTTAAAAACAGCATAACCTCTTTGCAGCCACTAATCATCTTCTGTCTCGGAGCTCTTCCGGGTTCCGTCACATCGTCCATCGGTCACATCATCTTGAGAGGGGGAACCTGACGGTGACATGCTCTTGAGAAGGGGAACCCATCCACACAAAATCAAAAATACAGTATCGTGCACAAGGGGAGGCGGGTCCACATGATAACATTCACTCAATGAAAATACCATGGTATACTGAAAGTATCACCATAATATGCCCAATGCCATATTACACACTTTGGTGTAATCAGGTTTGGCAGAATTCCAGATAAATTTCACCAAATTGAGTGGGTGGGGGGCTGATGGATTGCTACTGATCAATTTGCTAACTAGCAATTTTGGGGGGACTGTGGGGGGGTCTCAAAATGATATCAGGTGTAGATCTCTTCGAATGATTCGTTTTTAGGAAATGTTTGAAAATATGAAATTGACCATAAGACCATCATAGTCATTAAAGGTCAAATGCTTAAGATCATTCTTACCTTTGTTACCACTAAACAATGTTGCCTTAGTTTTCATGTAATTTGACTTTTAAAATTTTAGCAGATCGAAAGCGTCACCCATACTATGTAGCTGCTACTGTAAGTCTGAAAAAGATCTGTGAAACGCGATGTCAAATGCCTTCTGAGGTCACCCTTTCCTTTGTTCTGACTAAGCGAAATAGCTGCAACGTTAGTGTAGTTTGTTTCAAAATTTAGTCTTCACCCATTAAATGTGTCTGCAAAGTTTGGAAACAATTTAATAGATGCTTTTCGGGTTATCATGCTGAAGTATCTAGGGATGCTTTTTGCTATCGCTATGCAATACTGCTTCAATTGTGGCGTGATTTGTCTCGAAATTTGAAAACTTCCAGATCTTCACTGATGCAATGCATCTGCATATTTTTAAAAAAAGATCCTTGGAATAAGTTGAAATGTTGCAGCTGCCCGTTTCTTCCTTTGCGGCCACCTACAGTAGCACTGCTGCTTCAATCCTGGGCCATTTCTCTCGAAATGAAATCAGGTGTAGCTCTTCATCCATATAACGTTTTCATGAAGCAATAATAAGATCCACCAAATACTTTTTGACGTATCACATTCACAACGCCAAATATCGTCTGCAGACTCTCTTCTCTTTGTTGCCACTAAGAAGCATGCCTTCAATTTTGGGGCAATTTGTCTTAGAGACTTAACAGTCGGCTATAATATATTAAATGGCAGTTTGAGGGGGAAAATAGCCAGCGATGAGATAAGATGACAAAAATGCCAACCCTGAGATCAAAAGGAATCAAAGCTGTCAGTGTAAGCATGCTTAGGATGAATAAAAAGCGGCAAACAGTGGGCTTGCACAGGGCTAGTGCGTGTCAGTGCCACATCTGTGTGGGCTTGCACAGGGCTAGTGCGTGTCAGTGCCACGTCCGTGTGGGCTTGCACAGGGCCAGTGCGTGTCAGTGCCACGTCCGTGTGGGCTTGCACAGGGCCAGTGCGTGTCAGTGCCCCGTCCGTGTGGGCTTGCACAGGGCCAGTGCGTGTCAGTGCCCCGTCCGTGTGGGCTTGCTCAGGCAGTGCAGCAGCCAGCCAGGAAGGAGAAAAATACATGGAGGGTCAGTACAGATATTGAAATATGATATTGAGATATTCAAAGCCAGATAAAATGTGGTTATGAAAACTCAG
>JAODKN010000093.1:17177569-17198357 GCA_026774425.1 Petrocephalus zakoni | reverse complement strand
AATGTAAATAACCATCCTACAATCAGGTCTTCCCTCTTTCTGTTTCATCAGGTACAATTTGCACTAAAAATATTTAAAACAAAATTATAGGGATTTTGTTAATTTTTATTTCCCAAGCCATTTATTTTTATTTTTTACAGATACGTTAGGTTAGTGAAGTCTCTACTAATACATCAGTTGCTATATAATTTATAAACATGCCTAAATCGTGTTTAAAATAAAATATTTCTCAGCATTTTGAAAGCAGGTTGTAATGAACTAAACCAACTTTGCAGACGTGTTTAATAAGCCTGCAAGATGTGAATTTAAAGTGAGCCCACATGACAAGGCTATTATCAGGCTTCTCATTTGTTGCCAGTTCTGAGCACTTGAAGATGCTATTTGTCTTGTGCCCAGGTGTTTTGTGCTGGAAGATAAACAGGCAGCAGGGTGCCAGGATCCGCAACATAACAGAGATGGGAGTCGAGGACGGAGCCAGCATTTGCTGTTTGCTTTAGAACATTTCATTTTAATGTGAAACATCAATCAAGCTACTCCCTACATGCTGTGTGGTTACTTTTTACTGGAGCTCATTTTATGCATTGGCTTGCAGTTCTAAAAAGCTCTCATGTGGACTTCCCGCCTCATACTTGTCATTTTTTTGTTTGAGGGGACACAAATGGTTTTGACAACCATTTCTGGGAATATCACAAGTAAATATATTGTTGGACAATGCATGTTTTTGTAGTGTATAGCGCTTGAAAACTCTCCACATCACTGCAATTTCTACATTCTTACCTAACGATAGTCACATGACAATTTAGTCCAGCAATAAAACAGGAAGGTCAAGATGA
Source organism: Petrocephalus zakoni (assembly GCA_026774425.1). NCBI lineage: Eukaryota > Metazoa > Chordata > Actinopteri > Osteoglossiformes > Mormyridae > Petrocephalus > Petrocephalus zakoni. The sequence goes on along the minus strand of JAODKN010000093.1, from coordinate 17,197,524 downwards.
ATCATAGTAAGCTTATGTGCCTGAGACTGATGCCTTTGCTATATTTTTTTTAATTTAGCAGATGCTTCTTTCCAAAGGAATGTACAATTGAGGATGCAGGGTCAGCCAGTCCTTGGAGCATTTGGGATTGGAGGCTGTGCTCAAGGACCCAGTGGTAAAATGATTTTGCTATGCTTGGGATTTGAGCTGATGACCTTCTGGTTGCAAGCCCAGGGTCCTAACCTACCAGCCACACAAAACCCCCACCCAACCAATTCATGGTGTGTTGCATGCTGATTTTGTAGTCCTGTTTGCCATTTCATATTATTTAAAAATGCTGAAATAATAATAATTAATATAATAATTTAGATTTGCATTCAGTCTCAATATTTAGAATCAGAGTAAAAGAAATTATTATGTTAGTTTACACACATGGTACTTTGTTTCCAGGAGAATAAGTGACATTGTCTACAGAGATGGGTCTAGTGGAAATTTGTAAAGCTGTAGCTTCAATCGGACTTCCTAATTGCTTCTATGAATTATTACATTTTATATGATTATTTAGAACCATTTCTCAAAAGTGAAGGACAAACTGGAAATCATTTATAAAAATCCACAATCAACATCCCATAGGCACATTTTAATGGCATATTGCAACACTAAATGCAGCACGGTTTCTTCTCTATTTGAACCTAGTGCGCCACGTGGTTTTTTATGGTACATAAGCATGCCTTCTGCTTTTGTATACTGCTTTTCTGGATGAGAGCACACTAGTGTGCCTAGCATTGTGGCACTTTCGCTCCTCAAGAATAATAGATTGCCCACATACCTCAACTCTGTTCCCTAGGACTATACTACAGCTGGAAGCTATATAGTGTGTCACCTAATGAAGCACATTTACAGAGTCATACGGTGCATCATTTATCTATTCTCCAACTGAAGGGCACTGACTATTGAGGCAGGATTTCATTACCGATGCTCGTCCAGCTGCTAAGTGGAGAGTCCCCTGCTCACCTTGCACAAATTCTGTTCCACAATGAACTGCTTGTAGACGATATGCATGGTCACAACCATGGCCACCAAAATAATGTTCAGGACAGTCTGTGTTTCTCCTATGGCTTCTATTTTTTGTTGTGGTTATCTTTATTTTTGATCAAACATGCTCATTACAGATATGAATAATTTATTGCAGGTTTCATGTTCAAGTTTTTTCTAATTGTCTCTTTCTTTTGAAAAATGTATCAAAGGAAAACTGTAATCACCACTTCATCATTTTTCAATGTATTAGTCTAATGATAAAACTAATTTATCATGGTGGTTTAAATTTTAATTACCAAACAGCGGTTTGTTTCACAGGGAATCTGAGTGACAATAAGTGACCCATTACTTTTCAACTTGAATTATATTGTTTACAGTCAATTATGTATTTTTATGTTTTGAGACATAGAACCTTTGAAAAAATATGTAATTTCTAATAATATGTTGCTGTTAAATTGCAAGTTCAGTTACACCATGGGAGATATCATAGAATGATTATAATTATTTTTATATTTCATGTTGTTATTTCATTTATCCAGTATGTAATGGAAATGTGCTTGAGGTCTATAAGGACTATATTCTTCAGCTGAATAGATATCATTGTTTGCACCTGGAGACACCATATTGTGTATTGCACAGACTCTTACAATATATCACTAAGTATAAATGAGCATCAATCAGAAATTCTTTGTAGATCCCTGCTCTCTCTATTATGAGGGTCATGCCTGTTGTCCCAGACAGGGGAAGACAGTGTTACTTTAAATGCCACTGCCTGTAAAGTGAGTTTCATTGACCACCAGCATCTAACTCCAATTACCGCTGCTCAGATGCAATTGTGTGATTTTATTGCCCTGGTGCCTATTGAAAATATAAATTAAACATAAGAGGATATTAGTCACATGCAATGTTGGGAATCATGTTTATAAGTCTGCTCATTGCACGTGAGGAAAACGTTTATGGCTTTTCCCATTTAATACCTTTTCCCATTCATACATTTCCTATAACTGCATGCCCTAATCAGGGTCACAAGGGGTGTGGAGCCTATGGGTGCAAGACAAGAAACAACCTAGGATGGGGTGCCAATGCATCACAGGGCACACTCATACACATGAATTTCGTAATGTGGAGGAAACCCTACAAAAACACGGGGAGAATATGCAAACTCCACACACACGGAACCATGAACCCTGGTCCCAGAGGTGTGAGGGAACAGTTCTCATCACTGTGCCACTTTTAGCACATTTTAATGCATTTAATTTAATTTAGTGATTTAATTTCATTGGGGTATCCATTCCAGAGCAAGTATAAAATTGAGCAAGACAATGATCTAGACCAGAGGTGGGTAATCTGATTCATGGAGGGCCGATGTTGGTGCAGATTTTTTGGGATTCAATCAGCTAATAATAAGCAATAGTTCTCAACCTTGGACCAGGTTCCCCACCCCTGATCTAAACTAGAGTTTCTCAAACCAGTTACTTCAGCATTAGATCAAATACAATCAGTGACCATAGGTGGAAATTAGCGGGAGAACATTTTAAACTGGATTTGAGGGTTTTAGCGTGTTGTTAAGAGTATAGAATAGTCTTCATATTAGTGTAGTGCAAGCTAAAACCTTGGGTTCAATTGATCATTGTCTTTCCCAGCTTTGTTTGGGCAAAGTTACGCGTTGCTTTTGCCCAGCTTTGTTTGGGCAAAATTGTATGTTGCATTTGCCCAACTTATTCTAGACAAAGTTATGTGTTGCATTTGTTGACCTTTATTTGGGCAAGATTGGACAGGTTGCAATCTGTGATCAAGTTTTGTGAGTAAATGTTTCTTATGAGCTGTATGTGGTAAAGCACTTATAGAAAAAAGAGGTTATCCCAAGAACTACTGCATGTCACACTTTAGACATTTTTAATAGGTTTGGGATAGGTTTAGCATACACTGTATGAATAAAATTGTTTTTTTTTTTTATCTGTGGTCTTGTTTCCTGAGAAAATGTTTCTTATGAGCCATAAGTGGTAATGCATTTAGAAGAAAGAGGTTATCCCAGGAAGTACTGCATGTCACACTTTAGCCATTTTGGATAAGTTTTGGATAGGTTTCGAATAGGTTTGGCTCACAAGGTGCTCACTTACTCTTTCAATAAAACATGTTAGGTTCCATCAAATAATGTCAAAATGGGTAAAACACACATTTGAGAACCACGTATTTAAAATTGCACCCAATTTTCCATGTAGTTTTTGAAATATTTACAGAATACCAAAACCTAAAGAGATATTTTATGTTTTAAATTTTATCCTGTCCATAAATTGTACACACATTCTGAATTTCAGTCATTCAAGGTACTGTAATGAATGGTACAGTATTCAGCTTTGATTTGAGGTATCAGGCATGTGTCTGACTTTTACATCTGATGTTAGAAATTAACTATTACAAATGGCCAACCCCTATTGGTGTCTTTAGGGTTAAATCGGAGCTAGATAAGAGTTTAACGACTCTGAGCTGTTAGTTGAGTTCTCCCCAGACGAGCTTGATGGGCCGAATGGCCTCCTCTCGTTTGTATATTTCTTATGTTCTTACAGTATGTTCTTAAGTCCAGTCCAGTTCTTGGCTTATTGAGAGGTCATCCCAAAAACCCACATCGGCCCTCCTTGGATCAGGTTCCCTACCCCTGATCTAAACTAGAGTTTCTCAAACCTCAAGGATCCTCAAGGATCACCAATAGTGCTAAAAATAAACAATATATGCTTGTATATAATTTTGATTATAAATGGTAGTGGGTTTAAGTAATTTTGCATAGAGCAGTTAGCAAAAAGGATAAATTAATTAAAGGGAGACTTAAGTTCCAGTCATTGCTGTTAAGTTATTGTTATTGAATGTAAAAGGGCATTACTTTTCAATTACTTGTGGTTTTGGATAACATAGTACAAAATAGTAAAAACCGTAAAAAGCAGTGGTAAATACCTTTTCACAGTACTGCAGTTTGATTTAGGAGTAATTTGTGTTGTACATTAGTCTCTAAACAGTTTAAATGAGGGGGGGCTTTTAGTGTAATTATAGTGTGCATTTTAAATAATTTTCTCTACCTTTACTCTGTAATCTAAAGATTGAACCTAATGTGAAAGGATTTTTTTATTTCTAATTTTATAAATAAATTGAAATTAAGTTATTCACAAAACTACAAAGTAGCCTTTGTATAATTTTATTGTATAATAAGTCATCATATAGAAAACAGAAACCTTACAAATATTGAACAATTTAAAAATGCAAAACTCTTTAGACATTGATATAGCTTTCCCTAGTAATTCACCTAGGTGAACATTAAAATAGTAGAGTCTTTAATAGAGCGGAAATTAATAGCTACAGGCAGTGAACTAATAGCTGTGACACAACACAATATTAAGAAACCGGTTAACCTCAATACGTGAAACGATAAAAACTTGTTGATTATTGTTTTGCGTCTGAGAAGACTCAGGGGTCAATGCTGTGCTCCTGTGGCACTTCATTTGGGGTCATTTGAGCCTCAGCTTCTTCTGCTCCATGTAGTCCAAAAGTATCAAATCTGGCTTATTTTATCGTTGCCTGTAGCTATGTAGAGCACTGATGTGTGTGTGTGTGTGTGTGTGTGTGTTTTCTCTGCCATTAAAGCTACTAACAGCTACAGTAACTCACAAAAGATTTAAATCTCTGACAGCACACTCTAAAATGTTCTGAAATAAACACAAAGCCTTGGGATAAACCACTGCAAAATATGCTACTGTAGACAATTAATAATCGAAATACAAGTGTCTTGTTTATTGGGAGTATGAATGAAGCCAAATTAAATATTGGACAGGACATGGCCTTCCTACTCCACAGACGTGTAGACAATTCTAATGCTAAGTTTTACACAGAAATTATAAATTAATGTAATGGTAAGCACAGTGCTTAATTTCTTGGAGTCTAATATACATTAAGAGCAAGGCTGTTATGCAGGTTTTCTAAGTAACATGCCAGGCTCAAGAGCAGAAAAAGGCAGTAAAACACTCAGAAATTTAACAAGACAGCATTAATTGGACAGCTGAAATAAATTGTACTGTTGTAATTAGAACTGTTCCTTAACATTACTGGCAATATTAGCGAACTACAGTGTGACAGTATCTTTTTTAGATCCTTTTTGATGAACGTCACCACTCTTTCAGCCTTTTGGGGAATTCAACAGAATGATTCATTTTAGTTTGTTGTTTGAGAGTTCTGTCATATTGCTTGCATCCAAATCCAGACCACTCATCCTGACATGCATTGTATGCCCCCATGCGCAACATGTAATCCCAATGGTATTTTGTAAGTAGTGATGCGTATGAGAACTAAATTAAAATGTATCAGATTCAGTTATGAGCTTTCCAAAAATCAATTTCCTGAGCATTAAAAATTGAAAGGAGCGGGCCGTATTCATGGCTCGGGGTGGCAAGACATTTTGCATTGGTGCCTTTATATGCTTAGCCATGCTTTCAATCTTCCATTTCCCATAAATCCTATGGCACTCTGGAAAAAAATGTAAGCCTGATTGGAAAACGCTCAAGTGGAAATGAGGTGATGTGTGATCACCCCTACAGGACAAGAACTGCTCGTTTTGTAGTTAAAATTCAATAAGTGATATCATATTCACAGATGAGTATAAGGATGTGTGTATATATAACAAATATAATACAAACACTGTAATTTCTTTTTTATGTTTTTTGTTTATTGCCTTTAAGAAAGCTTCGATGTATCATGTTTTCCAGGAGAGTAACAGGTTGAAGATAGCATATTGATTTGTTACCTGAAAGTACATCCTTTCCCACTGATACCTGTATACCACAGGACAGTCTGAAGAAATGTAATCTCAGTTTTACCGCGCAAACTTTTCACCTTCTAGGCATGGATCGGCATAAACACACCCCGCTGTACCATGGTGCATGTAGCTATACTACCCAATGGCATATGCTTGGTTGTTTTTTTTCCAACTTGTGATTAAATTCTGTCAAATGCAGTTGAATATCACTAAGACATTTTAATCCAGCATATACTGTATAGACATCCAGAGAACCATGAAAGCGTTAAATTAAACTCAGAAAGTTGCTTGTGCACCTGCTATGTAGAGCCCTTGGGAATTCCAGCCAAGAAACTGTGAAAACTGGTTATATTATCCAGAAAAGGAGACACTTATCTGTTTGTGAAGGTCAAAGCAGCCATGCCACACTTCACCAGATCCTCTTTTATTACCCAAATGAAAACGTTCAATAAACTAAACTGCTTTCAAGTACCAGTTCTCAAGTATGTGATTTAATAGCATTTATTTCAAAATGCAGTGTCATGATATGCCTTTCAAGCCCAAATGAGAATAAAATAGGGATTTATTTGTAGCTATTAGTGCCTTATTTTATAAATATAATAGTGTGTTGATGCTTTATATCTCACCAGGTAATTTCAGAATAATTCGATTTCTTTTTAGTAGAAAATATTTCAAGCAAATATCTTGTTAAATTGGAAGTAATATAGACACATTTTCACAGAGAAATTTAGTAAAAATATCAATAATACAACAATTGTTTGGTTGGTATATACAATTTTGTAAACGTTTTTCATTATATTATTATTTATAAGGCAAAACAGTTTATCATAGCATGCAAGTTCCTTCTAGGAACTTTTCTTCAGGTTTTGCATAGTGCTGCTTATAGTTTGGATATGAGATTTTTAATAAAATATTCACTGGAGGCATTGAAATTTGAAATTTCTTTTAAAACGTAATGCAAACGATGTTTATATACTGTCTTTTTTGAAGTAAGAAATGGCATCGTGGCTCTGCATGTTGTACTGGCGAGAGTGTGCAGCTCAGAGAGTAAGGGATCCTCGCTTGTGCACAGAAGGTTGTGGGTTCAAGCTCTGTGACTGGCAATGTAGTTGTATTGCCATTGGGTCCTTCTATAAGGCTCGTACCCTTAGCTGCTCCAGGGATGCTTGACCCGAAGTTTGGCCCCAATCTTCCCTTGCTGGTACACCACTAATGCGGCTGCTCAGTAAATAGTACTGTTGCCTCAAACATTCAGCATTTGGGGTTTCAAATATTGTGTATACAGAATGCGTGTCCTGTATTGCATGGTCCCATTTCCTCCTAGTCTAAAGACCAGAAACATTAGTTGAACTGGTATTTCTGAATTCCCCACAGTGTGTGATTCTGCTTGTTTTCTCCTTGTGATTAGCTGGCACCCTGCCCAGGTTGTTCTTGTGCTTTGTGCCATGGGTTTCCAGCTCTAGGCTGTCCTTGGCCAGTTGAGAAGTGGTTGGAAGTTGGCTGGATTGAGTAATTCAAGAAACGAGGAGCCGTACTTTTACTGTAATTAAATTCTGACAAAGGCAGGATTAGATCACGCTCTACCTTCCAAAAGAGAGACAGTTTACCCAATTTTACACAGTTTATCTAATATCACCCACCACTGGTTGTACTTTAATTACACAGAACAGTTCATGTGGGTTGGCACTTTTTTTTCCATTGCTTGACTCATGATTTTTTAATTCTGGCCAAATGCGACTGTGTCTCATACAGACCCGCTCCGTCAAAGGAACAGCTTGGTTAATAGCACTGCTTTAACACTTATTTTTCTTTCATAATAATCCAAAACAACAGTAGCCTGAAGATGAGTGGATGAGTATGAGCTTGTCAGGTGCAAATGCAGATGTGCTTACCCATATACACAGAAAACACAGATGTTTGCAGAGTACTGCTTAAGGGAGGATGGGAGGAGAAAAACTTACATTATAATTTCTGTAAAACATACATACATCTGCACCATTCTCTACCTGCCTTTATGTTGTTGGTTTTGATGAGTACTATTTAGTATTGCTGATGTTTATCAATAAGTCACTATCGGTACTGCTGACGGCCAGTTTGTGGATACAGGACGGTGAAAGTCCACTCTGAACAAGAATAAAGAAACTATTCAATGAATTGTATGAATGCTCGTTAATTGTATACTCATTACCATCCTTTGCTGATGTAGCGAAGCAGGACGCATCCAAAAAGCTTTTTCGCTTATTGAGGTTGCTATTCAAAGGCCCAAGATAATGCCTGCATTATCAAGGTACCTTATATAATATTTAGAAATATAATATGTGTGGCTCAGTGACCTAAGCCTATGTGTCTTTGATTGGAAGCTTCGGCGTATCTGCGGGCCCTTGGCAAGGCCCTTGGCACCCAGCTCCATGGCTTTTGCAAGAAGTGGCTGCCATTCATAGCCAAGCTTGCTGTCATGGAGAGCAGGATTGGAGGAGGTGAAAAGAGAATGTGCCCATGGGAGTCAACAAAGTATCTATTATATTTTCCTTTTTACATCTGTCAAAATATTATATAATATAATTTCTATAACCCCCCCCCCCATCAAAATCCTCACAACCAGGATAGGCAGTTGAAAACATGGATGAAACAAAGGACTCGGAGGCAGGCCTGGTTGCGAAATGGGAAGGGGTTTTAATTAACTTAATGAATGAAGACTGGAAATGAACAGGATCACAGTGGATCACAAGGGGAGACCGGGAATGAGGTAAGGCACAGGCACCAAGAAGGTATGATGTCAGTGACTGGACTTGGGAACATAGGTCTGGGAAGCAGATATGTATACAGAACAAACAGAGGAGCGAATGAGAGGCAGCTGGGAGTGATTAACACGAGGGGTAGGAACAAGAGGCAAGACAAACCAGTGTGAAGCATATTCTGGAATCTTTCGATAATTAGAAAAGGTTTGTTGACTAAACTATTGTTTCTCAACTCTGGGAACATTTCTGCATGAAATCATTGTAAATGTTCAATTCAAGTTATGTACGCATTATATTTCTAGAAAGACCTATAATTACTTATGACATCTTCGGGTTTACTCCAAGTATCAGATTTTTTCTGGTTATTTTGAAATTGAAGCAATAAAAACTAATGAGTCAAAATATTTGTTATGGCCTTCTAGGACTATAATTTGCATACTACTATTTACATTTTTTAAAATAATCTGAAACCAGTTTCAAATGATTGAAGTGAATGTATGCAGTCTGTTTCAAAGGCATATCGTGATGTCTATATATGAGGTACATTGATTATATTTGTCAGTGAAAATAAACCTGAACAATAAAACTTGATTAGGTATTAAATACACAAATAAATACTTAAGTTTTATGCATATTTTTATGTTCATGTTTCAATTAGTAGAACTGATTTGAGGGTGTATTTTCACATACAGTATTCTTTCATTATATGGAAGTGTTTTCAAATTGGACTAAACTGGTCTTAGATGGAAGATATATTTTCCTGATATAATTTATGATAAAGAAATTATGAAAAGCTTGTCCTCTACTTTCCCCTGCTAGAAGAGTCCTAAAGCCAAAACACGGGCATGCAGAATGTTGAATTATTTAATATAGCCTGTGTGGATATTCATTTTTTAATATATCTGCACCTTAATTTAATTCCTCAAAATTTGATCTGAACCAGAGCATTTATGGATTTACCATATTGTACAAAGCAATTCTATGCATGTCTCTCTCCTGTCATTGTTTCCCACAGTTCACTGCATGGGAGCTCCTTTGATGGACTCAGTGACATTGGTCATGACATTGCAACTTGGTCTGTCACAAAGATGGACTGCTCCTAGGCAGCAAGGTGTCTTCCTGGTCATTGATATTGTAGATGTTGTACCATTTGGTATTATAAGTGGGTGGTGTGGTGGCTGGGGGGGGGGGGTAGCACCATTGCCTCACATCTTCAGGGTTGGTGATTTGAATACCACCTCTGCTTTCTCTCTGTTGAGTCTTTATGTTCTCCATGTGTTGTGTGGGTTTTCTCAAGGTAGTATAATTTCTTCCTACAATAAAATACATTAAGCTAGGCTAAATTCCATCCCTAAAGTGCCCATAGCGTATGTGTGTGTATGTGCCCTGCAATGGACTGGCATCCTGTCCAGATTTGTGTAATGTAGCTTTGTCCTCCGTGCTGCCTGGTATAGGCTCTACAGCCCCCGTGACCAAGTGCTTTGAAGATAAATGGATGGATTTGGTATCATAACAATGTAATAAATTAAGTGTAGTGATACGTGACATCCAAGGATAAAATTTGAATCAAAACACACACACACACACAAAATATTCATAAAAAAACGTATGACACGCTATACTTCAAAAGTACGCATTTTATGTTATACAAGTTTGCACACGAACAGTTCTACATACAGTTAAGATATCATAATGTGAAATTCAGTTTTAATATTAAGTGTTACTTACATGACATTGAGCAAGCAATACATTTGATGTTATAATGTTACAAATTTAAATGAATAAGTTCACAGATGAATAATGGTTACAATGCTCTGGCTCATTTCATGACAGAAGTTTGGAATTGTCACTTGTGAAATTGTGCATTCATCCTCAGCCTTGGCCTGTGTACAGCCTTCGCTTACACTGCTGCTTTGAGTGGAGGACTGTTTGACATTTATTCCACCTGCTTTCCAAGTAAAAAAACCTTTAACTGTGCCGCCAACATTTCAGTTGCCCCCCTTAAACAAAGCGTGTGAGCAATTATTGATCTGTATGCATATGTTACATAATATTGAACTATATAGTATCTAGTTTTGACAAATTTTGTGAAATGAGGCGGTTATCGTTGTAAAATTTGCTGTCGGCTGTATAGGTTTAACTACAAAACCACTCTCAATTGTACTAAATGGATGAATGTATCGATAGATAGATAGATAGATAGATGGATGTTTGATAGATGATACATAGATATTCTCTGAGCTCCAAGCAATGTGCCAGTGTTTCTTCTAGAGAGTGTCCTACTATGAAAATGTATGCCTAAAAATGCCAGTTTCAGAATATTTCGCCCATTTTCCTTTGGACTGCAATGACACTATGTATTGGCATTAGGCAGTGGCCAAGACATATGTAACACATTTTATAGATGCATCCAGCAGCCTTCCTGCGATAGCATTTCCCATGAAACAGCAGCTCTGTGAGGTTCCCTGGGAAGACAGTGATTTTTAAGCAAAGCTACAGCCAAGCGATGCTCAAAGCAAGTGGAAGCAAAAAAGTAATTGAAATGCGCAGATACCAAGAAGGGTACAATAAATATCAAAGTCTTTAAATAACCCTAGGAGTGCTGTTTAATAACAGGCTATTCATGAAGAAATATAAGGTGAATGGGACCACTTAGACTTTCATCCTCAAAATCCGGGAACTTGGACAAACTGAAAAATCAAGCAAGATGGGAGAAAATGTTTATGAGCAAACAAAACCCCCAGCACTTGCATATACACTGATCAGCCATAGCATAAAAAAACACCTGCCTAATATTATGTAAGTCCACCTCATTCTGCCAAAACAGCTTTGACCCTTCAAGGGATGGATTTTACAAGACTGCTAAAGGTGTCCTGTAGTATTAGGCATCAAACTGCGAGGTGAGACCTCCATGGATCGAACTTGATACCGTACTCATGAATTGGTGAACCCTGATGTGCAACAATGTTTAGGTAGGTATTATGTGTCAAATTAACACCCACATGGATGCCAGAACCCAAGGTATCCCAGCAGAACATTACCCAGAGTATCACACTGCCAGCTAGCCTTCTTAGTGCTTCCTGGTGCCACCACTTTACCAGGAAAACGATGCAGACATATCTGGTTGTCTATGTAATGTAACAGAAAACATGACTCATCAGACCAGGCCACCTTCTTCCATTGTTCCATGGTCTAGCTACTCTAGATACTCATGTGCCCATTGTAGGCACTTTTGGCAGTGAACTGCCCCATATGTGGCAAGCCGTGATCCACTATGTGTCTGACACTTCTATTATAGCCAGCATTAACTTTTTCAGCAATCTAGGCTACAGTAGCTCTCCTGTGGGATCACACCAGACAGGTTAGCCTTCATACCCCAAGTGCATCAGTGAGCCCTGGGAACCCATGAACCCATCGGCAGTTTTCCAGATGGCCTTCCTTGGACCGCTTTTGGTGGGTACTGACCGCTGCACTGCAGAAACACCACACAGGACCTGCCGTTTTGGAGATGACCCAGCCTGCTAGCCATTACAATTTCACCCTTGCCAAAGTTGCACAGATCCTTATTCTTGCCCATTTTTCCTACTTCCAACACATCAACTTCGAGAACTGCCTAATAATAATAGCGCCCTTGACAGGTGCCATTGTAACAAGATAATCAATGTTATTCACTTCACTTGTAAGTGGCTGGTCGCTGTGTATGTGGCGTATGGCAGGACGAATCCCATTTTCAAAAATCACATGTTAGTGAGGCAGAGGAATACAGCAAGGTGTGGGGTTACTTTGTGTCTTATTATGGAGCATAATAATTAACCACCACTAACTTCACCCCCATAACTTTATCAGCTAAAAATGATGCTGGCATCAAAATAAAAAGAGGTCCTCTGTGAAATCCTGAAAAGTGTGCCACGAGGAATAACCAAAAAGTTCCCCTTGCAAAATTGGTAAAGAATAATAAATTAGGGTGTAATCTCAAAGTAGCAGACTTGAACATCTCTTTCTGAGGGACTTTCGTTTTATCCAAGTAACAACGGAGGAAGACTGAAGAAACTTCTCCTGTCAATAGTCGCCTATGTTTGAAGATATTTTCCTTTAAATTATTTTATACTCAACTGCATTCTTTATATGGATTATTTTCTTTCATTTTCTTTGCACACAAGTTATTTTAATTGTGTGACTTGCAGGGAAGGAAAAGGTGCTGTGTGAATGTGCTGTGACTGTAGTTTTATCTATTACTTGCTAATTACTTGCAGATATATTTATTTTACACCTAAATACAATACGTCTTTCTTTCACTTGCATAGGTTATAGCAATGACAATCATAACAGAAACCATTGTTTACTGAACTATTGCGTTTCTCATTTAAAACAAATGGGAAAGTAATTATGGATGACTGTCAGACAGTAAGTAATAGGTCTTTGTTCTGCTCAGAATAAAGCTTTAAATTAATTTGCTATTTCCAGGCATGTTTTGTTAGTTGCAACAAAACAAAATTTGGGTTCAATGTTATTTTAATTACTAATTATGTCTAACTAATCATACTATTTAACTTTACATAATTATTAACATTGTACGATTTTGAAAAATTTGAAATATTTTAAAAAGCCCATCCAACTTCAGAAACTGCTTCTCCTATTCAGGGTCGTGGGGGGAGTCTGGAACCTTTAGACTCAAGGCAGGGATCAACCCAGGATGGGGATGCCAACCCACCGTAGGGCAAGCTTAAACAGCATTGACAACACAGGTGATTACACATAGAGCTGGGGGAGACTTGAACCCTGCTCCTAGAAGTGTGAGCTGACAGGGCTAACTGCTGCACCAACCTCACCCCCCCCAATTTTTTAAATGTGCGTGCAATTTTAACTGCCAGTATGAATTAAAGAGATTTGTTCTGTTACACTGGCTTTGTAATTGAGAGTCAGTAAATTATTGGTTAACAAATTAGCAACCAAGTTAAACATGGCTTAGGGTTCTCTCATCAAAAACATCTGGGAGAAAAGCTGTATTGATCAAAATAGTCACAGACTGGCTAAGACAGGGCAGCAAGGCTGCCTAACAAGATTCACTAGGCGACAGGTGTCGAAGGTACAAAATGGTAATAATAGTTATATTAATTATAGCATTGTTGCTTAAAATTAATGATGCTAAATGATATGGCATGTATCTCATGTATTACTGGAAAGGCTGTATTGATCAATCTAGTCATTGACTGAATGAATCTACTGTACGGCTAGGCTTTCATCTGCTAATATTCATTACATTATCCTGCTTCCCTAAATTATAACTTTACAATAGTTTAAAACAGACAAACAAACAAAGAAATGAATGTCAGTAGTGTCATGACCGATAATTCCGTATTTCCCCGGGTGAAAAAAAAAACAATTCATATTCATATGTGTATGTGTTATTCCACGTATAAGATGCACCTTTAAAACAACAAATTGCCTATTTCACAACTTCAGTCTGATGTTTAATGGAAAAAAGAAAATTTTCTAAACAGAAAAAAAGTCAGGGTCAGTCTGTACCTACTTGGCTATGCTGTATATAATTGATTCTACTGGGGATATGATTCTACAACAATGCATAGAAGGATAATAATCATGCGTAATTTCTGGCAATGCAGGCGGTCATTATTTTGTGGATTGTCTTTCTGTTTTATAGGTAGTCACCGCACTGTCATAATGTCAGCATTTCATATTGTTGACTCAATATCTCTTTAAGCTATACACAGTTGTGTATGTAATTCATACAGGCAACTGTTAACTTGATAGGATTTTATCATTCAATACTCCTTCCAAACAATGACTCAGTATAGAATACTGATACATTTGCATTTTGGTTGGGTTTCCCCAAGTGATACTTTCTATGACCCTTGACTTGTGCCAGATGATGCTGCTATTACTGTTTGATCACCCAGGCTGGTCAGACTTCTTTCAGTGCTTTTAGGATCTGTGACAATAAACGATTCTTATAGCAACTTTGTGTTATATATCACATATTTGCACATTACGATATATTTTCTCAAATTATCTAGTATAAGTAATTAAAAAATATAAATATAAACAAATTGTTTCTTAATATTATCATTTCAACATTAAAATGTTTGTGAATAAATCTCTGAATTCAGATGTACCCCCAGTTAATCTGCAACATTAAGGCCACGCTTTTAGTAATTTATAAACACATTCATAGCAAATAATAATGCATTCAGAAAGTATTATAAACACGGCTATAAATATTTATCAAAAGGCATAACACATCATCGCCATGTCTGGGGCTGAACGATTTACTGATTTCAAATCAAAATCGTGATTTTAAATAATGAAATCAGCAAATTGCAAAGGCTGAGATTTAGGAAATGCATTATACAGCACGTCTGACACAGGGTTTTAAACTGTCCTGAGAATAGCTTTGCAAATTCATGCCGCACTTGTGTGACAGTCAGCCTAACCAATCAGAAGTGCATGTAAAAATACAGTCACTTTACCATGTTCGGGTTGCTAGAGAAGTGTTCTATGGTTTATTAGGTGTATGTTCTATATCATTTTTGTTAGAATATATACATTCAATTTATATATTTCCATTCTTATCTGAGGATTAATTATAGCGCAGTTCAGATTTCAATGGTTGTGCTCAATTACAGTTTGTTGTACACATATAGTGAATACTGAATTGGAGTATTGCTATATTGCTATATCTTTCAGATAAATCGCAATACGATAATTTCTTAAAATGGTTCAGCCCTAGCCATGTCTATTATGCATTATGAATCTTTATGAAGCGCTCATCTTTAACGCACTAATACATACATGCATACCTTCATAATGAATTATAATGGACAGAATAAGAATTAAGGATGCTTTGTACTGCATTATAAAGGTATCTGTAGTGCATTATAGATGAGAGCTTCATAGAGAAGTCATACTGCATAATACGCATGACTATAAGTGGTATGCCTTTTTATAAATAGAGCCATTTTTATAAAACTTCATGAGTGTGTTACAATGAACTATAAGAACACTTATTAAGCTTTATGAATTTGGGCTTCATAGGAAGTGTTCTGTTTTACAAATAAAATTGCAATTGCTCCTTGTAAACATTTGTGACATGATAAGCGTTTGAACTGAGCAGGGTCTGACAGAAGGGAAGTGCAGGCCAGGCCTTGGAAATGCAGGGCAGATCTCCAAGAGGGAGTGTCAAACAGAGTGACTCAGGTTCTGAATGGTATTTCTCTCGTTCTTTTGTCTCCCTCTCTGAATCATGCAAGAACCAACTGTGGTTCGGTATTTGAAAAATTTAAAATATCAATGAATTTGTCAGGATTTAATTACATCTTGCCCTTTTTGTGGGAATTAATTCATATTCATAAACCCATTGCTCAGAAGGCGCAGTAGCATGTTTATAAGTTTACCGTATGCAGTTCAATGGAAATGTAGTGACTGTGTGAGTATATATTATGCTGCAATATTTACTACGCCGATAATGCATAAACAGTTTATCAAAGACTATCTCTGCAAACAAACCTAGTTTATTTTTTAACTACTGATCAGCAAATTTTGTGGTTACTATAGTTAGTAACCTTGCATGATGCAAATTTTGATTTTATACTCTTATAATGCAGTAACATGATAGGTGAAGCCAGAACTTTTTTTTACCCAAAAAGGGATAGATTACACTATTAGGACTAAAGTAATCGATTAAATGATATTTTATCTTCTATTATTTATGCTTACATTGGTCATAGTGTTATTGTAGAAAAACTAATGATTCTCTTGGATCATATATTTAATGGTTCATTTTCTATATTACCATGTGCACATATTGATGACACAATTATATTTTTCTCCAAGTAATTAGACAAGCATCTTGTGTTGAATTTTTTACAGAAAGGATTGCATGAGTCCTACCATATGGCTACGCTTTCATTTGTGGGAGAAATGGTCCTTGATGTGCCTCTGTATTTCTTTTTTAGGAGAAACATACAATATAGCTTAATTAAAGTCTCTAAAGCAATAAACACTGTGGATCAGAGATAGAACAAGACAGTGACTTTCACAACTGGGTTTGTTTATCATTTACACCGCAGCGGGAAGTCGCCGCAGAAAGCAAGTCTAAGTTAAATTCTAAAACAAAAAAAACGGATTGGATGTCTAACGTTGTTGTGCGTGAAGCGGAATCTGCCCTTTTCATCATGTCTGCTTTTCATTCACCCTCATGTCTTGCTGCAGAATTTCTTACTAATGAACTTGTCAGGAGCAGATGAGCTATGAATCCTGAAATTATGTTGGTCGTGTATAAAACCCCAAGAATCACTCCCTGTGTCCCTAATTTTCTCAGTCTCTCTCTCTCGCTCCTGTTTTTCTTTTTTCTTTTCCAGGATGGAGGTCTGATGCCTAAAAAAAATGTAATGAAAGCGTCATGTACAACTGATTGGTGTTCTCGAGCAGATGCTTACTGTGGAGAAAACATTGTTATCCTTGATTAAGTGAAACTGCTCTGATTTTCTCAAATATCAGAGTTGAAACAGGATAATTGCTTTTTGCAATTATGAAAAATATTGTGAAAAAAGTAATGAATGAGTTATGGAGAAAGTTTTTTGTCAGACTTTGACAGACGCACTTTCAGACTTTCTTTCTCCTTACCATGACGATTCATGTTTCTCCTAAGCAGCATAGGCCACAACCTAGATGGAGTGCTAGTCCATCACAGGACATATGGACAGTCATACACCACGGGCAGTTTTGACATGCCGATTAGCCTAACTGCTTGACTTTGGACTATTAGAGCACCCCAAAAGAAGCCCACCCAGCACAAGAGGAATATGCAAAGCCCACACACATAGACCGGATTTCAATCCCCAACCCTGGAAGTGTGTCTCAGCAGTGCAACCCACTAGGCTGCCGCACCGCCCCATATCAAATTACTTTCTTTTCTTGTCTTAGGCATTGTATCATTATACTGATAAGAATGAACATAGACAATAAATATGATTTATTTTGTGTTTAGGTAACAGGTATAATACTGAAGAGGTATCGAGCTCACATTGTCTCAAGCAACGCATGTGGCTTCTGCATGAAAGACCCAATTATCTGTCCCTTTTTAAAAGATACACAGACCTAAATCGGTCAGGTAAATTTAAAGCATTAACAGAATTTATCACTGCAAAATGGATGCATCCAAAGAGAGTGGCTCCTTAAGCATGTATGCCAGAAACCTGATGGTGGCCTTCATGTAGATACCTCTGACAATGGGGATTTCCCCCGGGAAGTTTTTACATTTCCCAGATCTCAGTGATACGTTCTCAAAAAGCAGGCGGCCGACATCAGATTTCAAGGGGTCACTCTTACAAAGCAATCCTTTTTTTCACCAGGAACAGGGAACATATTATTAAGAGTAGTTTACTCAATTGTCATCGAGAAACCCTCAGTTGGTAATAAGCTGAGCTCAATAGCACAGGTACCATCAACAAACCTCCCAAGCATGCATGTTGTTTTGATGCTCACGGGCTGCCTTCAGCAGTAATAATGATTATCATCCGGTATTGACGTCTGTATATGATTATTTCGGAGTTATGGGCGCGCAGGCAGGAACCGCAGAGGGATAGCAGCAGAACATTCGCGGCGGGACGCGTAACAGGAAGCGAGCGGCGGTTACCGAGCCTCCCGCCACAGGTTCGGCGAGATGGAGAACGGGATGCCAATTAATTTGTTAGTATGCTAATGAAAGCGAGCCACGGTGCTTCCAAACAAAAGGCCCGTTCAAAGTATGTCACCCCGCAGGATGTTTAATTAATGTGAGCATTACTGTGCCGAAGTGCTTATCTCAGTGAGTGTTTATTCTGGATACTTAGAACGGCGCACATCATTACAGCACAGGCGCTGGCTCAGACAATTAATCTATAATGCCCATGGCTTCAGTGGCGTGCGGCTCTATCCATCACTGCCTCGAATCCAGAGTAACGCTGCCACAGTAGGTGGTCTGAATTTCTGCAGTAGAACAGACAGTGGTACTGTAGGAATGTCCTGCAAAATGCTTTGTGAAAATGCATAAATGAGTGAAACTCACAATAGAATACTCTCTCAAGGTGCAAGGGAGACTCTAGGCTCTTCTCTAGCATCTAGGCTCTTCTCTAGGCTCTTCTCTAGCATCTAGGCTCTTCTCTAGGCTCTTCTCTAGCATCTAGGCTCTTCTTTGTTTCGGCACCTATGTGGTGGAATGAACTCTAGATGTCCAAACAGCCGAGTCATTGGGCGTCTTCAAATGACAACTAAAGACCTACCTCTTCCAGAAGTACTTGTATTAGCACATCCAG
Source organism: Petrocephalus zakoni (assembly GCA_026774425.1). NCBI lineage: Eukaryota > Metazoa > Chordata > Actinopteri > Osteoglossiformes > Mormyridae > Petrocephalus > Petrocephalus zakoni. The sequence goes on along the minus strand of JAODKN010000093.1, from coordinate 17,178,658 downwards.
TATTATACTCTTAAAAAATATCTGTATTTCCCCAAAAGAGTCTCAGTCAAATAGTATTCTTAGCCAGAAAGTATTCACTAATGGAGTCTTTAAACACTTATGTAAGTCTCTCTGGCTAAGGGTGTCTGCCAAATGCTATAAATATAAATGTAGAATAAGACACATCTTCCAGCACATTTGCAGCTGAATGAAGACGCTACCGTACTAAACTGTAAGTGATGCAGATATGCTGAGGTAATTAATCATGAACGTGCAAGGAACATATTTGCAATAAGATGTTGAGTGAATAGTCGAGATTTACTGGGACATCCAGCTCTTTATCAGGTTATAATAGTTTTCATCATAAGTTTAGATGGCTTGTATATATTATTTCAGTTTCTTATGCATGGAAACAATCAGAATAGAATTTTATTTACTAAGCAAATGATAGGAAACCACTTCGTCCCTATTTAGGTCACAGTATGATTTAGACATATTCGTAGGGCAATGGTTAATGTGAAAACTACTTAAGTACTTAAAGTACTTTCAGTATGATCGAGAGGTTGCAGATTGAAATCTCAGTGGAGGAACTCCTGTTATAGCCTTGAACAGGGTACTTAACGCAAATTCCTTAAGTAATTATCCTGGTGGGTTAAACTGTAAGGTAGTTAGCTATGTACATCACTTTGGTTAAAAGCCTCTTCAGATTTATTTTGCAAATGAATGTGATTTCATCTGCAGCACTTCAGTGTTATTATCACCTTAATTGTGATTGCCTCTATTTTCATATTTCTTTTACCATATGCGGTTGTCACTGGAGCATCCACTAGTCTTCTTATCTGCAGAATGTGCCGGCAAAGAAAAGCCCACAGCCATTCCAATTCTTACAAAATCCTATGACAGTTAAGCATAATTGTCTCTTTGAGTTGCAACCACTGGCTTGCATGTTATAATAGTCCCCTTCAATACCCTTCACGATAGTTAAACAGCCTGGGATCTCCTTGTTTCTTTAGCAGAATTAACTTTTATTCATCCAAGTCACAATAGCATAGGGCCGTAAGTATGCTTACATAAGTCATTTCCTGCATTGACATGTTTTGGAGAAATATA
>JAODKN010000093.1:17146761-17177469 GCA_026774425.1 Petrocephalus zakoni | reverse complement strand
TATTTCTGATTGCAATTTTTGCAGTAGGCTACCATTAACACACACAACTGGAAATATGAAAATGCCTGGGCATAGTAGACACAGCCATTGTAGCCATTAAAGCGGGAGCAGAAGTTGTTAGAAAAGAACTCTGATGTATAAGAAATAAAGTAAGAATTGTGAGGGTTACTGAATAATAACATTTCTAAATCAAAAACATATCACATTATTACATTATAGACTTGAATTAAATAAAAACTGAACATTATTATGCCATTGGCAGTTATTACATTAATGGTGGTTAATACATTATTGGCTGTTACAGACCCTAACAATCCTAATCTCACAATTGTGACTTAGTTACTCAGAATTCTGACATACTAAGTCGCAATTACGAGATATAAAGTCGCAAATGCGAGATATAAAGTTGCAGTAAATATCGATATAAAGTCAGAATTCTGACTTACTAAGTCGCAATTGCGAGATATAAAGCTGGAATTGTGACTTACTAAGTCGCAAATGCGTGATTCCGTGGCTTATATTTTTTTTACTACCTGGCGGAAACGGGCTTCCGTACAAAAGTGCAGTCAGTGGACAGTGTCAAAAGTGCACTGTCAGTGGACTGTGGCCTCCAGTGAACTGCACTGGTTTGATATGAAGCAGAGTCAGATGACCCGCAAGTGCAGAACCCCCCATTTCCTCGCAGTGTCGTCCCTTCTGTATGAATGAGCAAAATCATTTATTTTTCTTCAGTCCTGCAGTATTTTTTGATCTACTGAATATCCTCTTTGATCGTTTGCTTAACAGATACACTGCTAAGCCATGCTGTAAATGGGCCACGTCTTGTTCACGGACCATATTAGGAGCTCTCTGCTATGACTCAATGCCTCTAACCTCAAGTATGTTTAGCACAAGTGTCACAAACCCTGGCTTCCCCCATAAAATTGAAAAAAGAATTCAGTTAGTCAGTGTATCAATGCAAATTAATTTTATTTGTGATTAAAGGTGTAATCTATCGTACTAATTATACCACAATGCTGATCATTTCACGGAAGTTGCTTTCGACAACATATACGATACTTTTTTCTTTGAAACCCGGATAAATGCAGCCCACAGATGCCCGCTGACGGCGGTGTGAAACAATAAGAGTTAAAAGGTTTCCAGTTGTGTACCTCTCCTAGATCACAAATTTTCGTTAGCCTCCCTGGGGCTGGAGCGCTCTCTTGTCCTGTTATTAGAAAGCATTATTAAATATTGCTCTGACTGTACCCTCCTTAATGGTACTCTGTGGTATATAAAATTTCAGATACATCAGAGTATTAGGGCAATGTATGGAGCTGATGTAGGTTGGGGACCATTGGGTAAATTCTGTGAAACATGAACTCTTGTAGACATCCTGGTTTTTTTATAGCAAATACTCAGTCAATATCGATGGTTATCATCATATACTGATGTTATATTATCATGATATTAGTGTTCTCATTATTGATTATATCAATAATTGGGTTATTTATCAATTATTCTGATGATTCATTGAGTAATCATGACAGCTCTAAAATAAAACTTACATAAAATAAAACAAAATGTAACTTTTACTTACACAGCATAATGGTAAAAGACACCATTTATTCTAGCCTTTATTCAATTCTAAATTTTGAATGGTGTAATTATAAATGAATATGGACCTTTGTCGTGTTCCTTAGCCCCATATCCACTATGTGTGTGTGATTGATAAAAGAATATTGAATGGATTGCAAGTTTACTTAATTAATACTGCTGCAATCCATACTTTCATGACTGGCTGATCTTTGACCACCTGGGGTGCTTTTAGAGTTTGTGTTTTGAGAAGTATCTGTTTTCACACATCCACACTGCAGCGATAAAATTGAGTTTTCAGAAGGATATGCCTCTGGAGAGCATTTTCAAAATTCTCTGTTTTCGCGGGTTTAAAACTTTGGGGTAGTGTGGATGAGCAGCAAGCCAGTCAAAGTATACAGTGTATAATGTATATAGAAGTACATAAAGTATGTAAAGATTTCTTGAAACCAGTGAAACACACTTGATATCTGAAAAGGAAAATGAGACACGCTACAACTATGCTGCCATTTGAGTGTATGACTAATGTCTGCATTCAGAATAAAATGCTGTGTTCCGTTATTAACCAATACGATTTTTAACCAGTTCAGACTGAAAGTGGAAACCCTAATTACGGGTTTGCTGTGACTGTAAATGCTTGCATTCCGTATACTGGATGGCAATGCTTCAAGTGGTCAAATAAGTTCGTAGTATTTCTAGCTTTAGTTGGCACAAGTTTTCGGCAGAGGTTACAGGACATAGCACTAGTCTCTGCTTGTCGGAATTTAAATTGCAAAAACTACTGCCATACCACCAGCACTGAATGGAATTGTTTGTTTCTGTAATGTGATGGGCTTTTGTGTGCTGTCAAGCAATTTTCCTTACCAACAGTTTATGGAAGTTTATCATTTTCTTATTGTTGAAGTTTTATATGACGATGTCGATATATCGTTATTATATCACCACACCAAGTGTGCTTCCTGGCATTTTAAAAAAGGGTTTAATTTTTGAAGGAACTTCATAATTCTTTGCATGTTTAGCCGAGGTGATTTCATTGTTAAGAATAACTTTTATATCATATCAGTGTTCTGATAAATAATTCTGATAAAATATTAATTGAATAGAATTGGAACTTTATTTATATATATATGATTTATTATATTTGCAGTGTAATCTTTACATTTTTATCATCATACTCAAACTCTTCAGAATTCATGCAGTGATGGGATACATTGACCAGCTAAATTTGTATGCATACTGTATATTTTTACTATCTGAAAAGTTATTGAAACGTAAAATTTTTAGAAAGCATGAATATATGAGTGCAGTGCTGAGCACTGCTTATGTTTATCACAGGCATGTTTTTGTGGCCCGGGCTGCACTTTGATATGATGCAGGATGGCTCCTGCCTTGTGCCCTCTGCTGCCTGGGGAAGGCTCCAGGCTAACACTATACTTCTGTACTGGATAAGTGGCTATGAGAGATAGAAATTCAGGATTTTTTGCAGGTTTGAAATCTATTCCTCCAGCCATTTTCCGTATATCCAGTTAAGATTGCAGTGATCCTGAGCCTTATGCTAAGGAGCAGAAGGCAAAGGCAGGGTTTGCTCTGGACATAGCCGTAAATCAAAGACATCTTTACAGCTCTCTTATGGCTCAGGCAGGTTTGGAAACAATAACCAGTCATCACATTGAAAGCGCAATACACTTCTGGGAAATTAAATCTGTTTTCCAACAGTCATTACTAACAGGAGAGGTTAGTTCCGGAGAGAGGAGACTTCAGTCCTGTCTTGCAGTTAGCTGAGCTACACAGGTTATTAATTACCTTGTTTATGCTGCTGTAAGAAAAGCTGATAATAACTGTTATGAACACAGTAAACTAAGCATAATCAATACAGGTGGATCTAATGGCCTTATCACAGGTGTGCTGTGGGGACTGCACCAGTTATATCTCACTTCAGATCCTTGGCCTGACCTAGATGGCTACTTTCTATACTGCTGCCTATGTATATAGATGAATCAAGACCATATATTTTGTCGTGGAACATGTCCCTGCCAATACTGTGGGATTATCATGTGTTTTTCGAGAGCTGGGGGATTTGGGGATGATTTGGTCCACTGCAAATGTTGAAACCAAACCCACGTCTTTGCGATGAACGAAAATGTCATTTTAGTCAACACTGTAAAGCCATGAATGTATGAAAAGCCCACTGGCTGAGCCTCCACTGTGCTTTGGTGTTTAAAAGTTTAATGTTGCATTTTTCTGTGACCCTCTACTTTAAAAGTGATTTAACCATGCATGGATAGATAGAACATTTGCAATTACTGAAAAAATGCTTACAGTATCATCATAAGTCTTCAGAGCCGTTGCCATCTCATGCCCATTTTAGTTCTTTTCTCTACGATTCCTACGTTTGACTTCATATTTCCACTCCCTTGAGGATAACTCGTTTATATTCTGTGAACTTTTCTGTGCCCTCTCTCGCTGCCCCAAACCTTATTATGACAATGTTTAGGTTAGTCAATATTTATTTACTTACTTGAACAGCAAGATTAAAATTATTTTTTTTAATTAATTCTGGACAGTACTTAATATTTTAAATGCAAAAAATTTAAATAAAAAACAGTTTCATTTAAAAATAGTCAGTACAGAATAGTGAATTAAACTATATTGCAGAAATGCAGTAATTTTTCCTTACATAGCCTTATCAGCTTTGACGTTTGGCATGATCCAACATTTTTAACAACATTTACTGTAGCGATTGGTCTGTACAGTATATGCCTCAGCGTAGTTATAGCTTAGCTCACATTTCACATATTATCGTAACTGAGGAGTGCATTTGTTTTGCCATTGAGCTCAGTTTGGCTTTGAGGGATATATAAAGCGGTAAATTAATTTTGAGGATATATTTCAGTTTCTACCATAGTGTGCGAGATGAACTACCAGTATACTGAAATGGGACACAATCCTTTGTCAGGCATACATTACAGTGATAGTTCACAAATCAATGTGATTATAACAATGGACATTAGAGAGATATGGTTTAAAGCTGAATTAGGACCTAAATGTCAGTGCACAGAGCCTAAAATCATATTTCCAAATACATTAGTGTGTCTTATTTTCAATTCAGCATCACTTTCACAAAGGCTGACAGTTTTGTTTCAATGAACTGTCTCATTAAGGTGTTCTTATTTTCATTTAATTTAAACCAACGTGACATAAATCTTTTTGCTGGCGGTTATTGTTTCAATCCAATAAAGGCAGAGCTTTCTTTAAGCATTTTTTCTCCCTCTGGAAGATAACTGTTCTTCCTCATAATCTGGTATCTCAGACTTTGTATGGTTAGGAAAGAAACTGTGAAATACAGATATTCCATTTTGGAAACTGTAAGTTCACTGGAAGGTTACCAGAAATAAGACATGTGCCACTTCATCAGTCATCAGATGACAGTCCTCCTGTATAAAACCATGCGACCTGCATTTTAAAAAGAAGCTATGGGTGTATAGAAGGACTGCGCAGCTGTTTTTAGATCATCTAGGCATGCATGAGAACCCTCAAGCAAAAACAAGAACCCACTGATTCTGAACTGGGTTGAGAATTGCACATGAAAAATGTCCACAAAATAAATGAAATGGATACTGTTTTCAATGATTTCAGATGTAAACTGCAATCTGCTCTCACTCAAATACTTCTTTAGATGGATAACCCTGCCTACACAGTGCACTTAAATGCTGCAGTTGTGGCAGACTGGTAGATTGTTGCTGTTTCCCGATTGGCTGAAAGAGGACGTGATTTGTTTGCAATGTATTTGATAGCTGTATAGAACATTAAGATGGTGAGTCATGATGCCACTGATCATTTGTTAAGCAAACAGCAGAGAGTGCTGTACAGTAATGAATGTGAATGGGGAAGGTCTGCCACTATAGCTTGTCTTCATAGAACAATAGCACATCGTTTATTACATGCATCTTTCTCTGCTGTTTTTTTTTTTCTTGGTAACACGGCCTGCATGTGCTTCCACCCATTCTTCCTAATTCTGTTTTCTAGGGGACCAACATTGGCCGGGGCGATCGCAGAGCCATTATGGTAGGCGCGTATACTCCATCACCCGTGTCTGTCTTTGTGGTGAATGTGTGGTCTTAACCCTATAACAAGCAAGGGCAAGAACGTTGTGTCATACGTTAATATGATGTGGTGACGTGTCGTCTCCCTCACTGCCTAGCCCTAGTATTTAGTCTTCCCAAACTGCTGCTGTAGAAGTGTTTGTTTCTCCAATTTCTTGGTTTGTGACTCCATCTGTAAAGAAGATACCTGCAGCAGTAAGGATGAAGACAGTTTTTAATGATGTTACTTCTTATTAAATAAAGAAGACATCAGATAAATCTGTGCTTATCCTTGCTGACGACGCGATGGACCTCTGTCCATGAAAAAGTCGAGAGAGAAGACTTGCACCTTTAAGAGGACTCATGGGACGTGGAGGTAGCTTCTAATTAACGCAGTCAATGAGAATAAAAAGGTCAACTGCTACCATTTATTTTATCTCACGCACAATGTGTAATTTTTCCTCCTTAAAATGAATTGTTTCGTAATGTACCTATGAGACGAACTTGGATTCAAAGGAGATGTTCTTCTCCTTGAAATAATGGTCTTTCTTTCTGGGTGTCTTTCTGCACCTTGTCAGTTTTAGCCATACTGCCGAAATGTGTCGTATGAACACAAACGGCACGTTACGTTGCTGTACTGTCGGTATAGATGTATTTCTTTGACTCACTGGTGATGGGATTGTTTTTCCATTTTTGCTATTTAATATATAAAGTTTCCTGCCCTTTGCAGCTTTTTCTTTTGTTATGGTCTATTTTCTCCCCTGATATGTGTGATTTTTGTTTTCTGTAGTGATATTACATCTCAGCTTAGTTGCCTTTCCTCAAGCCTAAACTGACGCAATGGCGATACTGTCATGTCAGTCTATTTCGAACTGACTATGATGGATCAATGCCCTTCATGTGTGGTGACTATTGCTTTACAATATTGGTCTTGCTATTGCAATGTCCAGCTCCATTTTACTGTTGCTTCTTTCAGAGTACTATCCCCTGCAATAATTCATCAATAACACTAGGGTTGAACCTCTTCCTAAACATGTTTTCGGATTTATCATTCTAATATCTACTAAAGGTACTGAGGCCAGTACTTACGTCTTAGTAAGTGTCCATATAGCCGCAATTTTCTATTCTAATTTCAGATTGTCATAGTGAGATAGTCATTATTGTGTTTACAAAGCCAGCAGGCTACAGAGGACTGAATATCTGAGAAAATGCTCTGCCATCATGGGTTACCAGGGGATAACGCTGCAGGAGTAGCATGGGTCATTCAATATGGTAGTGTTCAATGAGGGGGCTGGGAAACGTGTTGACCCCCAAGACAGGCACTTAAGCTGCAACGTACAGGGTGCATTGCAGAGTACATCTGTCAATACATGACATTTGCTATTGCAAGTACCCATAAATGTAGGTCCTTGTGTCTGGTTAAACATTTCTTATAGCAAGACTGAGCAGTACCTCATTTGTACTCGAATAGAGTACCGGATTCAGCCAGGCTCTCCTGGGTCAGCATGTCAATTAATCAATGCCTGCCACAAATATTGTGTTGGGAATCTTAAAGACTCTTTTTCAAGGATCATGTCCAGTTTTAGGCCTTGATTTCTTTAGTTTTTTTTAGGTTTTAGGAGTGTTTTTTAGGTTTTGCAGTGTTTAAAGTTTTCAAGAGTGTGTAGGGTCAGAATTCTCGTATGGCTTTGATTCAGTATAAAGGTTTTATTTAATTATTTTGGTAGTCTTCAAAATGGAGGCTGGATAAAAAAAACAGATTCTTACATGTTTTGAGTAAATTTGGTAGACAGTTTTTATATAGATTTGTACAGTTTATTTATTTAGCTGGCCCTAATGCAGTCCTGCAAGGTTGCATTTTAACACCTTATGCGGAGAACCTTACACCTGGCATTAATAGAATTCATACAGCAGGAATGTATCCACGGGGTTGCTGAGGAAGGAGACTCGTATACGGGAAGGGAGGCAGAGGACCTGGAAAGTCCAAACAAATCAGGACTGATTTTCAAGTGGTACCATAGCCCAGATTTACTGAAACCAATACCAAGTCATCCACCTTAATGTTAGACAACTACAGTATGGGGTACTGGGAAATTGGACTAGTGAAGGGTCCTCATCTCTGTCTGGGCACTGTTGTTGTTCTTTTGAGAAAGCTACTTAACCTCAGTTTTCTTAAGTATGGCGTATGATGATAAAACAATCACCATGGAAAGGGAATTTGCCAAGCATATAAATAATCATAATAATGTCACAGCATGCTATTGTACTGTATTTGCCTCAAGACAGAACCATGAGCCCTCATAATTTAATAAAAGCAGCTATTATGGCATTTAACACAGCAATTAAATGGTAACATTTCTTATCTGCGGTTAAATGCCAGGCCCCTAGACTGGCACTTACCTAGTGGTACACTGTTCTTCCATCTGGAACTGGGGAAGGGGGGGCAGTATGTGCTGCTGTCAGCAGGCCTGGGAGGGAAGACAGAGGCTAGCGTCCGCCACGGACTGCACTGCAGTATAGGAGCGGCCACGCTTCACACATGGCTTTGGTAATTAAATGGCATGGGCTCCTGTTTTTCTAAGGACCCCGGGGGATGCCGACAAAAGAGGAAAAGGTCCAGCTTGCGATGGATCTGGGTCGTCACTGCCACCTTCTCTTGTCTCGGTACCCGGCTGCGGTCCAGCCCTAGGGGGCTTTTCATTAATTTTCGCACAAATGTCTGCTGCTGGCAATAATGCTTGTGTATGACATGACATTTAGACGGCTATTCAAGAGCCCGCATTTGGTAAAACCAACTTATTAATAACGCCGTTCCATTAAGCCCGCAATCTGCTATTACAGCGGTGTCTTGCATTTCAGGATTAGAAACCACTGAGTCAAATCTCGAATGATGCATTTCATCCTCGCGTTTCTCTACTTTCCTTTAGCTTAGGGAATATGTCTCATGTTACTCGATGGCGTCCTGCATTTATACCGGTGGACATGCACTTCTATAGCCAAACCTTCTGGCAGGCTGCAGCATTTATTGGGCTCCATACATTTGTTAACCAGATGTGAATCATAACGTGTTTTAATACTATAATGTTCAGGGATGCAAGCACTTGTGCCAAAACAGGAAAGGGATTGCACTTTTCACTGTACCTAGGGAGCGGGGAACAAAAAGTTGCATCTAATTCAGAAAAATACCAGCCTTGTGGATGACGCAGCGGAACACATCACCGGGGGCTAAACAACTGCTCATGCAAATCAGCTTGTTTGCCCCCTTTCCTTTCCAGGGGAATATTGAACATTTTTTGTGGAAATCTTGAAAAGATATTAGTAAAGACCTCAACTCCATTACTTATCAGACAAATGCTCAGATGGTGATATTTGGTATCACTCGTAGTAAGGTGTTCTCTTGAACTGATTATTCATCCAGGCGTGTCATAGAAATCAAATACCCAGCAAGTTTCCAGTCACCCAGCAAAACTGAATTGACTATTGAAACTAATTATGTAATAATTTTATATTTGCATAATGGTTTGGCCTGGTAGCTTCACATCCTTTTTTTGTAAATCTTACTAAAATGTTTTACATGTGATCAGGCTCTGGAAATGTCAGAATGTTGAATCATTGGTATGCCATCTGGTTATTTATTATGCAAAATTTGCATGGGTGTCCTTGTCAATGTATGTTGAATATGATTATAAGCATGGAGGGAGAAAACAGATGTGTACTATCCTTAGGTGCTGCGTTTCAGCTGGACTTTCATTTACCCTTTAAATGTTATTATTTAAATTAAATCAAATTCCTGAAAAAATCCTGGAATAAGTCTATCACAGGTATTATCAGACAAACTGCAGAGTCTGTTAGGGAATTAATGGCATTAATATGAACATATATTTAATGAAATCATAATACAGTTCAAGTAGTTTACATATTTATGCAAATAGTTGCAATATAGATACCTCTGTCACGCCATAGACAATGTTTTTATCAGAACAAGTAGTTGTGACATCATCTCGTTACTGGCTTGTGGGATGTATTGAGTGTGTTATGTGTAGGTGTTTTTAATTTTTATTGTATTTTTTTATTTACAGTAATAACGCACCACCTTGTCTTCAAAGACAGTATTGCTCTGACTTAGCTGATTGAATGTATATGTTTTCAAATCCAGAGCTCTGTGGTCTAATGACTGCAGCTTGTCTCAAGAGGGATTCTGGGTTTGAATCGCACCCTGTGCTCTATGTGTGTGGAGTTTGGATGTTCTTCCTGTGCCGTGTTTGCTTTTTTCCTGTTACCTCCTGCAGTCGAAAGACATGCAGTTAAGCAGAATGGGGTATCTCCAGCTTCTTCATCAAAGGTCTGCATCAGGTCTTTGCTCAAAGTCAGAGGTCTGGAACAATTTTCAGTCACAAAACAGCATTTAATGAATCAATAACTTTTGATATATGCATCAATATATAACAATAACGGGAACTTAATGTACAGACTGGTTTAGCGCTTGCTGATCATTTTGACGCTCTGTCAAGGAGGGCTGGGGGGGATTATGACAGTTTTGTGTGTGCGATGTTTAGTGGTTCTGCATTTAATTTTTGCATTTCACATCACGTTAAGCCTTTTTATATGCTAACCATATTGATTCACAAGATGCATTATTGGCGGGGTCTGGATTAACATGCAGCTCACTCCGCAACTTTGAGAACTCCTGTTCTAAATTGTGCATTGTGTATGATTATGAGCATGTGTGTATATGTGCAGGTACCCTGTGATGGATTGGCATCCCCTGCATGGTGAACCTCAGCCTTGCGCCCTATGCTGTCTGGGATATGTCGAGATGAACACGAAGAATTCTAGTTAATCAAACCCTTTAGTTGTTCAAACACTCACGCTTGTTCTGCAGAAATTGACAATAGCTGTCAGAGATTCCCGAAAAAAAGGTTCTGTTCTAATCATTCCTGCCACCCTCTCTCGTACTGTACATCCGCTCTCCCCCATCGCAGCTAAATGAGCTGACATGAAGCCCTTGACTTGAAGAGACCCAATTTACAGAGCTGGCTTACCAGTTAGGTAGCTGACAGACTGCCTGTGTTTGCCAGGGCACTTTCTGGTGCCACTATAAAGGGCTTCACTTCACTGCGGCTTCCTCAGAAGCAACTAATTGGCCCCTGAGTCAAAGCATGTTGATGGAAATGGTGTGTTCGTTTTGTTAATTATACTACAGTGGAGTTTCGGTATTTTTGCACCCGAGTATAAATGTAGTTAATGATCGCTGTTTTTAGAAGTGATGCATTGCAGCCAGTTAGTCTGAAAAGCAACCTAAATGTCTCATGAAAATTCAAAATGAAAGAAAAGCACAGAATATATTTGTACTGTACACAGTACAGATTTCTATTTGTGATTTTAGTTGGGTATAATGGAGACATAAAAGTAAGGTTCATTTTCATTGTATTTTGGGTACAAACTGCTGTACAAAAAAGCACCGTACAATTGTTGTTCACTGATGTTTGCTTATACCTAATTTTGATTCATTGTTGACTGTACCATACGCTGTTACCCATCAAGTACTGTGGAATTCACCATCTATTTTCCTAAACAAAAAAATGCATGTACAGAAATTGCATTTTCAGTTGCTCAACTGTCAAACTGTGGGGTTATCCAGAAAACCCCTGTGACCTCTCTGTTTATGCCTCAAAGGAGAAGTATGAAAAAAATGTAGCCATGGGAACGGCATAATCTATGTAGCTGAAAGGAGTGCAAGCATAAAATGGCCCTTTATAACAGGTCTGGGTGTCATGGGAATATGGGAGCAGTTTGAAAGCATCACTTCTCTATCTGTTGCATTTTAAAGTGTGATGACTGTATATTCTGAATTCTGAACCTGAATGTTTAACACCCTTAGTAATACATCTTGAGAGGCTCAGGTAAAACATAAGAGACTTCGTAAAGTACTTTTTCTGTGTCGAGTAAATCCTGAAACCAACCGCTCCTATCACTGGCTACGTTGCCATTTTATCACAATGCGATAAACTGAACAGAACGCAGCATAATACATAACAAGGGAACATTACAAATACTTAACACGTTTGTGGAGGTGTATGCTAATTAATGAATTACTATGCCAGAAAAAAGGTATCTTTCCCAAAATGTTATTGAAGTGATACTTTAGGTAACGTGTGAGTAAAAACTGTCCTGTAGCAATATCACTCTGTTCTTTATGCCTCACTCTTCCTCTAGCTTTCTATTTCCGACTTGCACTGCATCTTTCAGGAACATGTCCTTAATATTTGTAACAGAATATATCTGCTTTCCTGCAAGCAAAACTGAAATATGAAATAATTTGTTGCTGGAGGACAGCTTGGGAACAGAGGGACTGTAATTACAGACAGCCAGCAGGAATGTATCGTCCCTTTAATTTAGAATCATATAAATTCCTTCGGTCAAGAAGAAAAGGAATGTAACATGGTTTGAAATGTTTTGTGTATGCATTCGTCTTTCGTTGTTTCCTTAAAAACTGTTTTGCTATCTATTAAATACTTTAATGTAGTCTAGGGATCATGCTGGGTTTAAACTGTGCTCATTATATACTGTAACGGTCTGGCATAATTTTTTTTTTTTCACAAAAGGGGCCATTCACTCTGTCATAAGACCTTATTATGACAGTGCTTACTTCTCAGAAATTAGCTGTGTTTGTGTTGACTCACCAAACAGAAATAGCCAGCACAGGAACGCAATTTCTAGTCCAAAAATGATGAGTTCATGCAAGCGACTTAGAATACAGACCTACTAACCATGTTGGGTTCCCGACTCTTCTATCAGTTGGTCCTTCCTACTGTACTTGTTGATATATCTGCATATATATGCTTATACATTCCCTTGGCTGTTTTTCAATAATATTTCCTTGCGTTTTTATAGGTAACCACCAACATAACTATAACCATCTGCCACTTACTAGTCCAACCTGTACACCTAAAAATGGTAAGAAAATAAGTTGACCGAATGATATGTTGTAAATTGAGATATAATGTTAAAATAGCAATGTGTTTCTATTAAAATATCTGAATAGAAATACCTCAGTACCATGCCAGTTCTATTTTGCTTTACACTTTGCATCATGCTACTTTTACCCATATATATATATATATATATACAGGCAGACTGTATATGAATCTGTACACTGTACACTTTCTGTATAGATCATTATATATCTAATTATGCTGTCTTATTTGTTTTACAACTGATTAAGTTTTATATTTACTTTTGGTATTTCATTATTTGCATAGTCTTAGGAGTGTTATTTCACGGGGCTACATTTCATGACGTGGTGTACGTACTTAACTGTGTAAAGTATGTGAGAAATAAACCTCTGCAATCTTGAATCTAAAAGGTGTATCCTTAAGAGCTGGCTTTTTCAATATTTCAGAAAAAATAATTTAAAAGGAATATAGGCTTGTTTAAGAAATGCAAAATTTAAGTGGAATGGTACTGAGGTATTTATATAAAAATATTTTAATAGAAATAAACTAGAACATGCATAAATATACATTTGTCCTTTCCAGCAGGCAGATCCATAATCTTTGTCCAGATTTATAGTTTTTTAATATAGTATATTTATAAGTGTATTTGAAAATCTTTCACCACAAACTGTATATCGGCCTGATCCAACCTGCAATACACCTTTGCTTGCTCTCCCCCCCCCCACCCAAAAAAAAAAAACATCCAGAACTTAAATGCAGAAAAAGATGAATCGTGAAGTACTGCATCTGAAATTCTTCACTGAAATGGCCGAGAGCTGGTAGTTTGTCAGTGTTCTTTCAAAGCCCCAGCTACTCCTCTGGTCTGTTTACATAATAAAAATGACTTGCAATGGAAGCACTTGAGATTGCCAGCTTTGAAATGTCTGATTTGTATCAGTTACAGACGACCTAGCTGTGGAATCTTTTTGTTGTACGCTCTGGCACCTACATAATTTACAGTAATTTCCTGCAAACACTTGGAACTCTGTCATCTTGTATTGTTGCTTAACTTCTTGACAGAGGTGTCAATTTCAGATCCAGAAAGTAAAAATCCAGACCAGGATTTTGTTTCAACTAATCAGTTGAGCATAAAGAGTCACAGTCACAGAGTGCTCAACTAGTTGGTTGAAATAAAATCCTGGTCTGGATTTTGACTTTCTGGTCCTGAAATTGACACCTCTGCTTCTTGATGTAATTTACGCACCATGTTTTTGGTAAGAAAGTGCATCCTTGTGCAGTTTTCTTTTGTTATTGTGCTCTCTCTGATTAAATGAGATTTCATTACAGGCTACGGAATGACAAGCTTAACGAGACGAACACTTCATATACTCAATTCAAGATGTCTCATTTTTTTAAATAATTTTTTTATTTTTGCAACAAAATAACAGAAGCACCCTGTTCTTATGACAAAAAGGAAAAGAATACACTTTATCACCAAATGTGTATAAAGACTAGTTTCTAACAAACTTCTATTACATTACAGACAGAAAAAGGCAATACCTCTGTAGTTTTTTCTAATTTACTTCAAGGTAAGAATTTAAATTGAGCAATAGTATGCTAAATAAATTTAAAAATAAAATGAATAGTCCCCAAGTCCCTCTCCAATTGTATTTTTACAAGTTGACTGTAATTCCCAATTTCACTATATTTGCGTGTACATACTGCATAGTTACAATATCCTAAAGAATTGGCTATTTATGTTCAGCAATCGGCCGCATAAAATATTTTTCTGGTTTTTCAGATTTTTTTCTCTGACTGTGGCAAATTACCTGAAGTACATTTTCACTATAGAAGGACCATCATTAGCATCAGTAGTAATTTACCTTTAATATGTATATCGTAAAATTTTGTATTCATCTGGAATATATTTTGTAGCATTTGGGTGTGAAAAGCCATATTGTTAGTTAGTATTGTTATGAATGCTTAATTAAAACATGATTTAATTAAGCTGGAAGAAACTACTGTATAAGAAATTCTGATCAATTTCACATTTACAAAAATAATGGAACTAGCAGTTTTATGTAATTTTATAATATATTCGGTTAGCTACATGGTGGCACTTCCAGCACACAGCTACAGGCTGGGGGTTCCAATCCTGCCATTGCTCTGTATGTGGCTTTTGCATGCTTTCTCCGGGACCCAGAGCTGAAAGATATAAGTGCACTGCTGTCGCTAAACTGCGCATGATGCGTGTAAATGTGTGAGTGTATTTTTGTGCTCCTTGAGAGACTGACATCCCAAATCAGGGTGTTTCACGGGCTTGTGCCCTGTCTATACTGCCCGTCCAGACCTGTACTAAATAACTGGTTAAGAGGCAGATAAAGTTAACAAGTTAACCCGTAGCTTTTCTTTTTTTCTGACAAACTATATATGATTGTTGGGTAAGCATTTGAATTGATGGAATCTAACTATTCTAAATCATTTGCTAATCTCTTTGTGGTGATTTGATCCATGAAAATCCATGAAAGTCCATGATACCTACATTCTGGGACCCCAGCATCCCAAGGATGTAAATATGGTTAATGAAACTATTGGCCTAATACGCTGTAAAGGTCATGGCATTTCCAATCCACTCTGCACATTTTCTGCTTGGATAAGAAACTGAAGTGCTGTACAGTAAAATATTCTCTGTTCACTGTCATTTTTAGATGAAGTTCTACTCATGGCCTTGAGCATCGAATGAGCTACTTCTCAGTAATTTTCACAAGCATATAAGACAATATGCTTTGCCGCATCTGCATTTTGTTGTACAACTCTAACACTGCCGAAGCAATTTTTTTAAGTACATTCTTATTTACAAAAAATAAAATACCTCATTGTGAGCATGTCACCCAAAAAAATTTCAGGTTTGAATAAATTAATCTGTCCACAAATGGAGGATTTTTCATGTGACCGATTGTCCCCACAAAACCAAAAAGGCTTAAATAAAATGATATTACCGATGAATCACGGCAGCTGCTCTCAGATAGGAGAGAAAGCCGTGAGACCAGTGTGTAGCCTTTTCTACTGATCTTTTTTTAGGTCTTGACGTAATAAGGATAGTGGCGGGCGCTCACAGTCCCAGTTTTGTTCATAACCTTGACAGTTATTTATCTGCTAGGGGGTAAAGACTTTAATATGACACACTCTCGGCATGAAAATCAATTTGTAAAACATTTTAAGTGAATCACAGAGAGAAATTTCATTAAAATATTAATGGAATCCGTGAAAACGTATGGAAAATCGATTTAAGGAGTTTTTTTCCATTAAAAAAAACGACAAAAAAAGAACTGCTAGTTCACAAACTGTGGATAAAGCTTCATGTAACTTGTGTCTTTCCACTGAGAAACTACAAAGTATTTTTTTTTTGTGAAACCATGACAACAAAGTAGTTCTGCTGGCTACAGTTACCACAGAACCACCACCATAGGTACCAGAATTATAAGACAATAACATTCAGGCAAGCACTAAGGAAATATGAAATAACACCCATACACATATAATAGCAACAAGTTTATTATTATTATTATTATTTAATTCTTGGGCATGATTGCTTTTATAATAGTAACAGCAGGTAAGTAAAATACAGACACGTTATGTGCAGAATTAATGTTTGCCAGTGAATTTAGAAGATATCCTGGGGGATGTGGTATTTGAGTGTAATCGGTTCAGGGTACCAGTATAATGCAATGGATGACTTTATTTTCAGATGTGGCCTGAATTTAAGGGATTTCCTGCGGCCACTGGCACATAACCCACGCCTCTCCCTTTTGTTGATGTTACATCCCCCTTTCTGCTGCACTGTGCCTGTTTTTAAATCCGTTGGATCTGAGCCCTGTCGCCCACACCCCCTAATCTGTCCCGCGCTTGAATGACAGACATTTGTCCTGCAGGGTGGTGGCCCTCATCAGTGTCACATTATGTCACAATGCTCCCCTGCCGAGCACAATGCATGAGAAAGATAGATGCAGGAAATAATCATATGTAAACCTAAGTGTCCCGCACGCGGATGCCTTTTACAGCTGCCCTCCCACCCAGTGCCACTGAGAGCCAAATGGCATTACAGTAAATCCCTGACGTCCAGCCCTGCCCAGTCTTCGTAGGCATTGCTTGTGATCTCATTGTGATTTTCTGTTCTCTTCTGTCTCCCCGCAGAGAGCACTCGGATGAACAGCATCCTTACCTCGCAGACAGAGCCCTATGATCTGTCCTTCTCACGCTCCTTTCAGAGTCTGTCCCACCTGCCTCCCTCCTATGAGTCAGCAGTGAAATCAGACCTAAATAAATACTCCTCACTCAAAAGATTAAGTAAGTGTAGCCTGCCTGCAATCCACAAACTTTAATATACTGTGTGATAATTATTACTCTGACTTTCAAAATAAGATGGTTCATTCCCATGCCACTCTGTCTGTAAAGAAATGAACTATAGTAGCATATAATACAGTTAAATTTAGACATTCTTCATCATCTGGATATAACACAAACTAATAATGTCAGATTTAACCTTAAACTTACTGCCAAAGTTATATGTGGTTTTGGAAAAGAAATAATGAGCGTCGACCTTAAAGGTAGCTTCTGCTAGCCAAACAAGCAATATATTAAAGGCCTTTTTTGTCATTGTGGAAATGTAAGCGTGCTGTGAAACCCACTTGCATAGCTTATTCGCATAATTTGTGTGCTTTAGCTTTGTGTGGCGTTTGTGGGTCTTGCTCAGTATTATATATTCTGACATTTTTTCTATTACTGCAGTGTCTTGCTTCAAGGGAATCCTTTTTGAAGTACCCTCTAGGTGACTTTTTATAACAAACAGAAGGAATTACAGTATTTTTACCAACAATAACAATATTTCATTTGTCCAGAATTGTTATATGAATAGTTGTAGGGGGGAAATAAACTGCTTATGGATTCATATTAAATTATACATCTTATCTCTATGCCATTTATTCGTGTTACGTGCTGACGTAGATGTGACACTCCATATGTATTCTTTCCAAATATCTCATGTTACTTTATTAGGAGGAGCAGCAGCATTTCAGTGAGAGCTGATTCGTTTTTGTAACAGAATGAGACTCCGCTTCCTGCTTCTCAGAATTTGCTAAATGCATTCTCGTTGTTGTGGCATTTCTAGCTTTTTATACCGCATATATGGGGGGGGGGGCATTTTGAAGGGTCTTAATTGACAGCTCTCCAACACTCAGACCCCCTTCACTTGCACGGTGGCCAGTAAGTACTCACCGACTCCGTCATAGGGAAACATTTCTGGCAGCACTTGTGCCTAAAGGCTCCTCGGGCGACGATGCCGTTAGAGCGGCGCGGATTTGTTTTGGAATCAAATCATTTGTGGTAGCAAACATCCAGCAGCCTCAGCTGCTTCTGCTTCATTCCGGGTCAGTGTGTGATTGTACTTGGGAGTTTATACAGCATCCAGAACCACAATGTTTTCTTTTTATTAATCTTACGAAACAAAGCCAGCCTAAGAGAAAAAGCTCTTCCTATGCTGTATGAATGTGGCATAACTATAATATAGTGACATACTGAATAGTATATTGCTCATAAAATACAGTATGGCTTTATGACATGATCTAAACAATAGCTGACATTTTATTCTATAGCCATAAAGTAGATGAGAGTATTTTACTGGACAATGGTGTGTTTAAATCCTCATGCTAAAAACAGAAAAATAATACTTTTTGAGCAATTTATCTCATAACAAACCTTATCTAAATCCCCTCCTGAGACCATATTATGATTGATGTCTTACAAGTGGGCAGCATGTGATTAACATTCCTATTGGAGTATGCTGGCGTTTTCGATCTGTGATCAATCCCGATAATGCACTTCCTAGTACGTGCGGTACAGCCGACATGCAGTGAAACCAATTATGAGTTTTCCAACTGTGCTGAGTTTTTTTAAGAGATACAATATGTACATTGAATCATGAATGTAAAAGGTCAAGCCATAACATAGAACTACATAGAAATGTAAAGAAATAGTCATGCTTGGATTAACACAGGTAATTGACCGAAATATCCTATTTTAAAAATACATCTGACACATCCACATTAAGTTACAAGTTAATAATGATGTTGCAGTCGTGAAAAATATGTCTTGAGTTGCACGTGTGGCAGGAGGAAGGTAAAACACTGGATTTTCAACAGAAAATCTAATAAGAGAAGAGCTAATCGGATTTTAAGGGAATGCAGAGCAATGCAATCCTGCAAAGGCTGCTAGCGAGTCCGGGAGGCCTGCCAATCAATGAGTTGCTAACTAACGATCACATCATCAAAAATAATTAAAAGTAAATGATTAAAATGGTTGTGGCCCAAGTGTGAGCAGGTTGCCAATTAGGAGCTGAATACACTTAAGAAGATTTTCGGAGGTTTTCGGCGGATTCTGTCCTGCCATCATACCCGAACTCTAACAATGTTACATTGCATCACACGGTTTCGTGAAATTTGGTGGCAAGATAGGGCATCCAGTGACTCTTGGATGTGTATTTAAATAAATATAGAAAGATGGCATGCATAATTACAGTACAGCTGTACTTCAAAAGCACTTGACTCACATTCCCTCCAACGTAATAGTTCAGTGCTGGATTCAAACTGCTTGTTGCAAAGGAAACGGACACAGAACTCCTGCCTGAGCTGCTTAGCGCTGCTGTCTCTGCAGCCTCTTCACACTCCTCAAACAATAGTCACAGCATAAACATGAATTTTACACTTTCCTCGCTACATGTCACACCATGAACCTATCGTAATGTTACATTTGGGAATATTCATTATAATGTGCTGCTGCATATCCAAAAGCAAAGCTGATTTTAACAATACGAATTCTATAATTTAATTGATTTATATAACATGCTGTAAAGCTTTAATTAGTTTAAAAGTACCATGTTATGTCTGTCATTGCCAGCGAAATAAGTGTATAACTTCATTTGGACTCTATACTCTATTCTATTGACATACAGAATAATATTAGTAAAGATGGGCCAGTGTACAGCTTAGTGGGTTAGATCATTGTATCTTTGGTCAAAAGGTCCTTGGTTGCTGGCAAAGTGCTTTCACTGCTGGGCCCCTGATCAAGTCTCTTAACCCGAATTTGCTCTAGGGACTAAACCTCCCTGCCTTATCATATGTGTCTCTTTGCATAAACGTTTTTGCTAAATAAGAAGACAGAATGGGTTGTGTTGTAACTCATTATGCACTGCATATGTCCCTCACCACAGCTGATAAGGATGTAGAGGAGTATTACTCCCGGAAAAGGCACCTGCCCGACCTGGCAGCTCGCGGGACACTGCCCCTGCACGTGATCAAGATGAACCAGGAGCAGCAGGCACCCCCACAGCGCCAGCGCCCACGTCGTGTGCAGAGGGCCATGTCGCAGGACCGGGTGCTCTCCCCGGATAGGGGCCCCGTTCCCGACTACGACATGTCCCCCTACAACGTGTCCTCCTACGGCCGGATCCTGTCCGACGAACAGCTCCTGTCCGCCGAGCGCCTCCAATCCCGGGACCCGCTCCTTTCACCGGACAAGATGATGTCGCTGAAGCGCTCGAGCTTGTGTGACAAGTCCATGTCACGGGCGCTGTCGCACACCGACGTGTTCGTGCCAACCACGCCCGTCATGGACCGGTACAAGATGACAAAAATGCACTCCCATCCCAGCACCTCGAACAATGCGCACAACACCGCCAGCGTGAACCAGACTGTTTCCAAGCGGCAGGCTTTCGCATCACGACGGACACATACGGTGGAGCAGCTACACTACATCCCTGGACATCACCACCACTACCGCACGGCAAGCAAGACCGAAGTGACTGTTTAACCTGAGGGACTTCAGTGTCACGCAACAATGAGAAACACATTAGCGGCAGTAAATGCAGTGACAATAGGATCATCCACACACGTGAACAATCCCAGCAAAATGTAAACCTGAGGCACCGACTGTAATAGGACGAGCTGCTTTTAAATCAGATAAACAAAAAAAAAAGAATAGTTTTTATTTTCAACACCAGCTTTCCAGAACAGCCGGTATAGAGATCACGATTTTTGTGCACAGATGCACATTGACCAGAACGTGTATACAGATGGGATAGGATGCACAAGAAATGTCTGACACTTCACATGTAGTTTAATCTTTGAGTGCAGTTCACAAAGGGCTTTACATGTTGACACGTATGGAGCGGAATCTCAGTGGTTATGTTATGACAGGAAACATGCTTAAGGGTGTGAAAGAAGAGCGGTACTGTAATAACTTTATAAATATATAAATATATTTACTATTTGTACTTCCAGTCCTATTTAGCTTTAGAGATTCTTCTTCAACTAAACTGGGTGTTAGCACTTCATTTGGTGCCTCTCAAAACTGTACCATTTCAATAATGAAGTGGATCCGTGGGTTAAAAAGCACAATAAATTCGAAATACCTTTTTACATTTCTTTTAAATTCTTCATTTATCTTTTTTTTTTTTGGTAATGGCTAGCACGTATTAGCTTACTATATAAAAATGGTCAGTTTCTTTGCAAAGACTGTTGTAAATACGCTATACTAGGATCAGTAAGTGGGTTGGTTGGCTTTTGTAAAAGAGTTCTTTTTTTTTTCCTTTTTCGTAGCAGTAGTAGTAGTGACAGGCAATGACCGTAACTCCAGATTAGACAGGCCACTAAACAAAACAGACATAACTGAGTTTAATAATGTATGTTTGTCTATTTACGTCTTTGTAGAATGAGAAGTGAGTGAATGTGGTTGACCGACTATATACCACTGTTGATATCCGGCTTTAGACTGTGTCCCTGTGATTCAAAAGGCAGGTGAACATATTATGCTTAGTGCAGTAGCTTAAAAAATAAATAAAAAAAATCACAGTTATTTTCACAGTATAACATATTCCTGTATGTCTTATATATGTATTTAGCCAGGAAAAGCTGCTTTCTTTTAACATATCAATAACTGTGTTGTTATATATAAGGTACTGCATATGTCAGAACTGGAAAATTATTGTTGTGTAATGGTTGAAGTGTTACAGCTGTCTTGACATTAACTAAAACAATCAACAATGAATATAATATTCAAATACTAGCAAAGAAAGGATTAAAACTGTGAATTGTTTGTCCAAATGTTTTAATTAAAGCAATGCCTTATATTATGAATCCTAAACTAATATCTTAATTTTATAATTATGCTTCAAATAAGTTGAAACAATTTTCCCAGTTGTGAAAAAATGAGCCTCCAAGATCGTTTCGTAACAGTGACACTAGGAATATAAGCAGTGTGTTCAGAGTATGACATGTGGATATGATATGAAATATATACCTCAAATTTTGAATTGAATGGTTCATTCCTGTTCATTCCAGTTTATTTAAATATTTATATGGAAAAAGTGAGAATATTTGCTATATTTGTACTGAATTCTCTTAAAGAACCATGAAGTTATGATATAGTTCTTAATTTAATCAGTCCTATTGCATACCTGAGCCCAGTTTAAAAAAAAGTTTCAAAATCCTCCTCACTAAGTATTGGCTTTTTACAATTTAGAATAATATTTAGATGATTTTAATTTTAGAATCTGAAAAAGGAAAAACTGAGACACCAGTAGTTTCACACGATTCGTCTTCTTCATCAAAGTGGTTTGTATAGCGATATAGAGACGTCACAATCACATTTGCTTTTCACGTGAGTTTGTGAAACTACATTCCAAATCTGATTATATATTTCATGCTGAAAACAACCAATAAATTCCCTGCATTGTGCCATATGCTACTTTACTTTCTTGGAAAATTACTTTACACGTCCAAACAGGTCTCAAGAGTTCAACTGTTGACCTTTTCCTGTTATTTTTTCTTAAAGGGACAGTCATGAAGTATGGATAAAATGATCATAGTAAGACACCATAGAAAGCACTATATTGTTCTATTTCTTTCATTCTTTCGTAGTAAACTGTTTGTAGAAGACAATGCACTGCATAAATAAAATGTGTAGGCCCAGTAACTTGGCAGTCCAAGATGGTAATGGGGAATGATGGATGAGTTTATATGAGAATATCCCTATTTAAACGTGTGTTAACATGTAGCATTGAAATGCCTCCAGTAAAGAGAAGCACTTTTGTTCTAATGTAAAAATCAGTAAAATCATTAAAGGACCCATTTAATACACTGAAAAAACCATGCATTAAAAATTATATTACCAGTTGTTGCGTTTAAACAAAAATGTGCTCCATCTATAAAATCCATTTATGTTCATGTATAATTTCATTGTAATATTTCCGTACATTTGGTACTTTGTTCATTAACCAATCCACTAGACCAAAATTTACATCTCTCCTTCTTCTCCAAGCAACAGAACTGTTAATATTCACAACACTCACCAGAGGCTTAGATTGCTGTGGTTTATCAACATATTTAAGAGTAACATTACTTTTCCCTGCTCTGTGCTCTGTGCTCGTCAGGACTGGCTGCAGGAAGAATGGATACATCTGCTTTTATTATACGTTTTTTTTTGGTCTTAAGTTTTGTGGTAGCTATAAAAGCACGACTCTGAAAACATGATTCTCCACAATGAGAAACAGTGCATGAATCCAAGACTGAAAGATACTTAAATTAAATTTGATTTTTTACGATTCAGTATTGAGTCAAACTTGCCCCGTCTTTCACAGGAGAACAGAACCAGGTGACAATGAAATAATGAATCTCAACGTAACTTCTGCAAGATCCTTGTTAAGCTAAATAATGTAAGTATTAAGTAAGGATTCATAGGTGAAATACAGCCTCAACACACTATGCAAATAGAGTTAAAGTGTATTTACAATGTTACTTTCTATGACTTTTGAGGTTCCCTCATGAAAGTGTACAAAATCAAAGCTTATGCGGGATGTCAGCCTGATCGATCCCTACCGCTTAATTTCATTCCAAACATTATCACTTGCTGCCTTTTTGACAGTTTGACAGTGCTTCATTTTCATTATAAGCATATGACTTACTAGATATATAAAGCAGGCACTTAAAAAGTATTAAGAAGTTGAACATCACATGCTACTGCACTGGCAGTGGTACGCTGCAGTTAAAATCTGAGTCTGATATTTAGAAGAGGAGGAGACAAAGGCTCCTTTGTGAAGCCGTAGGAGAGAAACAAAAGCAAAGAACCTCTGAGGGTCCAAGGCCAAATGACTGCCCAACCCTCCCAGGCATGATAACTTTATGCAATATTCTGAAATGCATGTGTAGGTGTTGTTAGAACTAAAGATCAAAGTGCATTTCATACAAGCCAGTGTGCTGCTCATCTTGCCTTCCATATAAATTATAATAAACGCATGTAAATATGCAATAAATGGAACAACAACATAAAGCGCCTTGTTACCATAACAGCAGAATAACAGCTTTATTACACTTAGACGTAGACTTTTTTAGATGTATCTGGAAGGGTATAGGGTAGATAAAACACCATTATCCCATGTTCTGAGGTACCTCCTGTAAGTCCTCAC
This sequence comes from Petrocephalus zakoni, assembly GCA_026774425.1. Taxonomy (NCBI): domain Eukaryota; kingdom Metazoa; phylum Chordata; class Actinopteri; order Osteoglossiformes; family Mormyridae; genus Petrocephalus; species Petrocephalus zakoni. Next base: position 17,153,362 of record JAODKN010000093.1, on the reverse strand, counting down.
CAGGTGAATGAAATGACATACAGTATGGCTGTTATCTGGCTCATAAAACCATTTAGTGGGTGCATCTTGTGAAGAGTCTAACCCCATTATGATTGAAAAGCTTTACCATGTAATGAATGTAATTGCTTGGAATGGCTTTGTTTGCTGGTACATGCAGTGGGTGGGCAAAATAAGGTTGAACGCCAATTAAAATTTTGTGTCATGAAAGAAGCCCGTAAATCAGCCCTATGATATGTGTGTTCATAGTAGTTGGGAACATCAAGTTCCAAAAAGACTAAGTAGCTGGTACCCGAACTGCAATGTTCAGTGGAAGCTCACTCCAGGGGATAGATAGACACTTAACAGGAAAGTACGGCCAGAGAAGTATGACCTGAAAATAATGACATAAATTAATCAGCACCCCTGTAACCCTGACACAAAAAAAAATGAATGTTGAGAGCTTCACAAAGCTCGAATTTATGACAGGGTTGCCTTTCAGAAACTACTGGAATTCAATGCTAATGTAAAAAGATGCATGGCCTGGTGTAAGAGGCACAGAACCTGCATCCCTGAACAATGGAAAAATGATTCAAAGGGATTGACATTGTTCATAAAGCAGAGGTTAGGCTTACTCCTTAGGACCGAGGTGGGCAATCATATCCGCAAAGGGCTGGTGTGTATGTATGTTTTCGGATTAACCCTAAGGTGAGGTGTGAGAATTCTTCAGCCAATCAGTCCTCTAATTAGTGATCTAATTAGGGAGTTGCAGCGAAAACCTGCATACACACCGGCCCATTGCGGATAAGATTGCCCACCCCTGCCTTAGGAGGTCCTTGCTATTAATATGCCAATATGCCTTGCTGTGTCATGTGGTTGTTAATGCTCATTTTGATTCCTCTTAGCTTAGCCAGCTGTTTCATGGGCTGGTGCTCCGAGCCAGGTGTACTGTTCATTCAGCCATAACCCTGACTTCCTTAAGGATGGGGGAGCGTTGGTGGCAAACAGTTCACCTGAAAAGTTGGCTTTGTTTTGCCAAGTTTAATAACATATCATTCGCAATTACTGAAACAATCATACTGTCTAGCTCCAGCAGCTAAAATAACCTACTAGGTTTAATGCTGGGACTCACCAGAAGTCACCTGCTATAACGTCACTGTGCATCAGCTTAAGAACAGCTTGCCTCTGATTGGCTAGAACACGTCTTCATTCAGTTACAGCATATTGTTGCTGGGGTGCACCCTGGACAAGATGCTGAGCTGTCACAAGGTACATACAAGCACGATGCTCGCACACCGTAGGCAATTCACGGAAGTCGATAAACTGCATGTCTTTAAACTGCAAGGGGAATTGAGAAGGAAGCAAACACAAGACATGGGTTGGAGACACAAAAACACAGACACTGACAGAGCAGAGGTAGGATCCAAATCCTCAGCCCAGGAGGTGTGAGGCCACTTTATCACTTATCAGTATGATCTACGTAATGCAATACATACTCAAGCAATAATAAGCTTGCACCATGGCAACATAACCTGACATAAATGAATGTGACAAGTCTAATAACGCATTACACATTAAAGCAAAGAAGTGATTTTGTGTCCCCAACAGAATATCTGCTACCTTATTGCTAGACAATACAATCTCACAAGCTTCTTTAAATTCACTGGAATTAAAGGATGCAAATACATTCCACACACCATGAAAACAAATGCTTGCAAATGCTTTCGACAGATATTTGTAATTAATAGTTTCACTTTCCAATTTGCACAAATCCAGTCCTCTCTGCATTCAGATGAGAATATGACATATCAATTAAAGAGAATGTGCAGGGGCCGGAAGACGGAAAACTGCTTTGGCACAGTAGCTTTATCTAAAGATCAGAAAGGAGGGTGTGCAATGCATGGTGTTCCATATATCTTCGAAATACAGAACATTAAATTGTTGAAGTAAAAGCAGCTGTCTACCAGATTTGCTAAAAGCTCTGCATAGATACATGTAAGTGCTCAGTTCTCGTATCAAGGATTTGTGAAGTGTACTGCCTCAACTATTTCCCACTGTTCTGTCAAAATTACAAACAGTTAGACCAGGTTTGATTTCATTTTGCTTCTACAATACGGAGAATTAACCACTGCTATGGTGGGGATGAGGTGAAAACAAAAGACAGGGATTACCAGTCGTAGAAATGTCACATACAAGAACATTTCTTACTATGTTAGTTAATTAAAAGTACTTGAGCTAACATATTCCTGCGGCTAACTGAAACTGAAACTGAAATATACATCTGGCTCTACAATGTTAAGTGCTGTAGACTGCAAACAAGGAGACCGCAAATAAACTGTTCAATAAGTATCAAAATCAGTATCAAGATATGTCAGAATCTGGCAAATGTAGACATATATTAAATGATGAGACAAATGGCACTTGTACCTTGCCTTCAACAAGCATATTTCTGATTTTAATTATGCAAATCCTCATCCAAAGCAAAGAAAATGGGATTGCTGAGAGCTATGGCATTTGAGAGACAATTAGCACCAACACAAAGATGCTTTGTTATTTTCAGGAAGGCACTTGCTGAAATCAGTCACAAGCAGAGCTTTGATAGTCATCAGAATAAAATCTCCATAATTCACCACATACTTTTACACTGCAGAAGAAGAGAACAGCTTGTAATAGAGGAATCACTGAGGTTGTGATATCGCTTTAATGCGGGCCGCCCTTCAGTTCTGCCACGGTTGTTGACCCTGGGCTGGTCCCCATGGACTCCATTGGACTGTGTGAAACAGCACACGCTAAACTGACATGACCTTCAGTGATCTAGGAAGTGCACAGCCGCACTAATATTAATGGAAATAACTTATCTTGTTTTGTGTCTCAACTTCTGAACAGATTATTTAATTATTCATGAAAAGCTGTCTAGATTGCTGCCACCTTGGGAACATATGTCTTTGATTTGGCTATTTTCTATTTAGGATTACATAGTATAGTATTTTGTACTCATGCCAAAATTCCTGCAGCTCCTCTCTAAAATAACGTATATAATTAATCACAATGAAACCACAGTGGTAATAAAAGGTATCTATTATTATCATTATTATTATTATTATTCATAATAATGATATTTATATATAATATATAATGGTACTATTAATGATTATTAATGATAACATACAACTATTACGGCCATTATATTATAACATAATGGTGAAATGCACAGCGCCACTACTGCAGCGTTATCATACACACCACACACACTCCGGCACCTTCACACTGGCTGTTACTCCGACCTGTAACCTAGCAACCAATCGGCCACATTGGGAAGAATGAAAGTTGCCTTCTTGTATATTCAGAGCATGATCTTTGGATACAATTTTCTCCACCCAGAGGCCTCCTTCCTTCACTGTGACAATGGCATACAAGAAGCTCTACTTTATTTTGTATGCAGATCCTCTTTTTTTTAATCCTTTCATTTGTATGTTTTAATTTGAAAAAATATATGTATAAATGGAAGAAAAATAACTCAGTAATCATTGAATAACTGTCTCTTTGAATATAAATGATGGATCTTGGTGTAATGTCCTATGGTGGTAAAACGATTTTCTCTGTGATCTACTGGATCCAGCATGTAAGACACTACAGCTACCATGTTCCCAGCATTATAGGTGTTTGTCTGAGTTACAGTCAATCGCCTGAAACCTAGACTACAACCTTACCTCCATGCACCGTTTTGCCCTTATATATCCCCTTATATATAATGTAACAGTATGTCACTGAGCGAGTCAGTAAATCACACCTGGGCAGACCAATATCACTGTCAGGGTGAGATCTTCCACAGTCTTTGGAGAAGCTGTGAGAATGTGAAGGCTAAGGGGCGCCAATGAGCTGGAGGACTCCCCCCCAACCGGGTGGCTGCCCCCGTCAAACAGTCCTGCAGGCCACAGTGATTTGTCTCAATAATAGTGCAAAGAATGACCTTGGCTGTTATACTATTTACTCCACAATCTGCCATGTCAAAATCACCACCAGCGTGCCCCCAGTGAGGGACCCATCCCTGGAGGTCTACGGCTCCGCAAGGTAAATGATTCACAGGGAGGGGAGGTGAACCAGGGTTTATTTCAGTAGCTGGGGGATCAAGGTGAGCAGAACTAGAGCAGCTTCATCATATGGATCATGGCTCAAACATGCATCTCTGCACACTTTGCCTTGAAGTAGTGAAGACCTAAAACGTCTACTGTTCTAAAGCATATTCTAATACGAGTCATTGCCGACTACCTTAACATAATCCAAGGCATGCTTGGGGAGACCTGCTATATTCAGTAGCAACAAACAATACAGTGCCTTTGGGAAGTATGACATAACTCCCTTTGTGAAATTCATAAATTGCTATCTATGCAGGGCAGTATGATGATTTAGCTGGTTGCACTGCGATTTTACACCTTAAAGGTTCTGGTCTATCTTTGGGTGTGTGTATTCCACCTTGAATTCTTTTATTGAAGTGTTCATTCAGAAATTCCTTTTACTACGTATAAAAGGCAACATAAATCTTATAATCTGCACCCACAGACAACTAAAACTACTAAAAGGCAGACTTCGACAGATGTTAACCGAGTTGGCTACCATCTGTTTAAGTGTCAGACTTTCTTTGGTTGAAATCCCTTAAAGGATAGTGTCCATCATTAGTGGGCTGATAGTAATGTCCCCGACAGCTACTTCCTTAGAAAAGATAGTGGACTGCTAGTCTGAAATGGTGTGCATGTAGACTAATGCAGAATGATTCATTAGATTAGGCATTCAAATTAAGCATGCCCAGAAGACTTTTTGAATATGGCTACATAGTGCCAGAAGATAACGGACTAGCCCTTAGGAATGCGGAGGGTAAGTCAGCACAGAAGAAGGGCACTGCCTCACTCTCAAGCAAGCGTCCAGCTTCCCCCACAACGTGTGCCTTGTGGGAAGGTTCACGCCACCAAATGCTGGGAGGCACGCATGGCCTGCCTCCACATCGCCAGGCCTACACTCACCTGAATACCTTACACCTCTTTGATTTCCCAGTATTAACACTGCATGCCTTCTGTACAGCTCACCTGCGAGAATCACACCCCATTAATCCCGTTATTCACCTTCGTTTCTTTTCTTTTTCTCAAGTTAGTTTTTTCTTGGACGATATTTAAAAATGTGTGGAATATATTCATTTTGAGGGAAGTTTCCTTGGTACTTTTTCCTAGGTGCCAAATAAATTTGATCTGTCATCTTTTCATAATCTTTCCAGTGGTCCCCTATGAAAATATAATCTAAGGCATATATCTTCATTACAGAGTTGGCAACTCATGTTTGTATGTTATTGATATTTCATACCGACTATCCTGTGGCAGTATATGGAAATGAGTGATCCAAGTGATAAGTTTCTGGAAATAATGTTATTTGCCTGTTTCTGGCTTTCCTCTTTGAAACAACTGAAAATAGGAATTGACTCGACATTCAGCACAACCCATGGGAGAGATAATCCAGAACTCGCAGCACAATAAAACCATGTGCTGATGAAAGATACCAAGCTTAAGTTCAAACCCGTTTTGCATACAAGAAGATCGGTTTCATTTTGCTTATGTTTGCTGTACATTGCATAAACTGATCTGGTGATTGGCCAACAATTCTTATGGGAAATTTGATACTTTTAGCTTTCTGGTAATAATATTCCCAAATATTAGCAATAGATGTCCAAATATTGTAGGATTATTATTTCTGCTCTAGGTTGCAGTGACCTGTTTGTATTGAAATGTTTCTTTTAAAAGCTTTAAAAAAATGCTACAAATGCAAATCATTATATATGTTTAATTACAGCTAAACATTAGCAGCTATCTGTCTCATTAGCACTCATTCTAAAGACACAATGAAAGAGTGGTCAAGGACAGTAATTTGCATGCACACCTAATTTTATGTGAAGTATACATACCTGTACATAGACCCAGAAAGAAAAATAATTTCCCTTTCTTAAGTGACGGATTTTCATTTCCGCTAAAGACTAATTGGCAGGGAATTACTTAAAAGTCTAGAACGTTCAGCCGCACAGAATTCAAATGCAAGGCTTTCCCTTTCTCCACAGTCTAAGCACAGCTTTGAGTAGCAGGAGTGAGTTTTAAAGTGCCTTCCATCAGCAGCCACCGGAAACTTCCATATTGCTGTCTTACTGTTATCCATCCATCTATTTACCCAGAACAAGGTCACAGAGACCTTGAAGCCTATCCCAGGAATCACAGGAATTAAGCCAAGAGACATTCTGCATAGCATGCCCATATTAATTGCTAAACCTACCTATTCTAAACATATATCTAAGGAACAGTAGTGTTTTTCAGATTTTTATACTCGGGATTATTAGTGATGTAAGTCATATTAAAAGGGGTGGGAGGCTAATGTTATCCCCATTATCCGTCAGTTATGTTTTACCATTTATCTATTTTATTGCAGGGAGACGGTGACTTTCGAGCCTTTGGCATGTTGCTAATTCCTCGTGCATACACAGGTGCTATAGAGACATCATTCCTCGTGCATACACAGGTGCTATAGAGACATCATTCCTCGTGCATACACAGGGTGCTATAGAGACATCATTCCTCGTGCATACACAGGGTGC
>JAODKN010000093.1:17083036-17120240 GCA_026774425.1 Petrocephalus zakoni | reverse complement strand
CCCCCCACCCCGCCGCACCAAAATGTTGCCCTGTGATGCCCCCTCTCCCCCATAATGTTTAAGAGATGGATGGATGGACTTTAACAACCTTGGTTTCTTTTATCTGGTGCATGCATCAACACAAATAACTGCAAAAATTATATTTAAAAAGTCAACAGGGAATTACAGTATAGCGTAAACTGACAAAGCAGCTTTAACATGCCTTCACAAAGACCAATCTTCCAGGAGGAATTCAGCAAACTGTCTGATCAAGACCAACTATTTCAGAAGAGCTCATGCTAGACTATTACCTTCAAAAAAATACTCCTGACGCTGGTGCACGTCACCATATGGCGTGTTTTGGTATTTACTGGTGTGTTTTGGTAGTTGCTGGTGTGTTTTTGTATTTGCCTGGTGTGTCTTTGTATTTGCTGGTGTGTTTTTGTATTTGCTGGCGTGTTTTGCCCTTCAGGGCTTCCGTAGTTTTGAATCTTGAATCTCAGCCAAGGAGTATGTGCTATCAGTTACATAGTCCATATGAGTCCTGATGTCTTTCCCTAATATCCTATCCCAATCTCACCTTAGCTTGCGGTTTACTTAATGTAATGAAGCATACCTGTGTCAAAGCACCTTTTCCCGAAGCATTTATGCTTCCCATTGATTCAAGTGTTTGTATTTACTTTAAAATTGGAACACTGATTTAAACTGAAATTATGTCCATTACGTATCCCGCAATTAAAACTTTGTTCTACTGCTTATTTGTGAATGAATACGATGGCCTAACTTTGGGGAAAAAAAACCCTTTTACTACTTCTATAACACATAGCCATCAGCATATTCAGAACTATTAAGGGAACAATGGTGTTATTAAATATAATTAAATTTCATTTATGTGTCCTGATGCGGCGCCGAATGGGACACAGGGTTATGCACCTGCCCAGTGGGGACTCAAAAGCTAGGCACTTAATTATAAATACAAGGAGGACAGAGAGCAAGAAGAAGCCGTAAATAAACCAACTCACAGGGACCGCAACAATCAATGTAAGAATACAGCTGCACACAGAATGTTCCGAGGCCTACAAGCAAAGTGTGATAATCTATAAAACTGTTTGCCCAGTCAGTGCTAAAAGTCCAACATTTTTAACTGTCTGTAATAGTGCTATGCAGAGATTAACATTAACAAACAAATAAACAAATGTTGGGCTATATCTGGAGTGTGCATACAGTAGAATTATTAGTTATTTGTTGATTGTTTTTGCTATGCTTATATTTATTGCCATTAATATGGAGGATTTGTGCAAGTAAGAATTTAAATATGGCGATACAACCACAAACCTGAAATTTCACATTTCAGAAAATGCCACCAACCATCATCTGCGCTAGGTGGTCATTTCACGAATGAAAACAGAGTCCATGATTTAAATTCCACCCAAAGTACAACCCACGACGCACCAGTGTCTTCAGAGGGTTAATGTTAATTTTCATTTCTTAGGCCATCAGACTTATGGCATAAAACTTATGGAATTAAATTTCAAGAAAATGTTATGTCGGATTTGCATTTTTACTGCAGTGGATGGCTGCGTCTCTCTCAGCCCGGCCACAGCCCAGTCCCGCATAGAGCAGTATAATTAACCATCTCTGGAGGGGAGCTTTTAAAGATCGTTACATCTTCTGGGCAAAACCAGAATTCATAAGTGGCATGTTAAATCAGGGGGAGTGCCTCGCCAATTGAGCAGAATAGCATGTGCGGATGATAAAGCAGAGAGAAGTCAGTTGCCAAGGGATGTGCCTTTATAAAGGTATTGATTGCTGCTCTTATACAAAGATAATTAAACGACTGCTTGTGTTTGCAGTCCCGGCCCTGCACTGCGGATTACACTTTTACTAATTGCATGCCCTAACATGGGGTGGGCCTCTGTGCTTTGTGTCATTCATAGCCATCAATAAGGCCCATTGAGATTCAGCAACATGCCTTAGCAAAGAGCACCTGCCAGGAGTAAAAATCACGGGCTGTGGCTGCAGAACTGATCCACGCCTTCCTTTGTTCCTCAGAGAAAAACGCAATAACTATAAGAATGACTGGCAAAATATCACACCGGGCAAATAAGACAATTCTGCAGTAAACTGCGAAGTTGTACAATATGGCATGTACAATATATTCCTTTCAAAAATAAAAATATAATACGGCAAGGTTAATTAAATAATGTTTAAAGTAAAATTTAATTTTCTTCAGTCTCTTTAAATAGCCCGTATTTTTACGTTTCGGAACGCATCACTGCATTAAAAGTCCGCGTTCTGACATTTCAAGCGCACCTTTCCAATCTAATCGACTCAGCACTGACATGTGGCTCCCTCTCCAGAACGGCTGATTGGATAGCGTGGAAATCTGGATGTATTCCTCTCCCTTTTTCACAGCCAGGCCCATTAGGTCATTAATCACCTAGGGGAAGGAGCCAGCCCCTCTCAGGCTACCCTTGGTGGAGGGGAGTGGCTCTGTCCCCCGTTCATATATCACAGTTAAAGTGTTTCACATTTATTTTCTAAGAGTTTTATTAATAATGACCGGTTGTGGTTTGTTTGCGCATATAGCTGAACACATTAACTTTGAATAGTTTGCTGAACTTTCATAGTATTAGAGTTTCCAGGCAAAAAAAAAAATAAATAAAAAACACAATTCTAGTACCAATGGGGGGACTTGGTGAGTGTTACAGCCAGCACATACCTGTAAGATTACCCAGTGGCCCTCTTGGGCAGCCTGGTCAAGCACTCGCTCCGCTACTACCTCCTGTCCCTGGCCCAGGGACACGTTGTGGAAGTTTCTGCTGTCAAATGTGTAACCCAGTTTTCTCCCTAAAAGGAAAAACATTATGGGTTTATTAGCCTATGGCCAGGCAGGCTACTTCCTGGAGGAAACTGGAGGAATACTAAAGAGTGGCTGCAAAAATACCTTAATGGAAACATGTTAAGTAGCCAAATTCATAATGAATTTATAAAAAGTATTAAAGATAAATATGCTCCTAATTGATAATTCTCATGTTTGTCTTGCAGTCCCACAGAATTGCGTTTGCTGGCACCCTGTCTCGGGTTCGGCCTTAGCTGTGCCCAGTGCTTCCCGGGCCAAACTCCTGGCTCACCAGAAGCCATCAATGGGCAAGAAGAAGGAAATGGGGGGCATGCAAAATACAGGCATTGACAACAGATGGCATGTGAGTAATTCATGCTTACACACACGTGCAAAAAATTCATCAAGATGACGAAATTGAAAATGAGGAGAATGTTAGCACTCGTGTTGAAGTTGCAGTTGCTGATGTAATGGGTTTGCGTAAAGGCCATTAGCGATTAACGAGATCAAAGTCAAAACATGAACAAGCTGGCCGGAGTCTGTCGGTGAGTCTTTAGGGACTTTAGGGCACAAGCATAATATAAGAGAGCTGATTGCATGCAGTCCGTGCGGATTTGGCGCATTGGGCATGCCAAGTGAGTATGCGTCCTACTGCACGGCCTGCAATTCAGATCACTGCGGACAAATGGGCCAAGCTGCAAACCTGAATTACACTTCGCTACATAATCAGTATTTATAAACATACTGGAGGAAAAACAATTAAATTAAATAGCAGCATGGCTAAATGATTTTTGTTTTTTGTCTCTGCTGACATTGTTTAACGCTAATAAAATCCTACAGACTGCCACTATGCAGGTTCAGGTTTGTTGAGGTTGTTGTTTTTAGCCCATTACTGGTAAACCAGGCTACTTTTCTATTCAATTAGGAACCAACTAACTCCCAAATAGCAATTACTCTGTACATTGACAGGAGAGAGGTGGCATGATGGTGCAGTGGTAAGTACTGGTGTCTCACACTTCTGGGGCCTGGGTTTGAGTATCTGCCAGGGTTCCATGTCTGCATGGTCTCCCCCGACAGTCCAAAAAACATGCTGAGCTTAACTGGAGTTACCAAATTGCCTGTAGGTGTGCATATGCGACTGAAGGGTCAGTTAATGCGCCTTGCGATGGGTTTGCACTGCATCCTAGGCTGTTCCCTGCCTTGTGCCCCTAGCCTCCGAGATCTGAACCCCACACAACCCTGAATAGGACAAGTTACTGAAGATGGATGGATGTATGGATGGATGGATGGATGGATAGACTGACAGAGGCAGTAATGATGAGGCTAGGGTATAAGGGGACCATACTCATTGTAACATAGGTTTATGTCTGAGAAGAAGCTTTGTGTAGAGAAGCCTTTGGGACAGACGTTGACATTACCATGTTTCTCCACATCCTTAAGTGGGTCAACACCAGGAGACAGGATAAAGAACATGGGAGTTGCTGCCCCAGATTCTTCAAAGGAGATGGCGAAGTCCAGAGATCTGCCCACCACATACTTGCTGCCCAGTTTCTCTTCCACAAAATCCCTTTAAAGTAATTAAAGTCTCATTAAAGCAGCATTCTCAGATATACAATGCACACACACTTATCTCCCTCTCTTTAATTATATATATATATATATATATATATATATCCTCTCTATAGTGACATATACTGACTTACATGATTAATATTTTGACAATATTATATTCCCCAAATGTACATGTTAATAATTGTTACTAAGGAATGACCATTATTCTACTTTCATTTAGTTTGGTTATCTAGTTATACAGACAATCACTTTCGATACAGAGAGATCCCCATTTCATGGTGTGTCATAAATCATGCTTCCTTATAAATACAAACCAGTATGTTGAGTATGTATCTCTAGGTTGCATCCTTAATATGTTTTTGTCAAGGTCACAGTAAAATGTGATTTAAATATAGTACAGCAGAGAACCTTAGACCCAAGAAATTAAGGGATAATGCAGACGCAGAAGTATATCTTTAAATATATTATCAATCACAAGATCCCCGAAAGGGATACGCATGGCCCAGAACGGCTGGCTTAATGGATAGATGGATGGATGGTCAATGATTAAAAATGCATTACTGATTTATTAACCCATAGTTTGCCTATTAGGCAATTTTATATTGAGGTTAACTATATTTGTACTTTTCAAGATCCTTTCCTGTCTTTGAATATCAAACTTTCTTTGTTCACAGAACAGTAAGAACTAGACCATTATATCCCGTCAAGGAGAAATGTGTAAATACTGCCATTCCTCAGTTTTCATGCAGTGTAAAGGGGGAGAATTTATGGATTCTAAGCGTGTCCATAAATCCATCCTTCTATCCATCCTTCTTTCAACTGTTTATCCAAAATGGGGTGGCAGAGACTGAAGCCTATGCCAGGGAGTAGGACACAAGACAGTGGAAGACCACGGACAAGAGGCCATTGCAGCATACATACATACACATAAACATACGCATACACACACACACACACACACACGTATGCATGCACACACACACACATACACATACACACAGGCACACACACATAATCATATTACTAGTGCAATACAGAGACACCAGTTAGCCTCGTCACGTGCCGCCTTCCTGCCCCTCCTGCTCTCTCCCCAGCGTGGCTAACGAGCCACACCTGCTGCCTGTTTGACTCTCCTCTTGTTTCAGGCCTCATGTGCATCACTCCAGCTACCGCTTGTTTGCCCCCTAGTCAACCCTGCATAAGAGTGCCTCCCAGTCCTGTGCTCCCCAGTCTGGACATTAATGTCAACCCCTGCCTGTGCCTGTAGTTTCCCCAAGCTTGGGCTTGTTTCCCGTGACCCTGGCCCTCTTCTCTGGTCCCTTCCAGCCGTGACAAGCCTAACTGCATGTCATTGGACTATGAGAGTATATCAAAATACCTGGAGGAAAGCCACACAACAAAGGGGGGGGGGGGGGAATTCACCAACACAATTATCAGAACAAACTGCTCATATATAAGTGAGTATAATGACAAAATTCACAGAGAAGAAGAATTCATGATCCATGGTTTTGTTTTGACCACTGCTTTCATGCAGGTATTAGTCTGAGTGCCTATTAAAATAATTGCACTTAAACATTTCTAGTAGGTACATTCAACATAATTACTAAAGCCCTTTGCAGCAAAATTAAAGGGAGCAGTGAGCCTGCCTCTACATTGTAAACTGGCCAAATCCTCCAAGGCTGTATATCTTTGGTAGAGTCTTAATAACCAACATTAGTCATCTACCCAGAGAACAAGGCCACAAGGGCTCAAACATGGTATTTCTCACCTGACGGCATAGGTCATGCGATCGGGGCGAATCGCTCTCATCATGCACAGCCTCTGGAGGGCTGTCTTGTTCTTCCACTCCTGAGGGAACTTCTCCTTCTCCGGACACTCAGACTCCACAAATTTCTTCCAGCGCTTGGCAGATCCCTCAATATCACGGTCCAAATTCCGGAATTCATCCATGACACACAAAGCCTGGAGCGAGAAGGTCATTAATAATAACACAGAAACGCAAAGGCAGACCAGTTTCAGTCCGTGTATTAGTATAGGCCAATTGTAATGTGGCCAAACCTAAACAGTTTCTGCTGCAGATTTCATCAATATTACACTTTTTGAAACAGCTGATTTTTTAAAATTATTTTTCACAGCATTATAACACTAAAGAATTGCAGACAGTGGGCAATTGCAAGCTGTTCTTTAGACTTAAATAATAAACAAAATGAACCTTTATTCCTCCCCAGGAGTGATTTGAGAGGAAGTCAACTGGAGAAGATACCCCAGGCTGAGCCGGGTACCTCAGAAGGAAATCCAATTCTGCTACGTTGATTTCTCTATTCATCAGCAAAATCTACGTTTCAGTAGATAAAAAGATTACATCTGTCAGAGAAAGTAAATCAGGAGAAGTGACCATATGAGACAAGGTTAAGTAAGAAAAGACTGTGTTACCTGGAAGGCAAGCTGAGCAGTGTAAGTCAGTTTGTCACACTCAAAGAGGCCGCGTGTGGTGTACTGGTGGACTGAAGAGGTAATACTGTCAATGATGTTTGAAACTCTTTGCTTTAGCATTTCATCTGGGGGTGCCTTCTCCACTGCTTTCTGAAACACCACACTGAAGGCCTGTAAAATAACCAAGTGAAAAACACACAAACAAAATTCAAAATATCAGTCTTCATGTGTGGCATTATTATCGTTGGGTTTTAATTTTGCATTCATAAGGTAAAAACTGCCAATAATGATCAGTTGCTAAACAGAAGTATTTATTAGCAAATAGAGATTGCTGTTCAGATACTAAAGGGCTGTCAAAATTAACTTGTTGGTCCCCATTAAAACATTTAAATAATTAAAATACGTTAAACATGTTAAAGTATATTAACACAATTAACGCAGTTGCGTTTTGTTTATTTCCTGTCTGGGGACTGACCTATGGCAGAGATGCTGCAAAACTCATCCTAGCCAGAGCCAATAGCGCTTGGCGACCGACGTCATTGTGCAGTGCATTATGGGATAACCCAACATCATTGCGCGTTATGGAGCGGAACCACCATATTCTGTAGCAAGGAACCGAAATAACCTGCCAGACTCGTCTCAGTGCTATTCATTGTGCTGGGCTTTATTTGTAAGCATGTTTGTATATGAGAAAACCGAGTAAATATATCCAGTTTTATATAATTTATTCCCAGGGGAAATTGTTTTGCATTCAGCAGTGCAGTGAGGTACTTAAAATACACAAATACAAACATCTAGTGCAAAACAATGACAATAATACATTACTGTATTATTAATGCTAACTTGAAATGCTAATATTGTAGTATTACCAGGCCCAAATCTACCAATGTACAGCGACTGTTAAAAATTGCTGTATATACATCCTGCATCCTATGTAAATTTTATAAACATCTGTTTGCCATTAATAATGAATGCAATTTTACTGTATATAATAGAAAAACCCTGATGCAGCAAATTCCACCTCCTTTTGCTGCAGCACAGTCCTCCTAATTCCGTCATGCATTTCTAGTGGAATTCCAATATAGTTGGACCATTGTTAGGACCCCTACCTGTTTATTTCTGGCCTTCTTGGTTTGCCTGGTTTGCAGGGCAAGTAGACAAGTACAGGTGGAGGCCTTAGGCTATGTGATGCAATTTGTCTTTCTATGTTCCTGTTATCTTCTTGTGTTTATTTCATAGTATTGCGTCCTGTTGCGTACCCTGATTTGCTTTAATAAATTATGTTCTTAATAGAATCTCCACAGTGTCCCTCATTTATGTTGCCTCACCAAACAAGGCTAGTGGGTGTAACAAACATCAGCAGTGTGTTTGTAAAGCCCAGTGAGACCGTCTACGCAACAAAGCATAACATTCTGCTACCATGTCTCATCTGGTGTGATTCCCAGGGTTTTCTCTCCTGAGGGTCAATTGCGAAATTAAAGAGAGATCAACAAAGGCATAACGACATTCTGGGGGCGGCAAACATATTAACTGCTGAGAAGACACGACGGATCTGGCCGGCCCCTTACGGAAGGACAAACAGAAAATAAATACATTCACAGTGAAAGGGAAAGTTCCACCAGGGCTTTCAGTCAGCAGTGGGCCATTAGAACGCGCACCTTCAGTGAGAACTGATACATCGGATGGATCTTACTGAGGTCGTTCATTATGAAGTACAATAAGGATGCTCTGCCTGCTGCTGGGCGGTAGTGTTCCCTCGCTTCATTGATTTTGGCTTCTGTCACCTTGGCCTCTTCTACCTGCAAACACAAACAGCACAAGAGAGGTCGTCTGCTGAGCATATTAACCACGATTACCATAATTAGAAGGACGATAACGAAACCATTAAGCTTAAGGGTATGACACTGCAGTACCGCACTGGGCTGAGCATTTATTAGTTCATCAGTTTGAAAATAGAACAGAAAATTGCATGCAAACAAGCCTGCTCGCACATCTGCCGAAGCTGTGCATGCCAGCTTGGCCTCAACTGTTTAGATTAGAAATAGTTTTAGACATAACAGTAAGTTTATGGATGGCATATCTTACAATGTTTGTTGTTTGATATGTCTGTGTTTGTAAGGCATGTTTGGTATAGGAAAACCTAAGGTACAGTGATACAAGTGAAAAGGTTATTTTTAATGATTTATATCTAAACAACTGACTGTTGAATTGAAAATTCAAACAATTGCATTGCTGTTGAATTTTGTACCTTTTGAGCTTTCAGTTGTCGATGTAAACAGCCCCGTTATTACTCTTAAAGTAGTGCATTTTACCATCATTTAATTTTACTCAGTATGTGGAAAAATCAGGCGATAGATAATACCAACCTTTATTTCCACCTCTGCAGCTGTTCGTTTGGTGGTCTCAAGGTTCTCCACCAACTCTGTGTCGCCCAGGAAGTTTCCAGAAGCAGAAGATAAGCGGGAGAGAAGGTCGTCCTCAAGAGTTTTTAGAGTGATCTTGAAGCCATTTTGCTGTTTCGTGAGATTTGACTAGAGAGAAGAATTTCATGAGGTGTAAGAGAATTGGTCTGTGACATTGCACAACCTACATGAGTATATATAATACTTTGCCCTCTGCTAGAGAAAAAAGAACAGAAGAAAAGTACTGAGGAACTGAGTACAGAGAAAGAAGAGGACAAGTCAAAGGCGATGGCAATCAATATCTTTGCATAGTTGAAAAAAACAAAAGTATGTTCAGCCTGAGCAAACCCAGTCACTTCCTCTTGGCAGAAATCACAGAATACTGAAGCACCAATTGCTTCAGCTGATACTAGTGTCCAGTGACAAAACGGAGTAAAACTATGCATCCAGTGTGGATTTGATATGTGAACTAAAATTATTTTATCCAGATGACAAGGATCCCTTAAGCAATCTAAATTTTCCCTATAAAGCAAGCCAAAAACCAATATTTGATTTTCAATTTCAGTTAACCAAAGTGCATAAGTCATAGAAAAAACATCCTAGACCATTACTGTTCAATTAAAACACCTACTGCCACTTGCAGAGCTGCACTAAAGAACCATTCGTCTTCTACATTAAATTATTTCAGACTCAAAGTCACTGAAGAGTTCATAATGATGCAGCAGCACACATATCCAATGATGTTCCTGTGCATGGAATCCAGAAGAGACTGAGAATTTGGTTCATTGCTGCTGGGTAAGAAACAATACATTCTGGGAGTGAGAGTTAAAAGCATGATGATATATGTTCCAACGTGCTTGGCCTTCGAATGAGCTGTGATACAATAAAGACCGGAGATAACAAATTATTTTTAAAAGACACCTATCCTGCTTATAACTGCACATGTATTCAGTCACATGTTCAGTGTGCTGACTCACTTAGGTAACTTGCTTAAGAGCACAAAATATGTATTTTATCATATATCTTTAAAAGATAAGATTACATTGTCATTGACATTATTGTTAGTAAGCATCTAGAACAAGTCCAAAAGACCAGAAAATCTGAGCAACAAAACTCACAAAAATAAATATTAAAGTACATCTCAACTGATGTAATTGCTGTACAAAGTACTAGTGTTCTCTACAAATATATAAGAGTTTATGTCTGTAAAACATGTAACCATGGCTGGTCTAGAGAGAAAATAGTTAACAACTGAGCTAAAGTAATAATTGGGTTTTAAATAATATTGTAGATATATAGTATTCCAGATGAATACTGCTCCAGAGTGTCTTTGGAATAGACTAATTCTATTTAATAGGCTTTCTATTTAACATTCAAGAGCTCAAGTTTATCATTTTATTTTGCAAACTTTCTGAAAGCAAATTGCTTTGTTATAATGCTGTGGTGATCATTTAATTTTGTGTGAGATTCTTATTTGATCTCTTTAAAGGCCAATTTTAAGGAAGAAGCTATTAAAATTTATTTGGAGAATCAACCTAAATAAATCTAAGTGAAACTTAGAGCATGGTCAGATATCTCTTAAGGGTGAAAAAAAAACAATAAATACAAACAATAAAAAATAATATTTTAGAATATAACAACAGCCAAATGTTACAGAAATGATGTAAAACTGCCATTTAGTCTGAGGCTGTATTATTTGATTACAGATATGGACGATCTATCTTGAGAGACCTCCCCAGAAGGCATGAAGGCAAATACTATATTCAAATATAACCATTCAAATTGTGGAAGTATCCTTTAACCTTTTCGAATAATACTATCTTTGTCTAAGTTGGACAACGTGAATCAAACTCAGGACCTCACAGAAAGTGAACAAAGTTTTCTCCATTTCAATCCAGGACAGCAGGAAAAGCAGCAGCTAATTTAGTTATTTAATTAAGTTACCATTACATGACTAAAATCAGATAACAAAAAACAATATTTAATAATAAGCATAAAATGTATTCTTGCACTTACCTGTCAATACACCAAAACACTTTTCCCAGTGCAGTACTTGAATCCAGCTACAAATAAATTCTACCTTCAGACTTTTCTAGTTGCTTTCATTTGCTTCAGTGTTCATGACGTTTGAAAAAACAGACTGAGTATTAAGTATGACTGGTGTGAGAATAAAGCCCTACTTGGTACTTGGTACTCCATTACCATGCCTGAGAATGAACCAAGATGGCGGCGTGAGGCAATTGTGCAATACTATTGCAGCTCTCCTACCGGTAAATAAAGCCACATATACATTAAGAGGACCATAAGTAAAATTCAGGAAAAATATTATCTAAGTCATGGGGATAAGGCATAAATAAATTTTAGCGATTCTGGGATTTTGTGAATCGATATTGAATCATCAAAACCAGGATCACGATTAATCATAGAATCAAATTTTTCCCACCACTAATTACAAATGCATTTTGCATTACCACACACAATTTTTTACTACACAATGGCATTGAAAAACAAGGTACAATATTTAATTATTGTAGATAATCCACACAATATGGAAGAAAAAAAACCTAAAAATAGGTTTCATAATACAATTTAGACACAATGATTAGGCAGTTAGGTGGTATTGCATAAATACTGTGCAAATTTCACATTTTTAGACAACTGAGAGAAAAACATTTTCTGTTTAGATTATGCGGGATAAGAATAATAGTTAACAGCTTAAAAACTAGACTGCAATATTAAGTTTTGGTTTAAGGCAATTATAATCACTTTTCCAAAATACTGTTTGTATTACCACTCCAAAACATCTGAATAAAATGAATCATAATACAGGGAAATTAATGTGACACAAGCTTTATGCTGAAATTCAGCAGTAATAACATAGCTGTTAGACGAGTTAGGCATTGGACGAGCTTTTTCTGCACTGAGAAATCAAGAAAATGAATAACCAAGCAAACAGATGTAGGGGAATTGATGTTCCCACTGAGCTAGCAAGACCTTGACCTTGTATGCTGTCTCGAAGCAGAGGAGGAGAGGCAAACTTCATCAAAATCCGTAATTTTAATGAGTCAGTTATTAACGATTAGGTCTCTGCTGGCATACTGTGCATCTAATTACCCAGCCCAGAAAACAAACAATTAACCAGTCAGCACAAATCCTAATTGGGTTTTAAATGAGATAATATATGTCCATCATTGCAAGCAAATGATTATTAAACATTACTGCCCAGACAGTTCATTTTGGAAGTGGGATATTCTCACTGATTAACCAAAAACTAAGTCGTCAGTACTTTCCTTACACCTATCAAGGCTAACTGGAGTGAAACAATTCCATATCACAACGAGGACTGGATGAAGCCAAGTCATTTGACTGGATCAGTATAACAAAGCTGAAAATGATGTGGGGGGGCACAATTGTTAACAGTATAGCCTAAATCCCATGCCTGTTTCTGCATTTGGAGTCTCCCTCCTGCAATCCAAAACCATGCTGTTAGGCTATTTGCCAACAGCAGATACAAACGGAGCGTGGCCCAGTGCGTTAGGACACTGTGTTGGTGGTTGGAAGCATGCCAGTGTATACCCCAGAGTCAGCAAAATAACTTAGGTGTTGGGCCCTGGAGTTGGCTACAATTTTTTTAGAAAATTCACATTGCAATATTTGAAACTTTTGCAATAAATAGTGTGATATCTATAATACTGCTGAAATTGTTGTATTTAAATGTTGTTTTGAATAAAAACATTAACTTCACTCAATCTATGCAGAATATAAAAATGTAAAAATGTACTGCGAATCTCAATAATTAAAACGCAACTATCACAAACGGTAAGGTTCTGACACTGTAGTTTATAAAATCTGTCCTGCACAATTACACAGCAAACGTTATAATTTCATTTCAAAAGCCAATATAGAAACTTTACAAGCATTTAAAGCATTCTGTTCGGCTAAGATCTTCCTAAAAAGCAGGTTCCATCTCTTAATTCCATTCATGTAACATGCACAGCATATCTTTTGGAGCATCCTTCACAATTCACAGTGCTCATTAACTGCAGCGGTAATAAGCACGTACACAGGAGACAGATGCCAAGAAACTGCCCATTGTGTCCAAATGCTTTGAAAAATAAAGAAGAAGCATTTCAGTCTTGTTCTTCAGGGGCACAATTTACAAAAACTGTAACATCATAAATTTCGCAGTACTCGCTACGCTATACCCTACTTGGCATTCCCAGCTGCACTGTATTTATTTAGAAGAGCGTTAACAAAGCAATAAAAATGTTTAATGTTCCCATACTCTTTAATGAAATGTGTTCTTCTGTATTGTGACAGTGCAACCATGTGCGCCGATTAGTCACATCTTGTTGTTAGAAAATGCCAGTCCTCCGTGCAGCAATGTGCATGTGCAAGGGTTGACAGAGCTGGAATGTAATGTACACTGTCAGACACTGTGACCTTTTCCAAGGTATGGCTCAATTGGATACCACTATACAGACTCACAAATCCCAGAGTTATGGGTTATTTCAGTGTAAATGCCCAAGTAGAACATATTCTCAGAATGCACCCCATTATTACATTGCAAGTGAGGCAAAAAGGCCAGCCAACCATGTTTTATCTACTTTTTAAACGCTCATCTTCCCTTCAGCAACCTTAGGATTTTCATACTGAACATGGTCAGCATCTCGGCTTTTTGTGTCAAAGAAGGTCAATAAAAGTATAGAAACCATAAATTCTCTGAATGGCAGTGATTAAAATTCAAATTCAGCTGAGGGGTCTACATGTTATGCTTTGGTTATAATAGAAGTGGAGATTGAGGGAAAAGCATTTACTTTACATGAAGCTGATTCTCAAAGGTGTAGTTTTGATGTCCAGCAAACCCACGACAAGATACAACCACCAGCCTCTGCAGGTATGAGGCTATGCTGCTGTTCATTGCGGCCATGTGTAACCCTCTTTATAGAAGTATTCATCTTCTGTTTCACAGCTGACTTTACACAACATATTATGTCACTTTATGACACAGTGAAGTGTAGAGTGAGTCTTATAACCTTTCATGTGCCTTGAATGAAAAAAGTGTCATAAAACAACTTTATGTCAGCATAAACCAATGACGGCCGACATAGGTGATATGTCAGCTTGACAGGGGAGTTCCCAATGTCAGCATTTATGACAGCTACAAAACCTGGAGCAAACCTTTATAAATGCTTTTGTCAAAGTATGTTGACTGTCACGAAGAGCTGAACTTGGTATCAGGTAGCCTTATGAAGAGCACCCTTAAGTAAAGTGTTATCCTTTTTTCTTTGAGTAGTCAATAATTATTTTCGTAGACCAGCATAGCAAATGACTTTTTTAACGATTGTATACATTATTTCTAATGATAGTTGAATCACTTTCGCTCCCACATTAATATTATATAAAATCTGATGAATTATTAATTACTATTAACATATTTTATCTGGCATTCTGATGCAACTCTAGTTTCACGGATGAAAGGGAAATATCTATCAAGACCAATACATATGTACCTCATTTCATTTTCCTTCTTTTGTCAGGCAGCTACCATAAGCTTCAAGTCTTGGAGGTAGGTTACACTATCCTCCAACTCATCCCTTCAGGCAGACCTACTTGTGTTCAAACTGACTTGGCTTAAAGACATAAGGCAGGCTTAACACTTTCTAAAAAAATGCATCATGGAGAAAATAACCATTTGGATGTAAATAACTGGGCACTGACACCCTCTTCACCTTGACACACTGCCTTATAATCCTTCAGGCATAGTGCGCAAACAGGACCAGCTTAAAAACTTGACACATAAGAGTAGACAAAGGGCAAGAACTATCTACTGTTCCTGACCTATCCAGACAGGGAACCAATATCTTCCTGTCTACCCCTCTCCAGGGAGTCTATACTTGAAGCCAAAGACAACAGTTAAATACAGAACATATCATGAGCAAATCTTAAAAAAAAGTGTCAGGAATGCTAAAAACTATTCTCAAAAGCTGTGTGTGGGAAGCATGAAATATTCAGACACTCCAGCCCCAGAAAACTAGTTAGCATGTGAATAAGGTCACATTTCTCTTTAGGGAGAACAATACATGTTATTCACTGAGAAAAAAGTCATATAAGTAAATATAATAAAACAGAAGAAATGATACCTTCAGTGTGGTCATTTTGAATTTGAAACACATTTGGGGAAAAAAAATCAAAAGACAAGGGTGAGCAAACAATAACACCTGTCAATGAACAAGGTGTCTTCAGAAATCCTGAGGCGAAATTTAAGATCCTATTCAATACCACTTCAAGCCGAATTTAAGAGCAAACTATAAGTGAATATATGCTTTACCAGAATCAACACCTGTATATTTACAGTGTACATTGGCTATACCCACTTTACATTCAAGTTTGTATTAAAAACGTCCAACACTTGACATGAAAATAAGAAATCAACTCTACAAAGTGAAGATCAAAGGCATGGGTGACTTGAGAAATCCTCCTACCAAGAAACTTCAATCACAACAGATGAACAACGGACATAGATTAAGACATTTAATGTCCCATTAAATTAACATCAACAAGTTTTTTTTGACTATGGGGGGGAAGTTGGAATACCCAGAGGAAACCCAATTGTTGAACTTGAAAAAAAAAAAAAACTTGTATAAAATAAAAAAAAAAAAACTCGCATTAATCGTATAAAATGTCATCAAAACTAAGGGGTATACTAAGAAGCAAATACTCTAAAACGTCTTAAACATAATACAGGACATAATAATAATAGTACAATTATTATGAAATCACTACATATGGTTGTGTACTGAAGAGAGAACGCAAATTAGTGTATGTGTGTTGGTATACAATACTGTAAAAAAAAACTTTCAAGAAACGGTTCTTAAACCAGTTTAGATTGAAAAAAAAAACAAAAAAATATCAAAATTAAAGGTTAAGCTTGTTCCTTTGATATCTTGCATTCCAGAAGGGGCATTTGTGAGGTAACATTGCAACAGAATTCAGGTGAAGCCACACAATGTTTTCATGAGCATCACAATTAATATGTGCATTTGTAATTATGAACCATTGTATTTAAGTAACATTTTTGATAAAATAGGCTTTATGGAAGTCTGTTAGTAAGATGAACTTGTCAGTTGTTCTTAATGCACTGAAAATTCATCCAAGGAAACAGACACCTTGTATACTCCTCGAGGGTCAGTCATATTAAACATAAATTAAATATTTTTCAACATCAGACTATATTATGTTTATGACTTCAAAAAATAATGACCTAGTAAACTTTTTAAGACTTCTCAAGGCCTTAGTTCAACTCGAAGACTTTTTAATATCCTGCGGACACCATGAATGAATCAAGGTTTACTAACAATCCTCCATAAGATGGAGAATTTAGCCCATTTTATATCCCAAACAAAAAAATCACCCAGTTGTACTTGCCTTAAGCTCCTCCAGGTCTGGTCGTTCCATGCTGACCACAGAAGCCAACAACTGGTCTTCCAGGCCATCACGGGTCACAGTGAAGTTGATTAGAGTGCACTGAGCTTGCATTTCCGGCTGGTAATGTGGGTTTGCCAGCTTGGTGTGAAGGATGAGACGGAATTTGGGACTGTACTCACATTCCTTATCTCCGATCTTTATACACCTTTTTTAAGGAAAAACAGATGTATAACAATTCCAGTCTTTCCTGCATAGGTTCATTCTAGCGCTTCCAGATATAAAGAATTAATTCTAAAATGAAACATACAATGAAAAGAATATTTGCTGACCTGCCCTTTTTTATAGTTTCCCGACCAAGCAAAGGCCCCAAGACAGGATCCACAGTCTCCTCCAAATTCTCAATCAGAACCACTTCACCGGCAGACAAGGCTCTCTCTACAGAATCTAGGTAACTAAGAGATTTGAAAGAAAAGCAGTGATGGTAACACTTTACTTAAGGCAATGGTTTTAGTAATTTATAAACACATTGATAACAAATAGTAATGCATTCGTAAAGCATTATAAGCATGGCTATAAATATTTATAAAGATACATAACACCTCATAGCCATGTGTATTATGCATTATGAATTCTTTATGAAGCTTTCATTTATAATACACTATAAACGCCTTCATACAGCATTATAAGCATTACGGTATAAGCATTAAGGATACTTTGCATTATAACGTTATCTATAGTGCATTATAGATGAGAGCTTCATAGAGCATTCATAATGCATAATACATGCAACTATAATGCGTTTTTATAAATAACTGTAGTCACATTTATAATACTTTATGAATATGTCACAATGAATTATAAGAACAGTTATTAGGGTTTATGAATATAGGCTTCATAGAAAGTGTTACCACAATGATTACAACAACTAAGTTAAGAACTCCAACAGCACTGTTAGTCACATTTACAGTTATGACACTAAAGAAGTGTTATTTACCCTCTCTGGCCAATGCGGATTACCCTGAGGTTTTCACCATATTTATTTTTGATCCATTTAATTCCCTGCAACTGGGGGTCCACCATTAGAGGCCAGCGCTCACAACTAGTGAGAATTGTGGCATTTTCTGTTGACATCCTGTCAGCAGGGAGGCCTTCATTCTGCCAAGCAGCAATGTCTGCATCATCTGTCAGCATTGTTAATGCGTCCAAGTCTGGAGTCACTGGAACCTTCACGGAGATATCAAGAAGTATGGCCATTTAAGTTAGCATGTATGTCAGTATGGTACATAGAATATATTACAATAAAAAATAATATTGTTATATCCCTAGCATCAGGCATAACTAAAAAGTGGACCAAGACAAAAACTTAATTTGTCTCTTTAATTTATTAATGGATAACACCTTGAGGAGCCGACAAGGCCAAAATAACAAACAGAAACACTACTAACTATAGAGATTTCTCCAAATCCCTATCTATTCATAAAGAAGTCAAAACAAATGATGTCACACTCCTTACTTCCTAACTTAGTTAATTTTAAAAACTCTGGTGAAGTTTCTTACTTCTATACATCCTATAAACTAATGCAATATGCATATAAACAAAGGCTATTAAGGGCTAAATTAAAGCTAGTCAGTCTCCTGCGTTCACATACAGACGGTATTTTATACGCATACAGATGATTGCACACTTCTCTTAGGAAAAGCAATAGTGTGCTTTTTACAATCACAGCCATGTTTGCATAAATTCAGTATCTCTCTCTACAGTGTTTGACAGAAACTGTAATGGAAACAGTACACCAGAAATCAGCCAATCAGAAAGGACAGCCCTGTGACATAATAGTGGGTGGGACTGGGAACAGAAACAGAAAGACCCACCCAGAGACACACCCATCCAGCAAGATCTGTTAGCAATTGCGACTGGGATCGCAACACCTCTATGCTGAAGAGGAAAGCTTTGCATAACCAATTTCTAACAATGAGACCGCGGTTCTCCCTTTTTATATATATCATCTAAATTTAAACTTTGAGAGATCAAAGACCAGAACATGACCCTGTAATCAGTATTGCACACATACTGCAGAAAGACAAGTGGGTTGTGAACAGGATCCAGTGTAGACTTCAAAGTGTAAAAGGCAAGTGCTTGCTTTTTTATTGTACTATAGTGGCAGTTGAACTTCTTGGAAAGGTATTACTGAGGGCTACACTAAGGTCAACTTCTTGGAATAACACAGCACCTGTGCCACTGCCGTCTACTTCAACAATTTTGTGAATTCAGGGGCAGACAGATCTGGAGCTTTGCATGACATACCTAGCTCTCTTTTTGTTTGGGGAACTTGAAAAGCACTAATAGCCTTATTTTGGCTTCCAATGGGGCAAATGGTTTGCTGATCATACTATTTACTGAAGTATGCCATGGCAGCATGACCAAATTCACATTTAGCAGAGGTCAGGGTAAGAGAAGCTTCCTGGAAGCATTCAGTATGGTATGGCCACAGTATGGTATGGTAAGACCATACCATGGACCATGGAAGTGACCCTTAAGTACCAAATTGAAGAACACAGTCATCAACATTGGTTAGAACCTGAATCATTAAGTGCTGCAATGTAGCCGGTGTGAATAACAGAGTATCATAGGAAAGAATCTGGGGGGGGGGAGCTGAAATTTTAGACAGATGTTGAGTGTGTGTACCTGCCAGTAGCCTTTCAACCAATCTCAGTTTGTAATGAATTTTGTATTACCTACAGGAGCTACACAATCCTTCACCCTGGGCAGGGGAAAGGAGGCAGCCTTTGTTACAGCATTGACTTTTTTGTTGTCTGCACAAAAAGTGAAATCTACCATCTGGCTTGGGAGCCAGTAAACATGCCGAACACCAAGTACTATGACTTGGAAAAGGGAGATCACGTTCAACAAGATATTCACTTTCTAGTTTCATAATTGTGTGTTTGCAGGGATTTACAAAATATGTGTTTTGCTTCATAGTAGCATTAAATAACAGATGTTTCACTATAAGGCGGACAACATGATCTCGAACAGCGTCTGACAAGGGAGCAGGTTTTGTTGAAGGGGCTCAAAGAATTTTTAGAGATGGGCAGTCCTTCCATCTTGGTAGAGTACTCTGATGGGGACAAACTCACAGGGGGAGCAGCTATAGGAGAGGCAGACTTCAGATTTAGATTGGGGTATGTGCAATTTAAGCATATTTATATTACAAATAAGACTTTCTTTTCCTATCAGGAGTCTTCATTTCTCCCATTCAACCTCAAAGAAATAAGGACTTGAAATACATTTTAAATCTTAGCCTGTAGAGCTGAACGTGGAAACGGATGTAAAACAAGAATCTCATCTCACATCTGAAATGAACATTGCACAGACTTTATCAAAACTGTATTTCATATGGGACTGAGAGACACTCGAGAGGGATGTGCTAACTCACAAGCCGTACTTACGCACTGAGGAAAATAAATGGCATAACCAAGAATTTCTTTAAGGAGGAATGTGAATGAACTGGGGACAGAAGCTGTTCTTGTAGTACTTTTAGAAGAAAATGGACTGTGGTACAAAACTTGATGATGGCTTTCACTGTAGGAACTTTGTAAGAGCACAGTGGGATAGTTCCAGGATATCTGGTATCTGCACACATTAAAGTCATCAAAGAGATACCGTATGGAGGTAGTGGACCTACACAGTCAATTAAAATCCTCTGAAAGGGCTCACCTATAACTGGTATTGGCTTTAGAAGAGCAGGGGGAACAACTTAATCTGGCCTCACAGCACTTGACAGGCATGACATGAATGGCAGTAATAGGACACATCGGATTGCATGGACGGCCAAAAACAGGGTATTCTTTACACCAAGAAAGTTCATAATTATGAGTTGGGATGTCACTGTTGATTACAGTATGTCAACAATCAAGTAATTTACAGATTCTTCTGACGATTAATCAAATACTTTTTAAATATATAATATAATATAATATAATATAATATATACAGTAATCACTGCAATTGGTGCGAGGCAGAAACCAACCAACCATTGCAAGGTGCATTGCAATTTAGGCACTCCAATTGATTCCAATTCCAGTTGCATATTTTTGTTCAGTGGACGGGAAACGGAGGATCCACTGCACATTCACACCGCACATTCACACCGCACATTCACACCGCACAGTCACACCGCACATTCACACCGCACATTCACACCGCACAGTCACACTGCACAGTCACACACATGAACATGCACACAAAGTGGAGGGCTGATAACTGTCACGCATTCAGACTCTCGCGCTCATGCGAGAAATCTTACGGCAAATCGATATTATTCCATTATAAACCTAAAATTAGCTAACCCTACTGACTACTTAAAAGGTAATAAAACTGTTAGTATTTGTCTGGAATTGAAGACCTCACGGCAGGTACCTGAACAAAGTTGACAACTCTGACAGTGCGGCAGTGTGCGGCAAAGGCACAGCCCTCATTTTGTGGGCTTGCACCATGTCCAATGTTCATAACGACATGACATTTCACGCGACTGTCACACTGCAAGCGCCACAATAGTCTGCTGGGTTCAAGCCGTCAATAAGTTACACTGACAGTTTTTTCCTCAGTCACAGGAAACTGAGCAAGCGTTGTAATTTTAATGCTGGTTCCATTTCAACATTATCTATAGTGTAGTATTTTAAAACACCAGTCTAAGTGCCACCACTACTGTCTCATGAGCTCCGCATGCACTCTTCGAGACAAACATAATCTCGTCCTTGCTGTTTGACTCCAAGTGATGGAGCAAAGTGACCAAGGACTAGTCACAAAAAGGCATTTGTCCTCCGCTCTATCAACATATTTTGTATCTCATATTGATGATATTGAGCAAAAGCAAGTGATTTGTTGCACCAATATACTTCCGTCACATTGCCGAGTAATCGAAACGGAACATTTTTTTTCATGCTTTTAAATAATTTAGTGACATAGTTTAATTGAGTAGTCGTGACAGCCCGAATTATGAGATACATTTAAAACATGCTTAATACATATTGGGCTTGTAAATAACAACCCAAAATACTGAACTTCAGCTATGCTTAGATTTGGTAAGTGGCCACTGGTGCATGAGCTGGAGATACACCGATACAGCACAACACGAGCTCACAGAACCTAGTAGCATCTGCTTAAAAGACCAAATATCACTACGTAGAGAGAGCAGAATGTTAAAAAATGGGACAGCACAACACATAGAGGACTCAGAAGGATCAACCACATTATCCATTTTACAACACGCGGCCGGAATACACTGGCAAGCATCATTTTCACTGAACTCAGGCACGTAAATAACCCCGAGGGACAGACTTATATTTTCTTCCTGCTAAATCACTCCAGAGAATAAAAGCAATTCCCTTCACTACCAACCGGGGTTCACCTGCAAGTCTGGCGAATTCAGATTGCAGATAAACATCTGCAAGGGAAATCTGATGACAGTGACTTCTCTGCTTGAACAAGCACATTTGAACCAAAACTGATGTGTTTAGAAAATGGGTGAACGTCCTCCTAAAGGAGGAAATATGCTGCTTCAGTGTCTCTCAAGATACAGGCGGGTCGTGGCTGGCGTCAGAAAATGAGAGTAACACCATCCAAAACAAATCGCTGAAGAGTAAAGTCAACAGACTAGAGTGAGGGAGTGTGCTGGCACAGGGCAAATCAGCTCGTTTTGTAAGAGTATTTACATTAAATAAACCCTGGGAATACATATAAGCCTTATTGCATATATGCCCCATATTAGATTATTACTGCTTACATTTTTCACAAAAATATAATTACAGATATATTTGCAAATATTTTTCACTTAATTTTATATTAGCTCAACAGCTTCTCAGATTTTAAAATAAGGGGTAAGATTTATATAAAAAGAAAATGTACTTTTACATTTTAATGTTGTAGGACATCATGCCCAAATATTTTATAAACAAGACGGTTTACCATGTAAATTGATTATTAAGTCTTTAAATTTTGACTTGAATTGATAAAGCATGTCCAATGTACTATTTTGCCACTTATTTTAAGTCATCCATTACTTTCCTCCTGGAAAAAAATATGCTTGTTGATTGAAAGCCATTTGAATTAAGCAGAAAAAGCTGTTTTTAAGCAAAATGTGCATGATATTACCACTTTATCATGCAAATTCAATTTCGGTAAGGGCTAGGATGGTTTAAAATTTAAAGCTTAAAGTAATGGATTTTAGAAATTACAAGTTTATAGAGCTGGAACGAGTCTTTCAAACTGGCGATTTCAGAGCGAACCTTGAGCTGGCTTAGGTAAGGTCTCCAGGTCTTGTCCATCAGCTCCAGGCGGTAGCGCTTAGTGAAGTAGCCCAGGTAGGATACAAAGGCCGTAATCAGCAGCACGTCCCCACAAAGCGTGCTCTCTTGGCGCTTGAAATTACTTACGGCCTCGGCCCAGCGGACATTCTCTGATGCAAGCCCACCCACCTGAGGGCAATAATCCACATGGGGTTACACTGTTGTCATGTATCAGGTACCAAAATATATCCTCAGGCTAGATGTGAAGAGCTAATGCATTTTTTTTCTTAAAATGAAATTATTGGTAAACCTTTACAGGTAAAGGGTGTATACAATATGGAAGTAAACAATAAATATGTTTAATGCAGGTTTTGCTTCTGTCTTATAATTATAGCATGCTTTGCTCGGAATGTCAACAGTAATTTTGGTGAAGAATCTCAGTCCTGAGGTGCATTTATCAACTTCCAGCTGAGTGTCGGCGGTTCATGCCAGGGATGCCCACCAGGCGGTTGGCAAGAGAAATGGTGTGTGCTGTGGCCTCGGCCTCCTGTTGGCACGTCAGCTTGTCTGCGGTCGCTTTCTCAAACTTTGCCGTGAGCTTCGCCAAGTTTTCATTAAGGTGCTAAGAGAAAACAGAGGCGAATAACAAGCCCTTCCAAAAAAAAGAAGCAGAAACCTTCAAACGCGCTAAGACGCTCATTACGCCGCAGCGATCAAACGGAGGCAAATTTCAAAAGAGAACGTTTCCTGCCACTGCTTTCCTAAACCTAGAATAGGTGATCATTATCAGCAGTTTCTTTTTGGCACGTAATCACAATTACAATAGAGAAGAGACAATTAATTAGTAAGGATATATATAATCCTTAAAAGTCTTGAAAAAACAGGCTAAACTAAGTGTGACTGGATTATTGCTATTATTATTATCACTGTTATTATACAAGGGCCTTGCACTTCACTCACGGAGATCTTGGCTTTAATGGTGGTGAGCTTCTCCTGGGCAGCTGCTAGCTCTGCATTGGCTTTGTCCAGCGCTTGCCTCTTGGGTTCTACCTCACAGTACACCTGGTAGAACTTGACGATGTTGATCACCCAGGAGCAGAGCCCTGCTGCTGCGTAGGACTTTGAGGCTACGAGTTCCGGGTTGAAGTCGGGATCTTGGAGGTAGGGCTGGATGGCCTTCAGACAGTTTTCATGGATGTTTTCCTTGTTGAAGTTGACCAGGGAGTCCAGAAAGCTGTCAACCTTAGCCATCATCACCTTGGCTGCCTTCCAGGTCCGGTCCTTAGGGATTCGACCACCAGGAGCCATCAAGACCATGACTGCAGCAGTCACGTTGGTGACAGCGGACACGGGGGAGCCGAAGGACTTCAACTCTGTCAGGTTGTTCTGATTTCACACAGAGAAAAAAAAACAATAATAACAGGTAGTGCAAAATACATGCGTAAGTAGCAGAAGAATATTGATAAGATTCCTCTAAAAACAAGACTAATAACGGTGCCAGCTGTGAGCTGCTTTGAAAGACAGGCGTGATGTTCCTACGAGAAACAGAGCAGCAAACCCCCTGGTGGTTTCATTAGTCTGAGGAACTTCTAAGACTGATTGTGGGAAAATGTTCTTCTGCTTTTACCAAGTAAGCTGTGAAAGCTAAGCTAAGAGTGAAAACCTCGCTAATAAGAAAAAGTTTTTAATGCTTAATATTTTCCCATTGTACAGTTAAGTTACGATAACTGACCACCCAAATTTAGCACAATGCTGTAAGGCAAGGAGTTTACGACACCAAAAGGCAAATGCAAGTGAAAAACAAAAAAAATGAGTGCAGCATGTCTCTGCTGTTCCAGAAGTGAACGGTATAGTATCCCTCTATTGAAAATGAATCATATTTTGATCCCTACAAATTCTGCATAGTTTATCAGGCAGTAATCTTAATCCAACTCTTGTAAGACACTCACACAAATTCTATTTATCATTTTCGCAACAGGAGTTGTAATATATTCAAATCCTATCATATCCCTGCAAATTGGCTGCTGATTAATTATACAGTAGTGGCTGAGATATCTGACTCCTTTGACACTTTTAATACAGCCAAAGGATCGCAGGGGGTCTATTGGTTATGATTGTCATTAAGGATGAATCATTAAGACTGCAGATCATTTTCACCATTTGTGACTTAAAGATGCAAAACTGAGAGAAAAACATTTTAATCATAATTTGAGCTAACACGACCAGCTGGGTCATGTCAAGCTGCACTGACTCTAGAATCATATAAACCAAAGGTGTATATCTGTCTCCAGAAGGTGTAGTGAGGGCATTTAAAAAAAAACATTCCAATCTTGCTGTCAAATATTTTGACAATACTGGGCAGAATACTAATACCAGAATAAATTACTGTATTATATACTTTAGTTTTCTCCATAGTAGAAAATTACACCTCTATACATTCGAAACTGAATGAAAAATGCATATAAAATAAATATTACTAATGACGCATGTATTTTCTGATATATGGTATCTATAATGTATATTGCACCATAATAACTTTTTAAATATTTAGCAAAATGTATTTCCTCATGGTCGTGTCACTAAACAAAGGACCTTCCAGGCAGTTGTATTGTCCTATTAAACTGTTTTGAAAATGTTTGCTTCCTGTTATAATAAGCTTTGGAAAGAGTGCTGTCACTTGTGGCCAAAAAACATGAATCTGCATTTGGAATCTTTCCCAGTTTCTATATGAAATAAATACTGTGTCTACACAGCTTGAGGAAAGACTAGACACACAAAGGCAGCACCTGCATGACGCATCCGCAAATGAATACAAACATGGAGAAATAGCACTCTGGTGCCTCACCTTGTTAAGAGTGTTGAGAGCCTCCTGTGCAGCTATGAGAGCGGGTTCAGCTTTGGACAGGTCTTCCTCACAGTCCTTTTGCTTCCCTTGGACCACAACAGCAATCTTTGCTACCTTCTCCTCCTCTTCATCAGCCACCGCCTTCTCCTTGCTCACCTTCTCTGTCTCCACCCCCACCACCTGGATCAACTTGTCTGCATCCTCATTCTTCTGCTTCAGGTCCACTTCTTGAGCAGCCAGCTTGGCTTTCAGGTCATCCACCTGTGGCACGTTTCATTATCACTTCATTACTTCTCCCACGACTTCAGTACTTTCAGCTTTACAAGTCATGCTCTGCATAATGACATTTCGGTCATTGACAGACTGCTTGTGGGCGCTCCTGTAAGATAATACTATCCTCTTTGTTTGTTTGTCCAGTGTACTTTATGTAGTTATTTAGACTACACTATATATACCATACACAATTTAGGTTTTTGTAAGTACACTCTATGATGTTGGTACAACAACAAAATTATCGATTCATTTCCGAGAACATACTCCTGTCGCTAAGTAATGCATGACTGAATATAAAGGTCGAAGGAGCTAATAATATAAAGGGGAACGTGTCTCGGTGTGTGGCTCTGCAGCTTAGAACTTTGTGCCCATGACCAGAAGATAGCCGCTTTAGTCTCATGGTTGGCTTGGAGCCTTGAGCAAGTTTTACTCCAACTGCACCTGGGGGGCTGGACAAACTGCTGATCCTACATGCTACCTTCATAATGACAATAAAGGCATTCTATGCATGCTTAAAATAAAATACTGTATGAATTACAAGCAAGAATTAAGTTAAAGAATTATGATGAATGATCTGTGTAAAATATACATTTTTTGCAAACTGCAGCCTGGTTCTTCTCTATTTCTCTTTAAGGGCTTCTTCCTTGCCTTATGGGACTTCAGACCTGCTTCTAGGAGCCTGATACTAACTGTCCTAGCAGTGCATGTCACACCACTTAATGTTTCCCATTCCTTTGGAAGGTCCCTTGATGTCATCCTCCGATTCATGAGGCACTGCTGGACAAGCTTACGGCCATCTCTGGCATTAGAAAGTGGCTTCCCCCCTCTACCTGGCAGGGTTCTGGTCATTCCCAGTGTCTCCTGCTTCACCTTGTTCTTGTGTACTGATCTCTTAGAAACTCTCAGCCTGGATGCAGCCTGCCACGCAGCCTTCTGCCAGCAGAACCAGGGTTAAACCAGGATTTAACAATGCAGAGTTTAAAAAAAATATAGAGTGGTCTCTTAATTCTTTCCAGAGCTGTATATGAGAAATTAATGTATAATAGCACGAAGAAACAGGAAAAATAATAGGAAAAAAACTTACAAACTTAAAACTTACAATTCTTAGTTACCTCTAAGACATCGCACTATTTGGAAAACCTTGCATATAAACCTTATGAATAAACCATAAATAAGGTGCATCACTAATGTGATTTCTTCGTCTAACATTTAGTTTTTTGTCCCTGTCACCTCAACTGTCTAGTTTCTATTTGCCAGCCTGCCTAATCAGCAGCCAGGAACACTCACTCCACCTTCTCTTATTGCTGCGAACTCACTGTAGCCATGCAGTTGCAGTAATGTCCCTGCTTTCAGTGCATCCTCAGTGGATATCAACCACTTCAGCATTGTGTGCTGTCGATGTAATTAGTGCAGTTCTGTACTAGTAGAGTTTTCTGGACATATAAAGTTTAACTGATGGATATAAAGACAAAATAAAAATAATTTTAGCTCTGAATATATTCCACAATTAGGGCCATCCTCGATCAGCTGAACAATGTCATTTTTATGACACTATTTCGTGTGCAGGATTTGTCAGTAAAGCATTAACCAACTGAGCCACTGTAGAGCCCACCCTCCCGGGCGGGCTGCAACGGGGCTAAGAACAGCTGGGATGGTTTCAAGGGTTGGTTTGGTCTGAGATGGAGCCCCATTATGATACTGTATGTTTTCACAGGGCCCAAAATCACTAATGCCACCCCCACCACCAACACACTCACACTTCCCTACAGACTACAGTGTTTCCTAACGACCAATGCAATTACTAACTGTCCTAATTCTAAGTTGTTAGAAAACATCCAGCCATCTACCCATCACCAAGTATTTGAAGACTCATTATAAAGAATAAAGCAGTCAGCTCAAAAAGGTTTTGAATATTACAATGGTGAGGGTGATGAGTTTTAAATGGTGTTTAGATGATATTTATGATAGAAGGCTTTTCTTGGATGGAAATTAGCGTGAAAGATAAGCACCGTATATAAAAATCAGAAAGTTTCAACACCTCCAATAACAAAACATCACTAATAACGCAGATATGCATACACCAGGCACCAGACATTTCCTCTTTGCATATGATCACATTAATCAAAAGTGGAGTTCCTCTGAGTTGTGCTAATTTCTTTTGGGTAACATAATAACACAATGCAATATCACATAATCAGTTTGGTAACCTGAGGTCGATTTAACTAAGAGCTGTGTAAGAACTGCACATATGCAGTTACGGCAGCACTGAGACAGCACACAAATGCAAAAGCTGTATTCCTCAGAATAATGGAATATATGTAATGGCACATTTTAACAGAAGCTATAAATCTGCAGACATATTACACAATTATATTCATATATTTCCAGAGAAGAATGAGCAGTTTCCCAAAATAAACCTCTGGGGTGTCACAAACCTAAGACTGAGTTTTCTTTACTTTAGCTAATGTGGATTCTAGTATATTAGAAGGCATATACTGGGATTTTGGTAACATCTATATCTAACACTTAAAAAAATCAATGAACTATGTATTGGCAAAAAAAAAAATCTTAAATGATTTTCTTGTAATAATGTACACCTTAAAATGATGCATATGTAAGCAAACCTATACTCCTCCTCCTTGCTTACTCTTTAGGATGGTGTTCTGTTAGGGACTATCGGCATGTACAAGTCTTTCCAGCATGTCACATGCTTACCAGAGCGCTGCTTCTGAAAGCATCGCTGGCTCTTTGTGCTCCTGCCAGACTATAAGCAGAGGGCTGGGGAGGCATTCTTAAATTGGAAATAAAAGTTATTACCTGAAATTCCCTGTAGGCAACCTTAGCCTCAACCCCACTGACCCCCTTTAACGAACTGTCAAAATGACACTTAGGATCTTAACCTTATTTACCACCCACCCAGTCTAGGGGCCATAACTATTTATGCCGCCTGCATAACCGCGTAATCAGTAAAGTATTTAAAATTCTGAAAATACTTTTTCGAGTAATCTGTCAATATTTTTCACATATTTTTTGATTAATGAGCAAAAAAAAAAAAGACCAACTAAACAAAATATGCAAACCGTATATACTGGCTACTTGTACTTTTTCCACTTATACTATTTACATTTTTTACTACTTATACTAGACGCATACTTAAAAAATGTAAGCACATCTATATTTATATAAGCCTATGTTACTTGCCACTGTTTCATTTATATTTCATTCAATCTCCTGCGACTGACAATCACAGCTGTAAAACAGCGTATCATGCGGTGTTTTGGCAGCAGAAAGTCACAGGTACGATGCACTATGGCGGCACACTGCATCAGAAACTCATACACACCTGCTGTTACACTACTCATCTACTTTCCCCTTTGCTCTTGATTTATTTTTCCCTTTATCAATCACCATTTCCTTCACATTGATTTCTAATAATCTGGCGATGTGTAATATCTGACATCAAATTTGAGTGATCAAGTCCCTTTTCAATTTTAAGGCACTCAGAGACATGCCTAGCAGGTCATTGGGTCCCCCCGCACACGCACACACACACACACACACACACACTTTACTAAGATATTAATTTTGTCCCGTGCTAATGCATTCGTTTCCCAGAGAGAAGATTTCTAAAATGGTAATTGAATCATTAGAAGTGGAAAATGGCTTTTGACAAAGTATATTGAAAATTCCAATTTGCAAGTATAGAAAAATCTGATTTCGGAGAACTGCTCATAATATTGTACGTGAAAATCTCACCTATGGCCACAGTCATTACTAATGGAATAATGTCACGGAGTTTCCCATTAATCAGGGGGACCAGGCACGTGTATTCAGCTACAACTTCTCTATTTTCCCTCTTAACCAACCTCTTACTATCGCCACATGAAAATTATATGTAAAATAAATTATAAATGTGGTAAATAAATACTATACCTCTGCACAATATTTAAACGGTATAAACTGAAAAAATCCACATATCTATCATTTTTTATACCTACCTTATTAGGGAGACACATTAGAAAAATAACTAATAGCTGCCATGAGTTGGAAATTATTTTCTACAGTGTCAAATACACAACATGATAGACTGGACGGAGGAATTTATTACTCCCACTACTAACATCTGGATGCAATTCCATACACAGCTAATTGATTCAGTGTAAAGGGATTCACGGAATACATATCAAGCAGTATACTGTAATATGTATAAAATGGGATTCAGAGACACAGGTACATGTTCACACTATGTGTTGAACACCCCACATAACTATTTACACACCACCTGGCTCTACCCACCCACTGGATGTTTTTGGCAGGCTCTCATTGACATCACAGTCATGTTCCTTCTTTGCATCTTTCCTCCTTTTATATTCTATCTAGTCCATCCAGGAATTAACCTTTCAACCCCAAGTACCAGAATTATCCCCTTAATAGTTTTCTTGGAAAATATCATGCTAAATTCGAGACCTCATAACTGCAGTCTGTAGGCCTGCTGATGCAAGACCAATTTGTGAATTAATGAAACAAATTTAAAGGATACTGACACCATTATATAAATATGCATTTTTATAGAATAACCAAACAATTCCTATATTTGCTACACTATTGTTAATATTATTTCATCCATCCAACATCCAAGCACTTGTCCTGGACAGGTTGAGAGTATTGATATTATTGACAATATTTACTATTAAATGAGGGCTTCACAGTACCTCATACCTGCAGGTTTGGAACTCAGCTTCCACTGTGTGTGGGGGGGAAATGCATGTTATGTAAAGGCATGCAGTTAGAATAACTCGTGTTTCTTCATTGCCCAAAGAGTATGCTTGCCTGTGTGTGAGTGGGGGGTTGCATAGATGACATCTGTGGACCAAAATGTTCCCAGACTGTGGTAAAACCTGAAACTTCCTTACTTTTGGGGACAATTTTTCAGGTTCCCATTTGGATGACCTGTTTTCTAAACATGTGTGACTGCAATCAAAAAAGTATAAATGCAAAAAGACTTCTATATTGTTTGGTTACATAAGGGTACACAAGGGTGTAGGCCATCCCCAGTGATCCTGACTAGGAAAACCAGTTATAAGGTGGATAAATCGATTCAGAAATGTTTTGTTTACTGTCTGATTCTATCTATGTTTTCAGTAACTGTCATAAATGTTTGTGACAGTTCAATATGTGATTCATGGAAACTGGTGATTGTGTGTGACTCTGAGGGTTAAATCTATGTGTGTATAATTGCTCTACAGCAGGGGCGGGCAATCTTATCCGCAGAGGGCCGGTGTGTATGCAGGTTTTCGCGATAACCTTAAGGTCAGCTGTTCAAACCCAGGTGTGAGAATTCTTCAGGCAATTAGTCCTCTAATTAGTGATCTAATTAGGGAGTTGCAGTGAAAACCTGCATACACACCGGCCCTTTGCGGATAAGACTGCCAACCTCTGTTCTACAGTATACTAGCATTTACCCTAAGGGATACTCAGATTTTTTCTGTCTGCATATATATATATATACACACACACACACGCACACACAACCTTCATATATACACAAACATCAATATCTAACAAGCAATATGCTACTATTTATGAATTTTGAACCTGAGCCCTTAGATCATCCACAAAACTCATATTCACCTTGTAAAGTTGTGCCTTAAATACAGCTACGAATGGGCTTAATTCTGTAAACTCTTACGAATTACCCAGCAGATGGTTCAACTCTCCATGAGAGGGCGCAATCCCCAACCCTGACTCATCTATAGTCTTTGGAAGTTTTTGAATGTCTACAGCTGTCTACGACTGTATGTCTTCTGTAAATGTATAGGCTGATCTTGTTTGACTAGCATCTTTAAAGAAGTAGCACAGCAGTTCATTAGTGTTAACAAGAGTTTGCTTTGGGTATTCCAGTTTACTCCATAGTCCGAAAACATGTGGCTAGTCATAATGTCTTTCAACTGTGTGACCACCTTCCAGTGGACTGTAATCCCATTCAGAGCTCCCCCTGTCTGCATTTCCTGGAATAGTCTCCAGGTTCACCATGACAATAGTGGATGAGTTGGTAAAGAATGTATTGCCTTTATAGAGTCAAGGTAAGAAGCTTTAGTTTTACTAATATTCATTTCAAATTGTTCTTTCAATTGCAATTTCAGTTGTTAAAAAAAAACAAAACAAAAAACAATCAAATATTATATTCGTATAATCTAATATTCATATATTATAATGGTATCCCACTCATCCAATGGTGAATATTATCAGCATTATATTTGATTTAAATGTCACAGGAGATATTTAATTGCACCATATCAGATACAAGGTTCTAAAAATTAATTTTATTATGCTTCAATTAAATATGTCATTAGACAAAAATCAATAGACAAAACGAAGGGAATTATGAGCAATATTAATTCACCGCAGTATTGAAACAGTAAAATGATTGGAGTAAATGATTGGAGTTGTAAGTCATGTTCCCCCCCACATGACCCCAGTTTTGCATAGTGATAAGCTCATCACTGCATGTGCAATTCTATTTGTTGCCTTAGGAGAGAGACAAATATTTAAGGCTGTGTTTGTGAAAGTGCTCCAGCAACGACTCGGCTGACTCCTCCCCAAAAAAGCAATCAGGTGAACTGACGAAGAGATACAGCTCAGGCACTTCCACTTTCGGAACTTATTACTGAGATTTAAGTGTGGATAATAAAGCTTAATGATACTCCGAGGCACAAAAAGCTGCTGACGTCAGGACGGGGCCGTGCTCTGCTGCTGAAAAACAAGTCCTACACAGGATGGATTCCTCGCAAGCACAGGATGTTGCCATTGATGACAGGCTTTCAGATGAAGCCACAGTGATAGTAAGACGGCAAGTAAATGCACAGAAGTAATCCCTGAAATGAAAACACCTCACTAATTTCAGCCAGATGTAGAAATAAATATGCAACAATGACAGATAAAACCTGAAAATGTATCCATCAGCATATTGTTACTATATGCATACATTCACTTTTTTGACAACTGTGACTTTGTCCCCTGTCTACTGTTTGACATCTAAATGAGCAATGAAATGATGTTTTTTGAAGTAATGTATTTAACTAGTATTTAGGGTTGCATAAGTCAGGTGTCACCAGTTGTTCTGGATCCCTGTTATTCTTGTACTGATTATTAACCTTTGCAATCATGATGATCATCTCTATGGATGACTTCGTATTGCTAATTTTAACAACTAACAACTGGCAACTAACATCAATGTTAAGTCTGAAAATGAACAGAGATCAGTTTGTAAATTGTTGACACTGGTATATTTACTTCTCTGACAACAATCCACAAATGTCCATTTAGAACATTAAATCGTTCATTGATGACTGTAAAGTTTTTTATTTGTGGTGCTGGGGGTGTCTCCTTATGCTGTTTTAGGTTCATTTTGTAAAGTAGTTTCTGTGAAAATGCATTATTTGTCGCTCCTGAACTTACGGAATTTTGGGAGATACGTGCTTTTCACTGGACAGTGGTGATACAAGTAAACACAACTCGTGCTCATAATGTGATACAAAGACAAGCAATAGGGATTATATCTGTACTGCAGATACAAACACACATGACATACCTGTGAGGAAGTGCTGTTCAGCTTTTGTAGACCATTCTCAAGTCTCTCCATCTTCGTGGTCAGGTCTCTGCTCTTCAATGACAACAGGTTCTGGTACAGCTTGATCTGCTCCAGGAAGGACTTTGGTGTGGTGTAATTATAGCGCCTCTCGTTAGCGAGGTAGCTCCGAGAGGACTTGTTCACGCTGGTGTGAACATACGCCATGAACTTACTGACGGGCTCCTTTAATTCTGGCTAAATGCAGAGAGATACATTAACATCAATTTACACACATTATGCTTTGTGGATTGTTTTGTTTCTATTAAGGTTATAGCACATTCCCTCAAATAAATCATTGCTTCTAAATAACAAGTTATATATATAATTGCATTAAGATTTTTGTAACGTTTTTGCATCCTAAGCAGGTGTGATTAACGGCAGGGGAAGTTTCACAAAAATAAATGAAGGAGGGGTGTTGTTTTGCCCCCTGACAAACCTGTATGTGGTCGATATCCTGGAGAAACCGCAAGCTGACTGACTCCAGGGCCTCTTGTGGCCACTCGTGGAACCAGTTGATGGCTGTGCAGTTGACCACAGCTGGGAACTTTCTGCTGCGGACTCGCAGCTTGCTGCCCACTGGGGAGAAGCAGAGGGCCACCTACAGGGAATATCAGCAGGCAGTTATCGTGCATATGCAATCCTCCACAAAGCAAGGCTTTCCAGAGAGCCTCACTTCATCCTTACACATCTTACATACAAACAGGTCAAGCCTTAAAACAATTGATTTGACACTAATAACCACTAATGGACAATTTTTAACCAATTCTTTTTTTTTACCATTTAATATTTAAACTGAGCCATGCAATCAGTATTACAAAGGCATTATACTTCTATATAATTTAT
This sequence comes from Petrocephalus zakoni, assembly GCA_026774425.1. Taxonomy (NCBI): domain Eukaryota; kingdom Metazoa; phylum Chordata; class Actinopteri; order Osteoglossiformes; family Mormyridae; genus Petrocephalus; species Petrocephalus zakoni. The sequence goes on along the minus strand of JAODKN010000093.1, from coordinate 17,085,708 downwards.
AAACTTTATAATCTATAATCTATAAACTAGGCCACTAAAAAGCAGTTTTTCAAAACAAATAAAGCATCATTAAAATTAGCATAATGTCACATTTTTGGCTTGAGTGGAGATATATGTACCCCTCTTTGTGTTACAGCCATAGACATAGAATAAATCATCAACTTTTTATAATTATATCTCGATATGCATTCGAGTAGAAATAATTAAATTATGTTTTTGTGAAAAAGAGGAATTGGAGCCGAGAGCATTCGGATTAATTGGAGCGGTGACCTTTCAGGCTTCGCGTGCCTTTTATTCGCTAGTCAGTAATTGAGTTGGATCTATAAGCAAAACACTCAACTATTTTTTCAACAGCACAAGGACAGATGGAGATTATAGGGGAAGGCAGTCGAGATGAGAAAGAAAACATCTCCTCACACAAAGGGTCACGAGAGTTTGGAGTAAAGCTCCTTTTAGTAATGGGGACACAGTCGTGAGCTTTATTCAAGTAAGCGTCACTTAAATGTCTATCAACTCTAGTTATTAAATGTCAAAATGAGCAAGACAGGCTGAAAAACTGCTCATCATTTGCACATTATTTCAGGTCACAAATGAAAACCAAATGAACAAGATTCAGCTTCATGTAACGCACTAGACTGAATGGCATACATACATATACTGTATATAGCTCAAACTGGTGCATGCATATATATATATATATATATAGATATATATGCTCACTTTACCTTCAGCTGTCTGCGCACACGGTCAATGAAGAACTTCCAGCAGTTCTCCCTGGTGTCAGTCAGTCCCAGGCCTCTGACTTCATTCCTCAGACTTCCTATGATATTTTCAACTTCATCGTCCGGGAACAGGTCAGGAATCTCCCCTGTGTTGTATCATTGGCGCGAACACACACACACATTTTACAGTTGTCACTATCGATTATATCAGTAATACATAAATTAAATAGGTCAGTCAAGTAATCTACCTTTTAGTCTGACGATTAAGTAATTGTCTCTATATAATATAATATAATATAATATAATACATTTATTATATATAGACTGCAACTGGCACGAGGTAGGAACCAGCAATTGCAGGGTGTGCATTCAGGCACACCAATTCATTTAAGTTACATGTTTCTGGACAGCAGATGGAAACTGGGAAATGTGAAAAGCCAGACACACTAAGGGTGAACATGCAAACTGCACACACTGTTTCTATCAAGCTGTAACAGCGCACCCCGCTGTGGTGATGCTCTGCCCTCAATACTAGGCTTGCACATGCAGTAGTCACATGGCAAGGACTGCAAAAGTCTACTGGTGCAAACCATCAATAAGTTGTGCAAAATATTTCTGGTCAGTCATAGGAAATAAAATTAGTACATCAGCACTGACAACAAACACTGAGAAAGAAGAACTATGCTGACAACTGTACATTGCATTTAATAAGAAAACATCTAAAGTAACTTTTTTTTAAGAGCAGGTAAGCAAGGCAAAATTCCGGTACATCATATTCCTGGGACATGCTGGTACTTCTCGGCATTCTGCACATTTATAGCTCAGCGACATTCTCAAGGTTTGAAAAGTAGCAGCCTCATTTACATCCTGGCAGTCTAAGTGCAATACATAATTTATGTCTAACACAAATCAGGTGTATGTACAAATTAACACTACATTCTGTAACTAGATAATCTCTGCTTATGAGAGAATGCGCAAGGCCCAAAACGCATCCCCTTCAAATAGTTCACTGAATAACTACATAAAAGATCTTTAAGACACACTGTAAAATTGTTGCTCAGTCAAATACTTCAGAGGGGTATTCAAAAAAGAGGGTTCGGGATTCAACATGAACTCCAAATCGAATGAGCCTGAAATGACTTAAACGTGATAATCGGTTTCCAGGACTACTGATTACAATTTCTGGGGCTGAGTTTACTCGAATCTGAGTATGTTATACTCAGTGAAACACAGTCTTGTGGAACACCAAAAAGCCCTTACCGGCCGATTGCTGAGAAAAACAATTTGCCATAGAACAGATACTGTCAACTGAGCATTACATTTAATAAGAGAAAAAACAGACAGCTGTCATGACAACATCTAAGTAAACTTTTTTAAGAGCAGGTAAGCAAGGCAAAATAGGCCCGTAAAAACAAAATTCAAAATGGTAGGAATATTACCTCATATTTGTGATTAATCCCACTCTAGCTAATGGTTAATAATCATTATGGATGGACGGACGGATAGATGGCTGGATGAATGGATGGATGTATGGATGGATGGATGGATGGATGGAATGAGGTTTAGGGGGGTTTTGGACATACTAGTCCAATACTGACTTTTACATGTAATCACTGGTCTCTTCCCAGTCAGCAAAGGCATTATTGGTCTAGAGGTATAAGTGTACAGTATAAGTGAAAGAATGATTTATATGACTCGGGATTAAAAAAATGCTCTCTTCTGAGTTGCCTTTTATGGAACCATTCATAGAGACACAAATATGACCTAGTCTCCAAATAAAGCATATTAATCCTATAAAAAAACTAAATTAATTAAAAACAAAGGGAAAAACATAAAGTTTTTAAAGATGCGAGTACAATTACATGGTGTGTGCTGTTCTAAGTAAGAAGTTGAAAATGGGTGTTAAAATAAATAAGGTAAACTTTAATCAAATCAAATTAAACTTTACTG
>JAODKN010000093.1:17023456-17060705 GCA_026774425.1 Petrocephalus zakoni | reverse complement strand
CCCCTGCCCCCCCTCCACCCCCCCCCCCCCCCCCCCCCCCCGCCCCCCCCCCCCCCGCCGCGGGCGGCGCCCCCCCCCCCCCCCCACAGAGGGACCAAAGTAAAGAAAGCAGAGTGAAGGGAGCCAGAAAGCGGGGGAGAGGAGGCCGGTTTTAAGGCGAGATGTGAGGCCTGGTAGAGAGGGGGAGTTCCGAAGATGGGGGCGACCCTAGAGAAAGCTCCATCGCCAGAGCTGTAGATCTCGGAACAAGGAGCAAAAAGAGGAAATTCTTATTCTGTCTGACAGGCATTTCTATTACTCTATACCAATCCTAAAGGATCTTATATCTAATAATACTTGCTTACCATATATGTGTATATATATATATATATATATATATATGAATGTATGTAAGAAATTTGTAGCTAGAAATACTAAGAACAATTATTATTTTTTGTGATGCATACATATATTTATTCATGTAAACAGTGCCATGAGAGGTGCCATATTCAAATGAAACAATTTAAACTTATATTAGGCAATGCCAGCTGTTCTCTCCATTATAATTTTTTTGTATATCATTTCCTGTCATCTAAATTTGGTACTTACTATATGTTTCAATTAACTTTGCGGAAATTATACATGCTGCCACTCAAGAAAATAACTTTGTTTTGTCCTCTAAATTCTTAATGCTCCTGGTGTCTTTTTTCTCATAATCTCATAAGTTCCTGTACCAACAGCAGGAAATGATACCTTCACCTTCATTAGTCATAAACCTAATGTCCAATAACTTTTTTTTTTTTTGTCTCACAACGACCTATAAAGCCCAGTAATTTAAAGATGTTTGTCCAGCAAGTGTGGCAGGGTGGCAAACCCACTGGCATTGCTACTAAATTTTAATTGTACAAATTTATCTTAGCCACATACTGATTACATAGCACTCTTGGTAAACAAGTATAATTACATACAAGATTTCCTATATTAAGAATGAAAAACCGTACAGGTCCATGATAATATATTCACATATTTTTTCTTTGGAAATGTTTTCACCTGTATTTATGCTAACATTCTCTAACCAGAGAGATAGGGGTAACCCAATATGCCTAAAGGATCAATTCAAGGAGCAAAATATTTTTTACAACTTTTAATAATTCTTTAAATAGTTATCTTAATTACAACATCAGCCATAAGCTCACCTGTACAGCAACGACAGAGAGCACCTCCACAGAGATTCGGTTGAATTCGTCAAAACACCCCCAGGCTCCTGTTTGTGCTAGGCCTTTATAAATATTCCCACAGGACTGAAAGAGTGTTGGGGAGAGATTACAATAATAAGGCAATAATAAGTCTTACTCGGCAGCACAGTAAACAACACTAAGTTCAGATTTATCCATCAATTTTCCATAACTACAAATCCAGGGTAGGCCGGCGGAGAGCCTAGGGCCCATTCCAGGAATGATAATCCCAGGGGACACGGGAGATGGGATGTCAATGCTTACCGGGGCACACACTCGTACACACTATGGGCAATTTAAAAAAACGAATTCACCTAACAGCACGTTTTTAGGCCAAGGATAAAAAACAGGGTAACCAGTGGCAGTCCATGCGGCCAGAGAGACGACAGAAATCCCACAAAAATAACCTGTAGAAAAAACCCTGGTCATACCTGAGGTCATAAGGCTGCCTACTGAGCCAACATGCCAAACAGTTATTTTGAAATCTTTATAAATAAAAATAAATACATTTCATGTCTGCAATAGCACACATTATACCTTCCTTCACTGCCTGCATACTTACAAGTGAATATTAATATGGCTGGAAGTTATCCTCTGGTAGAAAAGGCAACCCTATACACAAATTTCAAAGCCATCTTTTTATATCAGTCCGAAAAGACTATTATAAAAATTATTACTCTAAACTGCTTAAATTCAAACACTGCATCATAGTTAATGCTCCATAATTGTGATTGACAAATATAAACTGGTTTTGGAATAATTTTGCATATTTAACGTGTCCTACAATCAGGGCCGGCTATAGCTATAGGTAGTATAGGCAGGTTCTTAGGGTCCGTATTACCTCATTGCAGAGAACGTGAAATGATAATTAATTTTCTTAAAGGAGGCTCTCCCAAGTAAAGCTATGCCTAGGGGATCTGAAATGGAAGAATCAGCCCTGCATACAGCTCCTATTTAGAATCTGTAGCCCAATTTAACCCATATCAAAAGCTTGTCGTTTTGTCTCTATTGACCATACAATATTTTTGGGGAATGGGTAAGTGGCCAAGTCATAAAAATGTTGGGTAGGAAAGTGAAAGTCAATTCAGCCACGACCTGAGTCAAAAAAATCTAATTCCATCAAACAAACTAATCCGCCTCATTTGTAAAGATATGAGAGCTTTAAACAGCTTAATAAACAGCTGTTTCTATGGCTTACACTTTTGAAAAGGAGAGGAAAAACATCAGAATTAACTAACATGGTTTTAGATCGAAAATACTGAATTGTCAAAGCTTTATCAATGTTGGCATAATTGAGTTTTCCTCCCACAGTCATTGACACTTAGGATATGGCTAATACGACACGTGGACACATGCAAGACTTACAGTATTGTATTTCCGATGAAATCAGTGAGTACTGTCATCAGCACAAAAAACATGTTTCATCAAATTCACTTGTGCCCTAAAATTGTTTTCCAAATAGATTCTCTTGTACTAAATGTGTTAATCATAGGTACCAATAAATCATCACTCTTGCTTTCAACACGTATGAAAATGAGTGATTTTGGCCATTTTTCCATCAAAGAATGTGGCTTTTCTCAAGTTTTTAATTCAATGGAAAGCCATATACTTAAGCAGTGTTGCTTAATTTGCATAATGGTTTAGTATGCAAATCAAGATATGTAAGAGCATCCTAGCTTCACACAGAATAGCCAGTTAGATTTTTTTCAATGAAATGGGTTTCATAAATGTATGCATTATAAATGTAGATTGGCAGTTTTGTGAAAGCTTTTATGTTCCATGTAGACAGATAAACGTGATTAATTTCATAGCGAAGCAAATGGCAGTAGGGCTATTAAGACAAACATGAAAGATTTAAACATAAACATATATTCAGCAATCACTTTTACATTTCTGTTGCCTTCATACATGATAGACTTATGTATCTCACGGTGCTGTAAAAGTATACCTTGTAGTCCATCTGTTCGGAGCAGTTAAAGACATAGACCATAATACCCAAGGCTCGGCCTAAATCCTTTGTGGTCTCAGTCTTGCCCGTGCCTGCTGGCCCAGCTGGAGCACCGCTCATGGTGAGATGCAGGGACTGTGTCAGGGTGATGTAGCACCTAGCACGTCAAGCCAAAAGGGATGGAAAAATGTTTGCACGCTTACCATAGGATGGAACTAAATATTAATTTTACATGACCACACCATGCTAATTATCCATTGAAAATGATTTAAATAAAGTAATCTTCCAAAAAATAACTCAATTGACTTAAATAGACATAAATATAATCCTAATAACAACCAATAATAGCAAAAGATCTGAGCATCTTCTGAGATGGAAACCAAAACGTCAATGCCTCTAATTTAACTGTTGAAATAATGTCAACAACGGAACAGCGGAATACATGGGAATTGATTTTTGGGGCATTGAAACATAGAGGTTGCTTGACAGTATACAAAATTATTCCTGACAAACCAAAGGTCATTTTCTGAACCATAATCTATATTTGGGTAATATAAATCCTTTGATTTGCACTTCTATGATTTATGTAACTAATTCTACGTCTATGCATAATCTACATCTACAAGTAGGTTTAAATTAAAAATAAAATGTCTTATCGCTTCAGGACCGGCCCACTCCACTTCTAATACAGGTCATAAATCTATGCTGAGTAATTAAAAAACACTTCTACCTGTCTGTCAATGGGGTGATAACCAGACGTGGTGTGTTGCCAAGGTATTCATAAGAGTACAAGAACTGTGCATCACAGATATTGGCAAAGCAATGCTTTTTGTCATCACCCCAGCGATGGCGGAGCTGAGACAGCCACAGAAATGCTTGGGAATTCTCCACCTGTGAGCAGAAAGAGTGCAAGGCAAGCAGTTATACTGTCTCAGGCAGAAAACATTTACAGTCTGCAAGAAAAATGGAAGGCGTGCCAGATCTCATCAGCCGAGCAGTTTTTATTAACACATGCAGTGTTCCCTGGTCTCTACTAAATGCTACTCCGACATTGTTATTCACCAAACACCCCCAAATGTAATATTTCGAGTAGATATTTTGTCTCAGGATTTAATTGCGACATTAACCACGAGGCAAAAAAGCACATATTATAAGCGTCGATTTTGTATTCAATCAGAAAAACTTCAAAATCCAGTTTTGGCAAGCTGTCATAACTCTCACCATTTAGGATTATACTGTATGCTTGAATGCCCTGAGTTCCCACCCGAGTCATATTTTCATGTATATGCAAAGAAATCTAGCATATAGAAATGCGGCACGACACTTTCCTATACCTTCTGAGAGATGATTTTCGCAACCACATCTCTGGCATGTACGTCTATGGTGCAGATGGTCATAACTTTCTGACGATCTCCGGCCGAGAGCTGGCCAATCAGCAGAGTGATGAGAGTATTCAGCTGGCTAACTTGTTTCTTGTAGTAGTCCTTCATGGCATTCTCGTAACCTTCTTCGAGACGGGAGAAGGCAATGCCGACCTCCGTAGTCCACCATATCTGGGTGCATGTTAAAGCCACCTGTACATTCGGGAAAAACAAGACAGGCGAATGAATACACCAAGAAAGAGAAACATATTCGGGTTCTTTCCTTACTCCTCATAATCATACCTAAGAAAATACATCACACGACTTCTACTTTACATAATTCGTGAATGTAATTAAAATGACAAAATGGCCATTATGATCTAGATTAAAATGTCAACACTTGACTCATTTAGTTAACTGATATTGAATTCCACATTCCAATTTCAGACTGCTGTCCACAATAAAATCATCTCAGATAATTTATGGCATTTCATTCAGAAATTTAAAGAGTTCCAGCTTTAAAACACTTCATTTTCCTGCATCTAACTTGCGAAAAGGGAACTGCATACAGTCAATTAGAAATCAAATCTGCAGTACCCTCCCAGAAGAAATCGGAAAAACAATATCCATATACATTCAAAAATACTGAGTGTTTACTACAATCTGAAATCATGTGATACTACATCTATATTTTCATCCTCCATAATTGCACACTATTGAATCGGAACAGACAGCACCTGCGCAGGATAATCAAACAGCCACTGCTCCCTAGGTTTGTCCTCATAGGCCGACACGGCCTCCGTCATTTCATGGCGCACCGTTGACCTCATCGTGTCCAACAGTCGATTTAGCCAAGCCTCAACCTAAAAACACAACATGTACTGAGTGTCAGTCACATAACAAGCAATTTACAATATACATACCGCATTATTCATGTATTTATATGTATGAACATGATGCACATTAGAGAATCAGAGAATACTGGCACAGCTTGTGCATAAACATGAACAGTAAATCAGGAAATAAATACTACAATCTTCAGCATCTCAGTTAACTGATATTATCTTACAATCAGTTATAATTACCCACCACAGCAGCAATAATGTACTGAAAATATATTAAAAACAGATTAAACTTCCTAAATGGGATGAAAAATGTCTAATATTTCAATGTGCCCGCAGAAGTAAGACACTTGTTGTGACCTACCTGGCCAGTGCAGTCACACGGCTTATTGAAAGTAACATATTCTTCCTCCTTACTGTACATTCCCAGGCCTGTCTTGGTGGGATTGCCATCCTGGTCCAGCTGAAACTTCATCTTTGCAGTGTTGTCAAACAACTTGGAGAGATGCCGCTGAACCTGGAAACCATATCCATATGCACATAAATTTCTGAAGACACATGGCAACACTACAATACATGATGACAGTGCTGTGCACTGTAAATAAATATGTATGTACGCCAATGCCATGCCATGTCCACTGGAGTAGATATATTCAATCTTGCTGAATACACAATGATTGTTTCCCTCATTCAGAACAGTGTCAGTTTCTACATTTCCGACCTGATGAGGGCTGGTGCCGTTGGAGAGGATATCCAAGAGATCAGCGGAGGAAATAAAGTAGAATCTGGGGAAAGCCAGCCTTTTGGTGTCCAGGTATTCCGCCAGGGCCTTCTCACACAGAGACAATCTGAAGGCAGATGCATTTTTACACTGTTGTGCTGCACCAAGGTATTTGAAACTCTCATACTTATCTTTTAAGATAAGTGTTTGCTATTTGTTTATTGCTATTCCTTTCTCTGAGATAGTACTAAAATAATTCACAGCAATGATTCTGTAATATACAGATATGACATGACAAATTGCTTCTAAAATGTTCTTGAGAAATACACAGACTGTAAAATATATTCCACTGAAAAATAATTAAAACCACAATGGAAGTGAATTATACCACCTACCTGCTTTGAAGATCCTCCATTTTAATGTAAAGGCCAGGTTTGTTACTGGCTTCCACAACATTAGGAGTGTTATTAGCATCGTAGGCGAGTTCTTTGAAATCCACATCTATACCTTCAAAACGTTTGGAATCCTTTGGAGAATTCCGTGTGGGAATACAACACAATTAACTATTACACAGTCATCATGACATATTAAAATCTTATTTCATTAATAAAACCTGTTGTACGAGCAGTTTCATTCAACGACTCAAATTAAGTAAAACAGTGAAATATAGTGCATGACTAAAAAATGTACAAAAAAGTTGTTACTATAATTAAGCTGAAATAAATTTACAGCACAGCAGTATTGGATATTGCTCTTATGTAGTACGATTCAACATCTCCCTTTCCTGAACTGACCTCTGGGAGCTGAGCACGTATATCCTCTGAGCCAATGAAAATGCTCTCTAGATGAGACCAGGTCCTCTGCACTTCAAACCAGATTGTGATAACAGAGTCCGCAATGGAAAGCTTCCTCTGCCAGGTAGAAACTTCCTCCAGGAAGAAGGCGATGTACTTAGAAGACATGAGATTCTGTAGCTGCACCTGGTTATCCTCAAGAATCTCAATCAGTTCTTCATCGGATTTAATTAAGGGCACATTCGTACGATGGTGAGGCTCATACTGGAACTCCATACCTCTCCAGGTAGTATTCAACTCCATCAGGACCTTCTCCATGCCCATTTCCTTCACTGCTTTGTCCACAATGCCTCGAACCTCATCCTCAAATTGGTGCAGGTTGAGCTGCAGCAGATCTGCCAGGGTGGTGTCCTGGTCCATAGTGAAGCGCACCCCAGTGGCCTGCATCAGCTGATGCCAGTGTCGCTCTCGGATGGCAGGGTTCTGCAGTTCCCCCACTGCCCTCAGTGAAGTTAGGATGTTCTTCACTGCGCGGTCCAATCCCGAAAAGGCGTCCCACGCTCGCACTTCCTTGTCCAGGGCCCGGATGTCCTTAGAGAAGCGCTTGCACTCCAGCTCCATGTCTTCCACGTTTATATCACGCCACTTCGTGGTCTTCCAGTCATTCATACTGGAATCCACCACGGTGATCATATCCCAGAGTTCCTTGAGCAGTGACACCTCTTTGCGACACTGCTTTAATTGCCGATAATCTGGGACATTAACCTCAAAGAGGGCTGCAGATTCTATAACTGAGGCCATGGTGCCTTCTTTCTCCTGAATCTGCCGGTGAGCTAAGTCTAGCATATGATATGGGCTTTCACTGTCGAACCTAAGAGATAAAATAAATGGAAAGAGAGTTTACAAGTGAGAATATGACTAAAGGGGACCGGGAGCACCCAGCACAGACTAGATTCTAGCAGTGACAAATGTGTACCTCCAAAAATTAGCACCAGTATTCATTCGTACATCATTTGAACATAATGTGCATAGAACGTAACGGCAATCGCTGTATCATTACGGAGGTCCATCTGCTTGTCCAAGTATGATAAATTACTACATTCTGGTGTAACCTTGCAGAAGACTGTTCGTAATATTCTTTTCAATGAAACTGCATGTTATTAATGATCTATATAAAATGTTTTTTTTTTCCCCCAACAAGCAATGAGAAGCGAACACAAAAACGCACTCTTTGCCCAGCGACTAGTGTCACGCGTCAGTCTGGTTATGGAAGTGGCGTCCCTGGCGTTTTACCGAAAGGGCCCTTCTTTGCGGAAGCTCTCCCGGAAATGGTGCTGCTCCACGTCGAAGGAGGCGCATTTCCTGCGCAGTCGGGCCGCCTCATTGGCCTGCAGCGGCGCGACATGCTGCTTCATGGCCACAGCCTGCTTCTTAATGCCGTCCCACTTTTCTGGCAGTTCCTGCGGCAGAGCGGACCGTCGCATTCATGGGCTACCCGGCATTTCACACCTCTGACGTGGCAATAATTGCATGGTGAGTGACAAAACCAACAACTGCTCAGCCCTTGGAGGAGAGTACTCGGGCACCCCTGTCTTAGGCTGAAAAATGTCAGACATGTTCATTCAGCTCGCTAAGGCTTACACTTTTGACTTTTGTAATTTATTTTGTAAATAATACCACATTCAGGGAAAGATCTTGGGTTTCCTACTCAGTATAGTTCTCACACACAAAACCATATGCAATATTCAGATATTTACTTACTGCAAACAATGTTAATTTGCTACTATACAACAATTACCATGTACACACGTGTACATATACTGTAATATAGTGGGAATTTACATTTTACTAATGTTTTGTCTTATCGGCTGTGCAAATCATAACAACACCTGCCCCTTAGTAAAAGTGTAATGTATAAATGAATGCATAAATTACACATTAAAATTTGCTATTCTTAGAAAGACGGTACCTCTAATTGTCTGTAAACCTCCTCTGGCAGGTCCTGCTCATACGTCTTCAAAAGCTCTATGGTGTGTTGTAGAGGCTCAAACATCTCATCCGTGCCGTTCTGCCTCTCTCTCACTGCCATCAAGTGCCCCATCACATCCACCAGGCCACTATAGTCCCCTTCCTCCACCTTCCTGCTCAGCTGCGTTTCAGTGACCTTGATGAACTTCTCCAGGTCCGAAAGGCTATAGGTGAAGTGCAACAATAATGCTCGGAATCCATTCCATCATCAAGCTATCAATTTTCAGCAACTACTAGCTGATTCTGGGTGCCTCCAAACTCCATTGCAGGCACACAGTACATACGAACTCTATCAGAGACATACAGGAAAACACACCAACAGTCACACACCAAGGGACGTTCAGATCTAGTACTTTCCCTGAATACCACAGCTCTAGCCTTGGAAGTCAACAGCCATTCATCCATCTATTTCGTATACCTGCTTTTCCTATGCAGGGTTCTGAAATATAATGCGATATTATCTGAATGCTGAAGCGCTCCTGTTCCTTACCTGTGTGTGACATGGTCAATGAGGTGCTGCTTAAACATGAAACCCCACTTCTTGATAATATTTAGCAAGGCACTTTTAAAGGGGCGGGCATCAACTCGCATCCAGCTATCGAACACAACAATGGGCTCTAGATGCTGGACTTCATCATAGATCTTCTCGTAAGAATCCACTTGCTCCTTGAACTGTTTCAGGGTGGGGGGGCTCTGAGGAACCCCGTCTTCTGCGTGGGCTTCTATTTCCTCGCTAGTGAGCACGTGGCCGTACAGCAGAAACTGCCGCATGAACTCTTTCCTGTCATCGACGTACAGGTAAGCGTACTGGTCAAAGCCGCTGCAGTATTCGCAGCACTTGGACATCCCATGGCGCACATTGTCTTTCAGATGCTCCCGCATTTCAGCCAGATCAGCCATATCCTCCATATCGGCCTGCGGAAAGATCAAAAAAGTGAAGAGCGTTTCCGTATAAGATTATTAAATCATAGCCGAAATACTTATCAGTATCAAAGCTAAGCCATGTCCAATCCATTTTTAAGAACACGATTACTTAAATAAGCCTTAACAAACACTTATAAGTGCTTCATATCCTCTGCACATATATAGCATATCTGTGCATAAGGCTATTGATAATGAGAGCTCTGCTTCAGCAATTTGGAACTGAGCCTTTATATTCGTCTTTCGCTGACATTGAAGGGACACAGACAGACTCCTTTCAAATATTTTGCCAGTACCGTGATCAGACTTTCTTTACAATTGCCCAATACCTGGTAATGGGGAGCATCGTGGTGCTCAGCCAGTCGTGGGATCAGTGACGATACCCTGTAGATATCATTAGTGATGCCTTCGACCAAGTCGTAAAAGCCATCACTGGCCCCAAACTCCAGCGAGGGGAAGAATACCACGTCTGGGATACGTAGGTCTAGCTGGACTTCAAAAAGAGGTGCCAAGCCAGCCCTGGAATCTGAATAGGGAGAAAGAAATTTGCTGTTCAAATTACATCATCAGGATCTAAAAGTTAAAAGGCTTAGAACATTCTTACCTGTATTATCCAAAAGGAACTTCAGTGAGCACTCGATGCTGTTATAGAACCCATCAATAACCATTTCATCAATATAATCAACATAAGACCTCCATGTCTCTGAAGCAGGATCAGCTTTAAAAAGCCCCAGATTTTCCTGTAATGGAAAATGCAACACAACTTGGGCGTATGCTCTACTTGTTTAAGAAAAAAACACAAGTTTCCTTGCAACAAAAGTGTCTTTAATTTAAGTGCCAATACTATCAGTACCTTTAACAAGAAATGGATTCTGTCTCCTGACTCTCGAAACTGAGTGTAGCGTTTTTCAAGCCTGTCCGTTAAGTCATCGAGGTTGATGAGGGTGTCTTTCTTTCGCTCCTTTCTCTCAAAGATGGGAGACACCCAGGTCTTCATGATACTACGGATGTCCTCGACATTGTCTTTCACCTTCTGTAGGCATCTCTCAAGGTCATGGACAGCTTCCCGAACTTCCTGAACGTAGTCCCAGATCCCTATTCACATTAACATAATGAAGTGCCTCAGTAATCACAAGTAATTAGCTTTGGATGGAACAAAAATAATGAATAAATTGCAGTAAGGTTTTTCCTTTGCTATTCAGCAAATTTTAATATACGGACTGTCAAAGTATTTACAGGAATAATTTAATGAGCAGAAAATGACTGCGATTTCTATTTACGAAATAAGCATATAATAATAAGGGCAATTTCAAGCAAACATGAGCTATACAAATTACACTGCTTTAATTATACGAAAAATATGAGATTGTGAAAAGGAGCAAATTAAAACCTCACTACAATAAATATGGTAAATTAAGTTTTATTTATTTTTTTTTGTCTCCCAGTTCAAATTGCTTGTCAGTTTCAAATAAGTTTGAAAAAAATATATATAATAAAAAATTACATTACATTTGTAATTAAATGAAAACGAAAACAAAAATTTGAGACAGGATGGATTTTCAAGTGTATTTCTACCCATCTGTTTTGTCAAATAATTTCATGGTGCACAAACATTTCTCATTTTGATTTATTGTTATATTGGACTTAAGAATTTTGACATTTCTAAGACTAGCAACCTTAAAACTTCTCTGGTGGTGGAGCCTCTTCAAAGAAATCATAGGGAAATGCAGACTCTTCATAAAACAAATTCTCTCGCATCAGCTGAGAGTTTAGAGAGAAAGAAGCTCTTAGTGCTCCCCAGTTTAGCGCGTGATTTTGCATCACGCCGGTGTTATTGCATCCATTCATTATGACAATCATTGTCATATGGGGGAAAACATTAATAGAGGAAGAGTAACTGAACCTACCTTCACTTTTCCAGTTGATGGACTTCTCGGCCTCTATTAAGCGAGCATCGATTTCTTTCACTTGTCCCTGTACCAGCGGGTACTCCACCTCGAGTACTGTCTGAATCACCTTGTTGTACCAGCTAGCAGTGAGCTCTAGATTGGCAACATACTGCTGCAGAATTTCTTTGCTGGAGTAGATTGCTGCTGCTGAGTTTGGGATGGCCTCAGTCTGACTCGATTCCAAGTATTTCACCTCTCTCAATACAGATACTAACTGTATGACATAAAAAAATACAACTTTTAATTAAGAGAACACCTACAGTATACCAGGGTTCCCCAGTTTCAGTCCTGGAGGGCCAGAATCCAACACAGTCTGCAGATTTTCCTGCTGAAACACATCTTAATCAGCTAATTACCAGCTTTAGTAGGAGTGTTTGATCAGGCAAATCTGCAAACTGTATTGGATTCTGCCCCCCCAGGACTGGAACTGTGGAACCCTGACTAATACTTATGGGATTTCTATACTTTACAGTATAATATATAATATTAAACATATGGTGGGTTGCCAAATTGAAGTGGCAATCTTCAATGTAACTTAACTATCGACTGTTAAATTATAATCACAAAAAAGCCGCTAATAAATTAAATGGTAGCTGAAGTTTATTGTGGTTTCTCTTACCTGGGGGTTGAAGTTGACGGTGATGAGCCTCGTTTTGGGATCTCTAGAAATTAGAGGCTGAGTAAGGTTGTACTGAGACTTCTCACCCACCGCTTCGGCCCAAACGTCATACAACTTACACGAGTAGCTGGGGCAACGTTAGAAAGAAACACCCATAAGCATAATTTACCCACACTATATCACAAACACTTAATATAAACTCTCGATTAAACATGCCTATCACAATACCGCAATATATATTCGCTGGAAACTTCAAAACAGACAAACTTCAAGCAGAGAGTTTGAAGTATAATGAATTAATTTTACAACATCATGACGTAAGCCTTGATGCTTATATATTGCCAAAAGTAATTATTGTACAAACAAATATTTAAGTGTTATAGTCGGCTGGTCTATTGCAATGTTTATCCTCCTAAGAAAGAATAAGGACGAGAGAAAAAAAAAGAGACAAATCTGTGCCTGCTGCTATGATTTACTAGAGAGACGAGTATTGAATATAACCCACCATAAGACCATTCCAAGCAAACCTGCAAAAGTCACTGAAAGATACCGAAAGAGAAATGTACAGTCTGCATCTTATTGAGCACAGCAGCAAGGCTGTTCAACAAGTCCCCGAACTGCCACATTAATCTGTAAATAACCTAATTACAAGGACTCATATAAAGAGGTCTATATTGGATTCCCAAACCCATCAGGATTTAGTTTTATTTCTCCATAGCCTCAGAACAAGGGCAGTAGCAATCAAATGACACAATAATAGTAATACATCATACGCCTCTTTGTTGAGAGGTAATGACTGCAGATGTTCCTAATTGGCCCGGCCAGAGTGTTATAACTTGATAGCGAACACTCCCTCCTAACACGAGTTCTCATATTCACAACACTAAAAATTTGGTGTTGGGCCTGCTTGTTATTTTTCATTTGTTTATTTATTTATCTGGCCAGTAGAGAAAACGGAAATCTTGTCTGGAAATCCCCTTGTGAGGCAGAACCACTCACTTTCAGGCACATATTCGCTCACACAAATGCGCGAAAGCTCCAAAAGTAGTAGGCAGAGCGAAGGGTGCTTTGTCTACAAAGATTTTAAGCTTGTTAGTTTTCTGAGGGTCATCCCTCAGAGGATAGACACTGAGAAATGTCAGTGAAAGGAAAATACCAGACTC
Source organism: Petrocephalus zakoni (assembly GCA_026774425.1). Taxonomy (NCBI): domain Eukaryota; kingdom Metazoa; phylum Chordata; class Actinopteri; order Osteoglossiformes; family Mormyridae; genus Petrocephalus; species Petrocephalus zakoni. The sequence continues at coordinate 17,047,145 of JAODKN010000093.1, read as the reverse complement.
TTAAAGGTATAAATTCACAGTTCTAGCGGTTAAGTGTGCCACGCATTTCCAACTTTTATCATTGTGTATTTATTGAACGTTGCCTTATATAAAGATCCGTAATCTTTTAGGGAGTTTGATTGACTAAGAGCAACAGTTCAAGAAGGCAGTGTATGATTTAATGAAACAGAAATACCGTAGTCATTGACCTAAGGCAGGGGTGCTCAAGTACTCTCCCCCAAGGGCTGAATTCAACCATCAACATAAAGCAAAGGACAAGTAGGTTAGCCTCTTCTGGTTATGCAATCAGTTTCTGTTGTACATGCATAATTATAACTATTATTACTGATTTGTTATTATGAGTGGAGCTCTGTCAGTGATGACAAATATGTTTTTGGCTCAGTTTGTTTCTCATGAACATCGACAGCCATTCATTGCCAGTCCTGTCAGAAAATGAGTCAATGAGCAGTAACATCAACTCCACTTGCTTAGGTGGCTGAGTAGAATGGACAGGCAGTTACCCAACAAAACATCTACTCGTCTCACTGCACTATTATCTGATAATGGTACTTGCTTTAAAGGGGCAGTTCACCCCAAAACTGAGAAGAGATATGTTTTAGAGAGGCTTTGGTCTATCTAAGTCCATGTAGGTTGTTCTACTGAGAGTTACTTAATTCTGGAGATATTGCCCATAGAAGTGTTGGGTTTTTCTCAAATACTGTATAATGTTTCACACACCAATCGCATCACTGCACAGAAGGTGTGAGCACAACCACGATGGCGATATCTTCAGCGCAGTCATACAATTAGTGTGTGCTTCATGCTAACACTAAAGAGCTCACTACAAAGTCTGTGGATTATCTTGATTAACCAGGTCATGATTTCTGGCAAGAGATACTGCTGTTGAATTCTTCAAAGGTATTTGTTGGTACTTTAAACAACAAGGAAAGAATGCCATTAAGTCCCATTATATCTGACAGAAGATCGACATTTCTTTAGCCAATATCTCCAAAACTAGGCAACTCCCAGCAGAGCAACCTGGATGGATAGACAGCACTAAAGCCCCTCCATACAGTAATATCACCTTTTCAGCTTTTGGGTGAACTGCCCATTTCACAAGTGTACCACTTTTTTCTTTTTTTCATCGTGACTTAATACCTCTTCTACCGCGTCAATCGCTCACATTTTCATCAACATTAATTTATCTTTTCTAAGTTACATGAAACACATAGAGATCCCATGGGTACATTCTTTTGTGCAAATGTAATTTTAAGATTGTGGTACTGAAATAATTGTATGCAGAAATCCAACTCATGATCACATGTTTGAGACTCTTGCAATTTTGCAGGATAGTTGTATTGGTTTATATTAGGTACGTTGGAAAATGCTAGAATCTGAGGGCATTGCAAACTAGTCAGCTTACCGTTGTTGGACCTGTGAAAAAAAATAAGCTAAACTGGTTCATCTGGTCAGAATTAAATTCCCTGTTTCTGTTACCAATTCTAAACTCTGTAACACTGGCCTTAACTTTTAGGCAAAGAAGATGCACGACGTTTGTTTACTTTAAACTTATCTTATACCCCATAGATGTAACAGTTGGCTACCTCTTCTGCTCTGATTGTGCAATTTTCTAGGTAGGCCTAATCAACCCATACGCACTTATTACGGCCAAAGTGTTGGCAGTGGGCCAGTGGTTTAACGCTCCACTTATTAGGGAAGCCTGGCTTCAAGCTTTCAGGTTCAAAAAAGAGTCCTGATTATACCCTAGTACAACTTTTACAAATTTACTCTAGTAAATAAACATCTGCAACATGGGAAGCACTACAATTTCCTTTGGACAAAAGTTTCTACTAAGTAACGATCTAAAACATTCAGACATTCATTCTGAAAAGAAAAAAATATGTGAAATTTGCAATCACAACTGTCTTTTACCTTTAAAAACAACTATACGTTTTCCATGGCATCTCTCTTTGTCCTCAGCCATACATGAAATGAGTATCAGTGGGGAGGGTTAATGAAAAGTTCTATAAGGTCAGAGAAGAAAATCTGTAAAAATACTGACCTGTTAAGTAACCTCACCATTTCTTCATATTTCTGGATTGTTTTCTTGCCTTCAGCAGACTCAATGCACCTGCTTGCAGACAGCAAATGTGAGACATCTATAACTTGCCGGGAACAGTTCGGTAAACTGAAATGTAAAAAAAAAAAGTTAGGAAATAGAAAGAGGGCAAACTTACGGGTGTGTGATGTGCCGGATCTTTCCAAAAGATATCTGAATGCGTTCCTGCAATTGCTGAACCCATCGCAATCCCCCAGCGACAGCGGGCATGTTCTTATGGACCGGGGTGTAACCTTGGCAGGTAAAGATGTGCATGCAAGTAATAAAAATGTATGAACACAACATAAAGCAAAAAAATGTGTACGCATCCCAGTATAAGTAAGTTACATGATAACAAAACGTTCTCACCAAGCTCCTCCTCCATCTGTATATGCTTGTTGTACAGCACTTTACAGCTGTCCAGATCCAAGTCGAACATCCTCACTAATTGAGGGTATCTATCTTGAACACCAGCACTAATCAAGGGTCGCTCAAGAAGGCTGCTGAACATATCTATAACCTATGGGAAAAATGCACAGCAATCCTTCTGACCAGCGCTAGGGAGTTGTGCGTTATTTCTGTTTGGACTGAATATCTGTTAAAATCAACATTGGGTATATAACACCTGTACAGACCTTGACATGCCTCTTTTCTTAGTATGAGGTTTCAGCGTAATATACAAGGAAGATTAAAGGATTAACACTGTGCTTTCATAGCAATCCTTTTACAGTTCACTATCAAAAAAACAGTACCCAAACCATGTGTGTGTGTCTGTGTACCTGAGAGCAATCTGTTGCTACGGTAACATTACGCTTACCTTGAAGGCATGCTCCAAGCCTGAAGAATCATCAAAAGCCTGGCAAAAGACTGAACTCAGTCGTCGATCTATGTCTTCGACTTTGTTCCTGAATTCGCGAACACCTGTTTCAAAATCCTACAAGGCCCACGAAACAAACACTTGCTGAGTTAATAAATATAACTACAGGATTTTAAATGCGATTTCTTGTTTTTCCTTATTGCAAACAAAGAAACAAGGTAGAAAACAGATAAATGAATCATACCAAGTTAGAAGCACTGAGACAATCATAGGACTTCTCTGTGAACACTTTGTACTTCTCCAGGAACTCCTCATACATGTGAAGGACCTGCTGACTCAGTATCTTTCCACGCGTCCCCCCAAACTCAATCTTCTCCAGCTTCATCATGTCCAGGGCCATAAGCAGAAAACCCTATAATGCAAAATGGAATAAGATGGAGGACACTTGCATATGCATATATTACATGATAGTTACTACAACGACACGCGAAACCTTTTTTGGTTCCATTAAATAAAAAAATGTTAATCTTAAAAATAAAAAAAAAAATCAGACCTGAAAACTCCATTAACAAGTATGAAATTCATCTAGGAAAGAAACGATGCAGAGATAAATTGCGTAATTATCTGTGCTGGACAATTAAACATCCATAAACACTCATTATGATACTATGCTATCCTATTACAGATTATTAGGCTTGCCTCGACAGTCTGCAACCTCCCAATGAACCAATCCATTTTAGTGAAGACCATGGCAGGGGAGAAGTCCCATGGCCTCTGCTGCTGGCTGTTCTCCTGGCATTGTCTTAGACTGGCCCGGCTTTCATCATAGGTTTGCCGGAAGTGATACAGGACGTCCAGGGTCTCCCGGACCTTGCTTAGGCTTTCGTCCGTCTCTCCTTTTAGCAAATCTTCAGGATTCAAATAGGCCCGAGCCTATCAAATTTTATTTATACTCGTCATTCCAGAAATGAATTCAACATAAAAAAATAAAGTTAAATGTGATACTAAACACTTTCAGTGTACTGTATATATTAAACAGTGATATTTGACTTACAACCCACCTAAAAGCCAAACAGTACATTGCCCGATACAAACAAACACTCGGGGTCAGGCACTGAAATAAGTTTTCGTTTAATTTAAATATATAAAAAAATAAATAAATAAAATTAATTAAATAAATTAACACATTCTTTGTGGGTGGTGAAACATGCATAAATCAAATAAATAATAATACTGTCTGTTTAAGGGAGCTCTTGCATTAATAACTATGAACTAAGGGTATGGTCTGCTCAAATTGCCCCAACTCAAACCGTTCTCACCTCCTAATTATAAAGAATGACCAATTATAAAGGTTAAGACCATGGCTGCGATGTTAATCATGCAGCTCTTCAGCAGAGGTACGAAAATACTATACAAAAAAACGAAAGACTTTATCTATCCTTGGACAGCCAAGGGCCTGGCAAATTGTATGATGTGCGTACACTTCACCTGCTGTATGAGGAGACTGCAGATCTCCCGTAGCAGAACGATGATTCTGACAGGCACATTGTAGTACTTGGAGTGTGCCCAGAGTAAGCACACCGTATGCATCAGGGGTGCGATCTGACACCTCATCTCATTGAACTCTCTGCTCTCCATATCCTCGAAGATCGGCTGAAGGGGTTTCAGGTGAATGTTGATGTCCCTGGCTTCTTCCAGAGCTTTAAACACAAAGAAATTAAATTAGACTTTTACTACTTATCTCCAAGTGTTGCAGTTTAGATAAAAAAATTGGCACCAAAAAAATTTCATTTGAGATTTATTAAAGGCTAAATTATTATATATAGATAGCAGAGCAGTAAGTTCAGTGGTTAGGGTCAAATAACAATAGAATTCTGACTCAAACCACTGAAGGGGTCCAGCTGTTACCACCTTAAGAAGAAGACTTATCTGCTTCACTAATAATCTGAAGATTCATAAGCTAGATTGACAGCCTGGCCTGAATAATGTCCATTGTAAGCAGCTCACCTGACATAACATCTTGCAACATATTTTGAAAAGCTGGGAAGTAGCTGCTCTCCATCCTCTCGAGCAATTCGGCCATTCTGGTAACTTTTGTTGATTTCAGTTGGCTATAAATGCATTCTAGGTCAGCAAATCTAAAAAAGAACAATGGCAAATCGATAAAACTAGTCAGGACCCACTAGCAATAAGACAAATCTGTTTTTTTTTTCCTCTAATATAACCAGGATACCGTAGAAGTCTCTAAATTAGTGTAAAAAAGAGTGACTAACCTTTTGAACTGAGGTTACAACTCTTATGCTAATCTTTGCAGCAAAGTAATCTAATTAAAGTGACAGACAGTTCTGATGATGAGAGCACTGGGCCACATATTATTCCCACATTCTAAGCATATGGTTTAAAAAAAAAAGATTAGACACATGGGCGTAACAGGGGCATTCAACCTGAGTGTCATTAAATGGAAATGTGTTCACACTGTGATTTGTTACATTACAATTGGTAATATATCAATCATATTACTTTAATAGCAACTTGGGAGCTTAAAGTAAGAATATTCATAATTTTTGAGAGAATCCTTACTTTTGTGAGCACAGTAACATACCAATGGATTTTAAGGCCAGGAAAAAGAAAAAAGGACGACTGGATAAAATAATCTGCAGCAGACCACAAATATTAAGGACTTTTATTGATGACACTGACCGATTCCTCCAGAAGAGCAGTTCCACATGAGGTGTTGGATCCTTGCCTTCGAAGATTGGCTCTGAGGAGTCCTTTTTCAGGACACCACGGATCTGATGAATCCATTCAATCACCACAGACTCAATTGAATGGATGATGCTTTTGTCCACAAGGTCCCCACTGTGCAATTAACCACAAAAAAACACTGAGATTTCAGAGTGTGGTACCCGAGCTCTATCCATCTTCTATCTACCTCTGCAGGTCAGGGTCAAAGGTGGACTTGGAGCCTATCCCAAGCAGCTTAGGCAACAGGCCCCAGGTACACCCTTAATGGGATATCGGTCCATCACAGGGCACAATCACATACTACAGGCATTTGAAAGATACCAAGGTGTCTTTAGACTATGGACGGAGGCCCATGCATGCATCATACAAACGCCACACAAACATCAGAGGTAGGATCAAAAGCCCCAACCCCAGTGGCTGACCACTGAGCTGCCATGCAGCCTCGTGCTGCTCTGCTCAGTAACTTCACAGATCGAAAGGGTAGATGTGAACGGCAGAAAATTGCACCCTGTATAACGGCATGCGTTTTACCTCTCTTCCCACTCCAGGGCTGCTTGTTCCACTCTTCCCGAACCTGCAGGCAGAGAGAGAAGTGTCTTGCCCCTGACTTGTCCCGCCACTACAAACACATTGGTCTTGAGAGTGTGAACATGCCTCTTCACATCCTGAGTCACAACATGAGGCCACTCAGAATGGTTCCTGTTATTGGACAGGACTGGAACCACTACCTAAGTAACATAACAAATAAAATGGGTCATTAATACATTTTCAATAAATGAAGTAGCTCGTTAATAATGCACCACCACACTTCTAATGAAGTGAACTGATGTCATCATATACTGTTTATTGGTAATATATTATTAAAGCTGCATATTTATTACTACATAGCCTCTTAAAGGGCTATAATAATTAATGTTAAGCAGTGCAATATGCTACTCATTTATTACCAGCTATTCTCAGAAAATCAATTTATGCTGGACAAAAGAAACCTAGTTACATATCTTGAAAAATAAAATTTATACACCTTACACTCAAATCACTGAAATTTACATCACAGACATTTTGCACACTCATCCATTTAAATGATAGTTACACAGGGTCTTACAACGCATACTGCATCCTGATTTAGTCTTACCTCTTCTACAAGTGCGGAAAACTGGTCCAAAGGGGAGTGAGATAAATCTCCGTATGATAAATTACTTTTCATAGAATCGGCATTAAGGGCTTCTTTGCACCGCTTCACAAAGTATACAGATTTGTTCCTAGAAGTCGCAGGAAATTCAGCTGACGGCAGCAAGTGCCCCGCTGCATTCAAAGACAGCACAAGACTGATCTGATCAGGCCCGTCTAAAAAGTCTTGTATAACTTTCTTATGCTCCTCTACTGCGATGCATTTCTGCCATCGCTCCGCTTTAAGCTTCATGGTCTTCAACACGTACTCCTCCAGGAACTCAAACCTTAAGTCAATGGCTGGCGGCTCTCCCATTTTACTGTCCCCGTTGTCCCACGCGTAAGTGTCGCCGCGTCGCACGCTGACCTGGGTTTAACTGCCCAGTTTAATGCTCCCATAGAAACTGGATGTTTGCATTAATGAACACGCCGTTGCTATAGGGAAAGGACACTCTCGGTGCCGCACTCCTTTCTTATTTCCGCAGGTGTTTGCGTGGAGACATCGCTTGGTAACATCATTTACGCGCAAGTTGTAAACTTCCTCGAAAGAAATCGCAGCCACGCGTCTCGCAGACGAGTTATGTTTGCCATCCGTCTACAGTGACTATAATAATACGGATACGCAAGTGTTCTACAAAGTTATTATCCACATTTACTCTCCAAAGAGTAAAATTGTACACCTCGATCTGTGGGGGTTAAAATACTAAAAGATCGTAGTAACATGAAGTGCATATGTGTGTGTGTGTGTTTGTGTGTGTGTGTGTATATATATGTATATATATATATGTGTATGTATATATAGCGCGCGCGCACTCACATAAAGTTTTTAAAAGCTACGAATTCCTTAGATGGGCCCTCTTCCGGCCAGTGAATATTGCAGATCTAAATGATTTACTAACGTTATGCACATTTAGTCCAGTTCTCTTTTTCAGTTGCTTTAAATTGTAGGCAAGGCCGGGTTTAATAATCGGGAAACACTAAATGCTAAGTGGGTTTTACCCACGACGGAGCTGAATACCAGCAGTTACACAAAGCTAAATTAATAAAAACGACGACTGAATGTAGGCGCGAATTAACATGATCGTTGCCATGGTTTCAGAGCGTTAAGTAAAATGCACTTCTTGGAGTGTATTTACCTATACTTACACCACTGTTACTACACATTTGGCATACACGTTTGTACATAAACTGGCGTGTCAGCTTAGCGACTGCTTTATTATCTTAGCAACAAACTTTTCGGTGTGTTGATGGTGACTTGGGTCATAAACTAGTATAGTAGTTAGGGTTGCTGACTTTTGGTCGTATTTACATGTATGTGACAGTTTTGTTACCTTGTAAATAGTCCGTAAGGTTAAAATGCCCATGTATCTACCCCAATGCTTTTGATGTTGCTAATTTTAGGTTTATCATGAAATAGTATAGATTTACCATATGATTTCTTGCGTGAGCATGAGAGTCAGAAAGCGTGAGTGTCACGCCAGATGCGTAAACTGGCAACCCTGTTAAGCTTGGGAAATACTCAACTTTATACCGTCCAAAACATTACATCGCGGTGTACGGTATTTCGACTGTATTTATAAAGGCAGCGTTAATTCGGTATTAACAAATCTGCGCTTAGGGAGGCTCAGAAGATCCTAATTAAATAATCCGATACACATTTTGAACGCGGAATTTGAAATGCTACCCTAAGACAGACGGTTCAGGGTGTCAAACTGTAGCCTGAATAGATACAGTAACCCATCCATTCCATTTGCCATTAAGATACTAAATAAGAACAAATAACATAATGTCTTTGTTAGGTATTAGTTTTTTTTGGTGTTTATTATTAGTGGATCTATTATGGGTTTTATTGTGGTCTGGAGAAAAGTATGAATGTATAATGTAAGAGATGTGTTGTGTATATTGTGTGGTGTGATTCTGTTGAACTTAATGTATGTCAAGGAATGTAGTGACTTGGAGCCCAAGACAAATTTCCCTTTGGGGTCAATAAAGTATACCTTGTCATGCCTTACCTTACCTTTGAAATCCACAAACCCTGCTAACAAGTTTGAGTTCTAGGAATGTTTACAGTATGCTATGATTAAGATATGGAAACATTCAAAGTTGAAATGCTGTATTACAATCATAACGCCCAAGCCGAAATGTTAATTCTACTAATAAATACGTTTTCGGTTCATAAAAATGAAAATAATGTCTTCAAATACGTGCAAGCCAAATGTGATATAAGCAGGTTTATGCACACCAATTAGCTGTGCATTATACGTTGTTAAAAGCTCTGCTTCACAATGGCTTGTTTCTTGCCTCTGCAGCCAGTGCCTTTAAAAATGTATAAGCCTTGCATTAATCCTTACATATTGCATAATAACTTATCCGTTTAACATATTTTTCAAACTTCAGGCCTACTAATAATGATTTAGAAATGAAATCCAAAGCAGATGCAAGGATAGATTAATTCTACAAGACAATTTGTTATTTTGAAATTTAGAAATGGCTCAATTCCTCTGAGTAGGCAATGAAAAAGTAAAACGAAAAGGCAAACGATACTTCTTATGAACTGTAACATTTCAGCCTAAAAGCCCTATTCCACTCTCTAATTTGTGATTGTTCACCAGCCACAGAAGGTGTTCCACTGCCACCTAATGTTATGCTTCTACAACTGTAGAAATTACATGCAGACTAGACTACACACTTCTCAATTTGAAAATGTCACAGAAAAAAAAAATCTTCTATTGAACATAACACAAAATAAAATTGCCATACAAAAAACTGCAAAAGCTGGGTTTCCTGTAAATAAATAACACCTCCCGCCTTTCATTGACGGGAAACATTGCAGTCAATTCATCTATTGTTGCATAGCAGTGGAACTGAAAGCAGGCATTATAAAGGACAAGGTGCATAGGAACAGCATGTAATAAGTAACCTTTAATATTGCAAAGGAGAGGACCTGGAATAATGCAGGCACCTTTTTTCACATTCACTCTACCATGAAACAAAGTTGTTTTAGGAAAAAAAAATTAAATAACCAGGAAACGACTTGATTATCTTTCTCAGTGGCAGTTGTGATATTAGGAACCAAATCCCACTCCTCATTGAAAATGCTTAAATCGGGATAAAACCAACACTCACAGAAAGAATAGCCTCCCCTGAATATGCCTATTAGTGACAAATGGAACATCAAACAAATGATAAGTAATATGTTACCCAGCCAAGTAATCAATGAAGAAAATCAACTTTACAGCAGGAATGACACTTTTATTTATTAATAACAATAATCAGTAGTAGAATTATTTTCTAGTATATCATCTTAAATGAACCACATATTTTCATAAAATCATATGGAATCCTATGAAAATCAGATTAGCGCTGGTAAGTTTTTCACATGATCATGACTTGGTGATATTGATTGATCACACATTTGTCACTCTTACACACAATTTAAGCTAATTTGACCGTCAGTTTTCCAAACTGTTGCATCAACATGTCACCCAAATAATGCAGCTAGAGGATCTTGTGTTAATTTAATTGGTTTTTAAATCAGTAGTCTTTTCAAAACTTCATGTTTTGTACATAATGACTGAAAATTGTCTCATTATCACTGCTAAGTCAGTTAAATTAGTGATTGCTGGTGTGGAAGAACTTATCAAAAAAAACATACTGGCGAACACATTTTCTTTATAATGACAGGTATGGGATAATCAGAGCGTAACATCAGGCTTCTCCAATACTGCATTCTTTCTTTTTTATTTTTGCATCATCTTTGAAATCGATTGCCCGGGCCAGTCCGCCGAAGGATTTTGTTTTTGCTTTTCCTGTTCCATTCTTCACTGGAACCTTGCTGAGACTGACATTTTTGTGGGCTTGTTTTAAAAGTCACTTCTTAACCATCCACAGTCCTTAAGGAAACTGTCATTGTTCGCAATTCCTAGCTTCTTCATTAAAAAGTAACAATTGTTTTAGCGATTATTGCTAGATGTTATATCATATCATTGCTATATTTTTACATAACTAATTTTATGGTGTTTCTATTTAGTAGTTTAGCTACTGGAGTTGCATGGTAATGAAGTGAGACTATGTCACACTCTATTGTTTGAAGGTGACGAGAAACTGATGAGGAACAAGAAACATGTTTGCACAGTTCCAGTAGACGAAAAGAGGTGAGCGAAGGATCACTGGAAGATCCTGAAGGTGAATTTTATGATGCCCTGTGGCTGGGAAAAGACAGTGGATGAGCTCATTCATTTACTTAATTGTTAATAATACTTAGTTCTGTTTCCTGTTGGCCCCAGGAGACACTCAGAAGTTCTGATTCCTGAGTTTCCCTTGTGCTAATATAAAAATGTTACTTCTTTGTTCTCCTTCCTTCTCTCTCTTTTTAATCCCATCTCCATGACCAAAACCTAAACAAAGTCTCCATTACTTTCTCCCATATCCACATACTGTAATGTGGTTCACGTCTCTCCAAAACAAGTCTTAAGTAGATATAATTACTTGTCATGTGGTCAGGTAGCTCAAACTAGTCTGTTCTGTCTGGAGAAAAACAAAACATAGAAGGATACAAAAAACAAATTGTATATGAGTAGGGGGATATCCACACTGAAGATACAAAGTTCTGTGTCTTTTTATGAAAGATTTTGGTTATCAGTTCATTGCAGAGATGATTGGTAATGATTAATTGCTTATTGGATACAAGGACAGAAGTTACCAGTGGCCCATATTTCATAGAAAGGTTATTTAGTTATGATTGCTCACATCAGACATCAGAATTGAGGGGAAATGTGCTCTCAGTGGTTTTTACCGTGGGATGATTGTTGGTGCCAGATAGGCTGGGACTTTCACACACAACATTCTGTTGAGTTTACTCAGAATGGTGCGCAAAAACAAAAATAATCCCATGAGCAGAAGTTCTGCGGAAGGAAATGCTTGGTTGATGAGAGAGGTCGAAGGAGCATGGCCAGACTGGTATAGGTTGAAAGAAAGGCAACAGTACAGTAAGTCATATAACTACTCAAATAACCATATAACCAAGTGGTGTGAAAAACAGCATCTCAGAATGCACAACACATTGAACACGGATGAACATGGGGTCGATACCAGGAGACCATGGCTGCTTCTACTCCTGTTGGCAGAAATAGAATGCTGAGGTTGCAGTGGGCGCACGCTCACCAAAACTAGATGCGTGGAAACTGGAAACCTGTAGCCCAGTCTAATGAATCTCAGTTTCTGCTGAGGCGCACAGATGGTAGGGTCAGAATGTGGTGTCAACAGCATGAATTTGCCTTGTCTCAACTGTCCAGGCTGGTGGTGGTGTAACAGAGTGGGGGATGTTTTCTTTGTACACTTTGGGCCTGTTAATACCAATTGATCGTTGCTGGAATGCCATGGCATATTTCAGTATTATTGCTGAGCAAGAACATCCCTTCATGGCCACAATCTACCTATATTCTAATGGCTACTTCCAGCAAAAGTAGTCTCCCACTGACTTCATGAACAAGGAATTCAGAGTTCTTCAGTGGCCATCCAAGTTATCGGATCTGAATTTAATAGAACACTTTTGGGATGTGGTAGAATGGGAGATTGACAGCATGGATGTGCAGCTGAAAATCTGCAGAAGTTGTATGATGCAGTCATGTCAGCATAGACCAGCATTTCAAAGGAATGTTTGCAATGTGTTGCAAATAACAAAGTAAGGGCCTACCCAGTATTACGACAGTAATACCCCCATGTATTTCCCCCAACTCATACACACCAGGGGGTCTTTATTTTCACCCCACACGTGTAACTGTTAGCCAAATGCTTGAAGTTGTGATATTGTAATACATTATTTATTACATAATATTTAAGGTGGTAAAGCCATACCAGATAACACATACACATAATAAATTAATTTCCTGCTGTATCATTTATGCTCAATACCTTACTGTTTCTTACATTTTGTTAATGTCTACATTGTCTACATTTCATAACACAGAAAGTAAACTCAAGATTAGCAACAGGAAAATGTTATAAATTATGAAATGTTCATTTAAATTTGAATACTTTGACTGACAGAAGATGAGAAGGACTGCATGCTGAGGACAATGGCACTGCAATCAGAAAGGTACTCATGCTTCACCGTACATGAGTATTCCACTCTTCTAATTACATGGGGTTCTACTTAAAACAGAACAGCTCATTGTTCAAAGGATGATGTGATGCAATCATTTAGGATGAAAGTATGAAATCATCTTTGTGAAACACCAGATATATTTTATGTGTGATCTTCTGTTGATCAAACCAACTTCCATGCTGTACAGCTATGGTGTGCAGCATATAATTGAAATTACCACTGCCATTCTGTCATGTAACTGAAAGATTAATAATTAAATTAAATCTGTCCATCCATTTTCCATAACCACTTGTCAACTATGGGGTGACAGTGATTCATTAAAGTGAATAAAGAACCTGATGAGATGGGATGTACTTGCTATCATCCTTAGACAAGAACTAAAGCAAAAATGTGCTTCTGTATCTGTTCCAAACCAAATTATTCATGATGGCTGAAAAAGTTGACGAGTCACTGGCAGTGACAGTTGTGCCAGCACAGCTCTAAAACCCGCAAAGATTTTTATGGCAACCTGAAAATTGTTCATTTGTAGTACAATGAGGCTAAATCTCGCACCGACAATTTGCAGGATTTTCCACCAGAGTGTCATGCCAGTCATCCTGATGGCATTCCTTGATGTTTTGACGGTTTTTTGTTTTATTCATTGATTCAGTTCTTCTCTCCTTTTAGAAGCATCTCCACCATCTGTGCAAAGCAGATGGACAGTGGTGACCTGGGTTAATGTAACCAAAGCTATTAAACATGGTGTGTAGTCTGGTGACCTTTAATTGTCCTTGAGATTTTTGTTATGTTTTTAAATGCTGTTCCTGGATGTAATGTCTTTTCACATTATGTTGTTGCCAGTATATATTTTTTCCCAGTGTATTGTCAGTATATGTTCACAGAGTTGCTTAGGGTTCTAATCATTGAATTGTTCTCAAAAGTACAACAGCAGAATTGTAGTGGGCCTTTCATCTCCATGGTCAGAAGTACTTTTTTACTTTTTCATTAGCATTTAATTTATGATTTTATTTCAAATTGTAAATGAAATTCATTATTATCTTAATTAATTATTAACACAATTGTAGGATCATATGTATGTGATAAACATCTTTTTGTGGCAGTTGCAATACAAATGTGTCACCAGTTGATGGCAGCAGTAGATGCAAAACCCTGCTGTATAAGGGAAGTGGCCCTTACTGTCTGTTGGTATGTAGCAGCAGGTTTTCAGCCCTGCCCCCACTACCATGTGCTGGATAAGTGGGTGAAAGATGGATGGATGTATAGATGTAGAACAGAAATGTCAATAGAAAAAAATCCATTTCTAAACATGGTGAATGTTCACTATGCACCTTGATTAAATTAAGATTCAATTCTGGCATTATATCTAAAAAATAAAAAACAAAAAGGAAGTAAGTGTTAGATCCATCATTATCCAACGAAGCAGAGTGTACAGAAGATATAGAGAGTCATGAATACTATATATGCTTTGCATGTTACCACTCCATTGAACCTTTGGAGTATCACTGGCTTCAATACTATAATCAGAAATTATACAGGAAACCCAAATGTTACAAAGTAGTGAACCAACAGGTATTTTCCATTGGTAATATGTGTCTGCTCAATGAATACATGTAAATGCCTCTTTGAGAGAAAAAGATGAAAAAAAGATGAAAATGCATAGAGTGTATAAATGAAAAAATGCGTTGTCCTCACTCAGCCCTGTAAAAAACAAAGCAAAAGGATCAACACTGAGAAGCTTAAGTGCACTATATCACGATAATATCCACCACATGGTGGTATATTTTATCAAGCCACCATGTATGTTTAATTTCCTTCTTTTAATGTAAACGACAGAAAACAAAACGAAGTAGGGTAGCCGGTGAAATGTGTATGCAGCACACAAAAAACTGGCATCAGAAGACACAGAGTGTTTATTTATTCATTGCAATGGCCAGCAGCTGACGAAAATGTCTTTGTCGTTATCATATAAAGCATATCGCATGAAGGGTTTTTCTTGTGCTCTTTTGTCGCAGTTCAAAGAAGGAAACGATCCCTGGCTGACCATAAGAGGTTGATGTACAATACAATATGCTGGGAATCCTGCACCCAAGGAGGAACATCTTTATCTTTGAAGATTAGCATGCCCAAAAGACCAAAGAGAATAATAAGTGCCTCATTTTTCTGCTACAAAACAAATATATTGCTAGAGGGTGATATGAATGTGCTGGATGTAACTGCAGGCAGGGTGGCTATCTTAACAGTTATGTATACTAACTGGTGCCTTAAAATCTTAATCACAACCACAAAACAAATAAATTAATATATTATTGTCTTAAAATAAGCACACTGGTGTTCCTACAATTTTCTAAGGGCTGATAACGCAGTGATTCATTTATCACCAGATAATTCAATGGAATTTGGTAAGAGCTACACTTAGGACAATACTTCCATAAATAGCAACTACACAAGGGGAAACTTTTTGTCTTGTGGCTATTTATGGAAATGCAGTCACAAATCCCAGTTCCAAATATCACTACGCTCAGGGCACTGCTACGAGAAATAGTAGTTATCTGATTCATCTAAATTCCGGGTAGATTCCCTTATCAACTTTCACTTTCTGGAAGGCTTCTTTTGCACTTTATCGTGTACATTTGGATGTCTGAAGACAGGTTACTCTGAGGGAGAATACAAAAATTTGGTGAGAAACTCAGTCGTTAGCTACCACCGAAATTTGTCAAGTAATAATACCTATATGTCTATGTCTATACCCCTAAGTTTCGTTAGCAAATAGTGAGAGTTAGACTGGAAAATGTCAGTTATAAAATTATTTTAGTATATAAATACGTCATTAATTCATATGTTAAGTAAGGTAGAACTTGATGATGAGGTCCTACAAGAATAAACTAATAAGAAGTTGTTCTGGAAGATGCATTTACCCTCTAGTAGTACATGAATTTGTTTTATCAAAATGCAAAAACATTATAGTAATAAAATATGTGGCCGAGGTGGTGTTGTTGTTCCGTGGTACCACCTCAAAGGATCCCAGTTCCCCTGTATTTATGTGGAATTTGCAGGTTCCTTCTATGTTGTGTGGGTTTCCACTGAGTTATCTTCCAAAGATCCAGAAATATGCCGTTACACAAAGAGTTTCCATGGTGTCTGTAGTGTGTAAATGTGATGGTCTTACATCCCATCCCAGGTGTTCCTCTGTCTTGTTCCCCATGCTGTCTGGGATAGACTCCATGAATGTGTATGTACTGGGCTAGCTGTTGGGGATGCACGGAAATTCCCTCCCCCGCTCCACATTTACTACACAAGATAAACTAGCTAAATCCACTTGCGCCTTCCACGTGATTCTTTTTTTTAATTCAATTTATAGGATCTTAATGTACTTCCACACTCGTCACCTATAAACTCTCACCTGCAACCAAACTATGTTTCCGGATGTAAACATAGAAAACCACAGCGTAATTAAACTTTATGTACATTCTGAAAATAATTTTAGACCATAGGGGGGTGCTAAAACCATATCAACTTGCCATGACTCCAATAATGCCCAAGCTGAAAATAAGAATCCAGTTTAGTTACCACAGAAGATATACTGCAGTCTGTAATCAGCCTTATAAACTATTTCTCACATGTCTTTCCCGCATTACGACTGGGAAAAGGTGAAAAGCAAATTCTGTGTTTATCTACCTCTTCTATTGTTTTGGCTATGCACAGGGGTGCCGAAAAGGGTGAGTGGGGGGGGTCAGAATGATGCCAAGGACCCCTGAGTGACAGGGGCCTTTAAAAATTTGGAACATAACTGGATTGGTCTGGGTTGTGAGCATGATATGTTATGCTTTCATTGGCCTCCAAAATCTCCAGCGGCACTCCTGCCTGCAAACTCTCTTGACAATAGGTAATAATTAACAGAAATAGGTATCAGCCCATCTGGGACCTGAATCTGGCTTGAAAACCCAATAAATCATGTTTATGATGGCATACATGTGACAGACATCTTGAAGGTGATACTTCAGTCAGACTCTTGTGTAGCTTGAAGGCGGTTTTTTTGTTTCTCCAAGGCTGCCCAGCTTCACATCAAAATGTGCCAAAATATGGCTCGTGCTCTCCTTGTACCATATTGCATGCCAGATTATGAAATAAACCAAACTACAGTTTTATTGTTTTTTAATAAAGTTATTCACATTTCAATGTAGCAATTTAAAAATTAGCCAAACAAGCAGCATCAGGATATGGGTGGCAAATTTTTTTCACTATTTTTTTTTTATGATGGGTTGATTCAAGGTGTTGGGATTACGATGGAAAACAACATCATAGGAGAACAAAAATCTTAAATTAATAGTAAATGTTCCTTTCTGAAATCTGTATACATTCATGCACGCAAAGCAGTGTATTCATTTATACTACATAATAACAAGCATTTCATTTTATCTTACTGATTTTCACTTGAGCAGTTTCTGCCCATGCCCGCAGTAAAAGGAAAGGCTACTATGGATATTTTGGAGTTCACTCATGGAATAAGTACAGTTAGGAACCACCTGAAGTTTACTACTTATTCTTAAAATGGCTATTTTTTTCTACAAATTTTATTTATTATGTTTTAATTATTTAAAACAAAAATCTTCTTTTTCTGTCCTGCAGTTCCCTTTTCATACTGTCTGATTTCAGTGTATTCAATGAATTAATAGCAACGAGGCACTGAAAAAGAGCAATATGTATAAAACAGTGAGTAAATCTGGCAGGCAAAGCCCTGGCTGATGGCCTCTGCTGCTCTGCCTCGCCTGTATCTGTGTGCTGACAGGGCCTCCCATTTGCCAGAAGAACTCTCCAAAGGCCTGACACCATAGCACCCCAACTCATACAGCTTCCTGACATGCTAAGTCAACAGCTGTCTCGGTGGCTAAACATGACTGTGGTGAGCTTCCCTTCCTTGGGATAGACTGTCTGCCACAAGTAACTCAAATACAAGTTCATGAGGGTCAGCAATGAAATTTGTTGTACCATTACTATATAGAATGCCTAATAAGTGGTGAATTCTTCAGTTAGAAAACGTAGCTTGTCATTACAAAGAAGTAATAACAGAATGAAAATTATAAAATTGTATTGCTTAGGCCTATGTTGTGTTACATTTTACCTTATTTGTATATTTATGCATTTATTTTATATTTGTGTATGTAACCCTAAAATGTATAATGTCACGATTACACATTGTACACATACCTTTTACTCCATCCATCTTTCAACCGCTTGTCCAACGGATGGGGACTATAACGTCATGCTTTAAAAACGAAAACAAAAAAAAAAAAAATCAAATAGTCTTATATAAACCACCAAATGATTACTGATCTGACTATATTTGTTTATTCTGCAATGGTTATGTTTTTTGAGTTTTCATTACAGGGCATGATGTCTTGTGAATTTTTGAGTTCAATGTGAGTTTAATTGACTTACTCTTAAGTTTTGTTGGATTACAGGTGTGAAATTAGTTTTATAAACATTTTACTATTTATCAAGTATTTATCAATAATTTGTGATAAAGTTCGCAGGCTAAACCATTAGTCATATATGCCTTATATGTTTAATAGTTTGACAGCTGCGAAATCATTTACCATTTATAACAAGAACAGTTACGCAACCAGCTTGGATGGGTTGATGTTCTCTTTTTTGTGAAACCTAAACTGAAAAACCAGTTTTATAGCTCATTCTTTGAATTTTTACTGCAGTATTATTCAGTTGATTCTGTATTCTTCCACAATAAAGGATGTTATGGGATATCCATTAACCTCGATGGCAGCACACTGAGAACTGTAGTAGCCACTGCATGCTTTCATACGCTCCAAACAACATGTCAGGCTATTTCTGTCCCTGCTTCCAGTGGGATTTGACACATTTAGCAGCTAAGGGTAAAGCTTAGGGCACTGGGTATGAGAGAGCGATAACGCGTCTAGAGGAAGTGAGCGGTATTTATCTATACTCCACATAGTTATAATTGTTAGCCACTGTGGTCATTGAAATGTGCTGTATTACAAAGAGCAACAAATATTTTGGAGTCTGTAGGCATTATCTTACCAACGTTGCTTTTAAAACATGCACAGCTCTCTGGAATATTGTGTTTTAAAGAGCTGTAGGCTGTGACTGGACAATTTTCATACTTTTTTGCTCTGGTGAAAGGCCAAGACCAACAGGCTAGAACTTCTCACTCTGAAACAGGATATTGGGCTAGTAATGGCTGCCTGGGGACCCTCAGTATGACATAAATAACAGAACGATTCTTTTACATAGCGAAAGATCTAATAGAGGTTATTCCAAATTACACACATATAAATCCTTTATTAATTAATCATACTATAAAGCATTTAATGAGATTTTTGTAAGTGTTTATGTGGACGAATTTTCTGAAAGGTGAGATAAACAGTTTTGCTCTAATTTAACAAAATACTAAAAGCTAAACTTCGCTCTTTCCCTATATAAACATATTTGTATGCATGTTTATGTGCGTGCAAGTAATGGAAATGGTGTTGCCATGACTCAAACGTCAAATTAATTACACTGAAAATATGTAAATAAAGCCATGTTAACATATCCCACAATCGAAAACTAAATCCTACTGGTCTATTTTATTTTTAATAAGAAAATCTCAGATTTTTTGCAAGATTTGCAATGATTAGTATAATATTTCATGTTGACACACAGTTATTTTCGTGTATCAGAGCCAGGGTGCCAAATTCTGCTATGGCAAAAGCCTAAGGCTGCTTAGTCCCTTATGAAAGTGTAACCTCAGCCATGCAAACGTCACACGGATTAAAATAATTTTTTTTTTCTTTTGAATATATAACTGTAATTACTCTATAATCAACCACGATTAAAGTTCAGTTTGACTCAGGAATTTGTTCATGAGGTCAGCAGGAAGAATGTTCTTGGAAGTGGACCAGCTGTGGGCTTTATAAATCAATTCTGGATCTATAACAAAGAAATCAGTCTAGGTGATCTAAGCCAGCAATGCAGTTATAACTATTTTGTGATTGAAATAATATAAAGCTAAACTGGGGGAGGAACGAAGACTTACATACGCAGCCATTAAGAGCTCATCGCCAATGCATGTTTTTCTTCTCTCTCTCTTTATCGTGTCTGGTGACCATTTTAGTCAATAGCTGCTTTCCTTGTCGAATCGCAAGATTTTCAATTCTTCAAACAAGATTAATCCATAAAATATATGGATTAGCAATAAAACATAATCTTCATATTCTTATGTATTCTCGCATAAATATTTTTTTACACAGGTAAAAAAAGCATTCAACAATAACAAACCCCTTCAGAAAAACAAGACAGCTGTGGGTCTTGACTCATTGTTGTTTACAGGTATAACCCTAACCCTCTAGACTATTAGTAGGGCCGGGGAGCAAGGGAAAGCACTAGACGTACTGTAGTAAAGTTGCTGAACACAGAGGAACAAACAAAATGGTCAGAGACACCTGCTGGTCAAAGGAGGTAACAACTGACTGGCCAGGACACTTGTGACTGTCTCTCTCTCTCCCTGTCTCTTTCTCTCTCACTCTCCCTCTCTATCTCCCTATATATATATGTGTGTGTGTGTGTGTGTAAATGTCCTAATAACCCCTACATATAAACTCAAATGTCTGCATTTCAATGGCAAGCTTTTTTTGTTACCAATGCGTAGCGGCTGAGGAGGGCAAAAACGCAGAGTGTCCTTTGCCCCACAGATTTCTGTAATCTGGATAAAGTAAATTTTGGATTTGTATATGCCTGCACAAGTATACTGTTTATTTAAAATACACTGGCTGTGAATTATGGCTCTTAATGATTACTTAAATGCCATTTCTTTGCACTATTATAACAATGATGCTTCCAAAGAGGCACACTTTTGTTTATTTAAATTTTCCATTTTATATTGCCGTGTGTCATTTGTGTGTTTACAGTTTATGCAAAGTGATTGATTTTTTCCTTCACCCTCTCCTTCTGCAACTTTGTTGGGCAGTGTCATGCTTACTGTCATTGCTGCTGTAAAAACAGTTACTAAGATGCACCATGACACTGCTTTTACAAAAGTCTCCTATCTGCGGCTGAAATGGAAAATCCTGTATCTATAATGTGTCACAAGTGACGTCAAGCCTCAATTTTAAGTTTTGTTTTGAGGCCAAAAAAAGTTTTTTTTTATAATTCTGTTTTCATTACTCCTTCCATGAATTAATTTTAAGATGTGTTGCCTGTGTTGTTGGAAATTCTGCTGAGTGCATATAGCCAAACATTCCATACCTATCACAATATAATGTTTTCCAGTGGTGTGGTCATTTTTAAATGAAGTACAGTAATTAATGTTACCACTCAGTGTGAAACTGCGGCAGTCTGGTATTCTAAGCAAGCTTTACTCTGTCCTCACTTATACAACCCCTAGCTGCTGTTAGACGTCCTATTGGATTTAAAACAACACCATACTGTTTACATTGGCTTGGGAGTCATGTACTTCATATTGTTTCAACATATTAAAGTCACTGGTGCATACTGTTTGGACACCCCAGAGAAAGTTAATAGAAAAATTGTTGTTTTATTCCCCTTGTTTATCATATGTTTTTAAATAAAGGTAAACATCAAAAATGATTGCTATAAATGATATATACATGAAAAATTATATAAGGTATATATAGGTATATATAATATTTATATATATAGCTTATAGTTACAGTTTACTTTTGGTTTGTTAAAAGTCTATGTTGCAACTAGTACTGAAAATAGGACAAAAATAGTACATCAATGATATTGGAAGTATATTTGAAAGATACTAAAGCCGTATATTTTACTTGAAATATTTCACATTATTTTGAAATATTTCACATTATTTTACATTGTCTGATAACATGCATGTGAGAATTTATATGTACTAAGTGTACGCAAATCTTGAAAATGATTGTTCAATGAAAGAAGTTTACTATAAATGATGAGTGAAATGTTAGAAGGATCTGTTTTAAGGCAGTGTTGGGGCATTAGTTACTGCAGCGATGCTGCATTAGAGCCAAATAAATGCTGAATATTTTGCTTGAATGTAATATGATACTGGACCGGATGACATGATGAAACTGATGATCACCTCATTTGTAACCCAAATTGATCCACTGATTTCCAGTAAAGGTTTAATAATAATTTTTAACAGGTCTCTCTGATAAATTCCGCCTGCAGATATTACAGCCAGGACGTGAACTGCCGAGCTGAACTGCCCTCAAACTGTTGTTTGCATACTTATAACTTTCTTGTCGAAGTGGACTATAAAACAGAGAGCTTTATTATGACATCTGTGTGTGGTTAGCAGGTTTCTGGGCCTGGCTTTAGCATCCCACAGAGAAGGCTACCTGCTGGATTCTTTGTGCATTGAATCTGCCTGGTTTTTCTGGCAGCTCCAACAGCATGTCATGCAATAACTCTAACCTAACCTGATCTCTCGGTGTGGCTTTTCACTAAACTGTCCTCTCCACCTGGACTCGAATGCTCTGTGGTATCTTTCTTGCCACAAAAATTCTTTTGGGTTCCATGTTGAAAAGCGGAAGCATGCTTAAATGCTGAAATGGGTACCTTTGCATTCTTTTAAACCTAACATTTGACTTGAGAGAAAAATATGTATGTACTTTCCGACTTTATGACCTAATAACTCCTCCAAAAGGCTGAACAAGTTGGCATTTGGAATCTGTCTTTCATGACTGTTCATATTTGGGGAGTAAGACCACCAAATAATGTAGCTACAGCCTACTGCAGAGTACTTCCAAAGTAGTTCTTTGTTGTAATATACAATGATACTATATCACAGTGGCTATGCTGTTAACTCTATGACTTCTCATTGCAGCCTGATCATCTTATAGATGCAGTCTGTGGGAATTTTGCTAATGACATATGGTCTTTGATGTGTACTTACTGGCTTGCCTGTCATAACTATACTAATTCAGCCATATTTAGATGTACTGGTAATGGAGTCTCCTTCTATTCCACCTCACAGATGAGAAACACATCAGTTTTGCCTCTTATGAAAGGATTCATTAAGTGTTGAACACTGTACTTAGCTCCTGCAATATGTGAAACCCTTAAAAAGGGCAGAAGAGGACTGCTCTAATTGGTCGATATACTAAATATTATGAGTTGTACAAGATGCCTTCTGGTGCCTGATGCTATAAGTGGCCATTGAAGATCCCACCAAATCTAATTACCTGTTTTGGATTTCTAGAGGTCACTCACATCCCCTGACTTAACATTGCTTATAAATATAACACAGGGAGATAAGGTCAGGAAATGATTTCTCAGTCTGCAAACACAGAGATGTAAATGTAAATAGTGTATGCTATTGTGTCAGCGGGGAGTGAAAAGCACTTTCCCTACTCATTGCACTTTATATCAGAATTTTTTAATATATTATTTGCACCACTGTAGACGATACAATGGCACAACCTAGATTTATACAATGACACAACCAAGTTATATAAAGGTTATCTTGATAAACTATATTCTTGTCATCTTAAATGGTAAGGTTTTGCACTTGATATTTTGACAGAGGAAGAGGTAGAGGTCTGACTTGTTCTGTGTTGCTTGTGATAGGCTTAAGCAGGGGGCGGGCCCCCCCCCCCCCCCCGACCCCAAAAAGAGGGGGGAAAAAAAAAAAAAAAAACAGAAAGAAAAACAAACAAAAAAAACAATATTTAATTAAAAAAAAAAAAAAATAGGTGTATAAATAAAAAAAAAAAAAAAAAAAAAAAAAAAAAAAAAAATAAAAAAAAAAAAAAAAAAAAAAAAA
>JAODKN010000093.1:17012016-17023446 GCA_026774425.1 Petrocephalus zakoni | reverse complement strand
CTTGTTATGTGTTGCTTGTGATAGGCTTAAGCATCCCCCCCCCCCCCCCACCCCCAACCCTGATGAGGACAAGTGGTTATGAAATACATGAATATATGGAAGAAGGATCAGGGGCTAAGACACTATGCTTGTGATCAGAAGCTCACTGGCCTCAAGGCCCTTAAACCCCAATTGCTCCAGGGACTGCTTAACCTTGTCTTTTTCCCAAAAATGTACATCATCTGCTAAATAAAATGCAAATTAAAGTACACGTATCACATGTAAAGCTGGTGCAGCTACAATACCACTGAATGCAAAGCATGCTTTTCCACTTTTGACAAATACAATTCTCCTCGGTAGTTTTATTGTCACGTGTAAGTATATACACGAAAGCTCAACATTTTGAGTCCATGTAGGTTCAGTTTACCATTATCATCAGTGTGACTGCATTGCTGGGAAAGATAGTACCAATGATACTAACCTTAACCCCACTAATCAAAGCCTCGGTGTGGAGAACCAATTCAGTGTTTTACCATGCTCGTCTAGACATACATTATGGTCCAAAAGCATGATGTAATGAGGGAAGTACCTGGTTAGAGTGTTGAAATTTACGTTGGATTATGCTTGTGTATTCATCAGTGTTGTTAGTTTCATTATGTTGTGCATAGTACCACCGGGTCAGTATAACATTGCTTTGTTTAGTTAAATGGGGTGTGTGTGTGTGTTGTTTTTTTTAATGAATGTTGCATGTCTCTGTCTGCGGAGCGACTGTGGGTCTTCGAGCAGGCACAGCTACTGTATGGGGCACACACCAAGACCAGCCCGCCTTGCTGCCTCAGGAAGGGTTTCTTCAGGTCTCCCTTTGTGTTTCCTTCCGCTTGTTGTGCATGCTTAGCTATGTATCTTTTCATTTTCTTATTTTTTGTAGATTATTATTGCTTATTTATCTTTGGAATTTGTTGGTAGTCTGTTGAGTGTTTTTTTTCTGTTGTTTCTGGCTGACTTTTAGGCAGGAACCTGCACGTCTGGCTAAGTGCAGGTGTTTTTTTAGGCAGGAACCTGCACGTCTGGCTAAGTGCAGGTGTTTTTTTAGGCAGGAACCTGCACGTCTGGCTAAGTGCAGGTGTTTTTTCTTCTCTATTTTCCTCCTTTGTGTGGAATTACTGATTTTTCTATTTTCTGTTTAATGTTCTTTTGTTGTTGGTTGTTTATTTGCTTTTTTCTGTTTATTTTAGTTAGTTATATAATTTATTGGTTGGTTTTTGGTTGTGAGAAGTTCCTGCGTGTGTGGAGTGCTTTTGGATCAGCATCCTCGGAATAGCATCTGCCTGCGAAGCCGTTACCTTTACGGCTTTTTGCATTACCGCCACAGCAGGCCACTGAGCTGTCCTGGAGGGTCAAGCAGGCCCTTACACTGAGCAAAAACGTCTTTGTAGTGGACAAAAGTGCATGTAAATACAGTACATACCCAAATTAATTAATATGGATGGTAAAGAGAAAAAAAAAAACAGCTCTGGTTTTAAAAACTAACCTTGCGCAAACAGTATCACTGAAATTGTTGCATAACATTATCCAGTGCATCTACTCATGAGCCCTGACAATGTATGTGATTCCAAGCATATTGGGGAATAGAATCTGATTAGTAGTTTTCCAGCAGGTTCTTGATTAATGGGTCTGTCCACATGTGGAAACAGGCCAAGGAACTTTACTCACGATTGATCCAACAAAAAAGGTTCCCACTAATGCCATGAAGGTACGTTTTCCTGGCACCACCTGACTCCACTCTTTCTGTTTGAAGGCCAAATTAAAACAGCATGTTATCATAGCGTATCATACTATGCAATCCATAACATTTAATGGAGCATTCTCTGCTTTCTCAGAAAAGTATGGTCCAGGATGACAGTCGAACACTTGTTCGACATTTAGGAACTTGTTACCAATTGGTATTACTCATTCTGCTGTGTTTTCTAGCTGTTAGACTATCCCCAGGGACAATGTGCAGGACACTTGTGGACTTGTGGGAGGTGTTTATGACAGCAGCCTTCAACCAATATTCCCTTAAGCCAAAAAATAAATAAACAAGTTCCAGATTTAGTGACTTTCATCTAGCTAGCCAAAGGTATCGAAACAAGCCATAGGGCAACATTTTGTCACTGTTTCTCCCCCCATAGTACATTCAAAATAAATTTGTTGAGCATTTTATTGATAGCGAATTTGGATTTTGAAACCATATCATATGGAAACGTGTGTAGTATTCTAAAATTACTATTAGCTAGAATAATAAGCATGGAGCAGCTTTTTCGGATATCAGAATGACTCGTTGTATTTTGATTTTTTTGGCATGGGGGTTTACTTCTGCATTTTTGTTACGTGATGTAAATGAATATTCAAAATAAGATTATTAGTCAAAAGGGTAACACTGAAACCATGTAGACTTCTTGGCAGGGTCGCAGAGTCCTGTGCCTGAAACCCGTCAGCTTAGTAACAAAATGATTGGTTGTTTATAGAAGTTGAAATGTTCAGAAGGAACGTATCTTCTGGGCTGATCCCAGGAGCCAGAGCTAATTAGAAACAAATGCTTGAAATTCAATTCAATAATTCCAGAAATCTTTCTTCTATGTAGCTTGGCAAATGGCTGGCTTTTGTCAGCTATGTACAGTGGCTCATCTTTTCATACTCGAGATCCTCCAGGCTGTATTTCTCACGAGTGCTCTGATAGGAGAAAAGCTCACCTCTGTCATGAACCAGGTCCTGAAAAGATGTCCCAGTTTTCAGGGGTAAACATGAGACAAATCTGTTTTTAATTGTGCACTTATTTCTATATTTGGTTTTTGCACTCTTATTTTTTCAGTAAACATTACATCATAGGGGGGCAAGCGAGCCAGAGCTACAGAGCCTTCCAAACATTTTCCCTCTCTTATGAGAGCTGATTAAAAAACCAATCATGCTTAACATTTGCAGTTCTATGTAATAGTGTTCGTTTTATTACTGTTTATTTCGGATATAAAATCACACTCATTTTGCATTTATTACTAGGTACACATTCAGGTATACTTTCTTCGATGTATTGGTCCAAAGCAAGGAATCTTGAATGATTTAAAGGTACATACCTTTGTGAGGTAATCCTTTTGGATCAAACTAAATTTCCTCCAAGAACACTCAAGCAATCCTTCATAGGTAGGGTAGTGTACTACCAACTAGTAAAAGGATAATAATACACCAGCAGTGATATGAGAAATTAGATTTGAGTGGGATCATTTGCTTTCAATCATCTGCTGATGTCCACTGGTTACTCTGTTGGGTCTCATTTGGTTATCATGCCATGAATTCTGGGACATTGATTTGTTGACCTCGTATGCAACTAGATTCCTGTGCTTTCCTTTCGCTTTTGATGCAGTATTTGTAATTTTTGAATGAGCACTCAGAAATCTCACAATTAAGAACTTCACATTTAATAAATGCGTCGTCTACTAGTTGGCATATATCTCCAACTCTGCAGTTAGATGTGGTATTTTTGGCAGGTATTCTACAGTCCTGCAAACAACTGCTCTACATGGGGTTTCTTTATCATTTAGTCTTAGAGTTCATCTAAGTATTTCTTGAAAAAAAGATTAAGAAATTGAAGGGATTATTATTGTATCATTGGCAATATTTTCTTTTAAGATGACATTTCTATTCAAAATATTAGTAACCACTGAAAAGAAACAATGTTAAAGAATATATGTGATTAATGGCTGAACGCTGTAAAAACAGTCAGGTCTCCTTCCCTAAAAGGATATTAGAGTAATGAATAGTGTGAAAAGAAACTTCCAACAACAGATACCAGTTAAGGGGAATCCCCCCCCCCCCCATTTTGTACAGTGAAAGATAAAGTTATGCTGAATATTTAAAGTTAGATCATAGAGTATGTTTTTAATTTAATGACTTAATGAATTAATGTTGTTCCAGTTCTGAGGTAATGCATATATACATGATGATCTTTCAGTAGACTTTTAGCAGAAGTTAGACCACTGACAGAACCTCAGAATTCATACAAATTGTCTGCAGAACCACCCTACCTCTGTAGCACATTTATTCAGTGTCAAAAACATTAAGTTACTGTCAGACATCGTTATTGGATAATATTCTGCTGGCAAATTTAATAATTGGCTTTAAGCCATGAGCCATAGACAGTTTAAAAAGCTTTTAGATTTTGTACTCACAAAAGCAGAGATGGATAGTGGAAAACATCTTGCATCCACAAAAGGGGGGGGGGCTACATGCACTCACAATTTTTTTTCCTTTTGATTTGCAAAAACTTTGAACTCTGAACTTGTTCATCTCAAAATGTAGTATAGTCTTGCTGATTAACACTGATGCACGGAACTGAGGGGGTTATTTTATTATATAGTACAATCTTCTAGGCCAACGAAGATGTTGTTCTTAAGATTTCATTCAAAAACCAAACAAAAATAAGTCGGATTAGGCAGATTAAGCAATTACTTTGTAAATATAAGACAATTAAAGAGAAACACCCTCATAATGTTTTGCCCCTTCACTTTATATATATATATATATATATCTGCTAAGTCAATGAACATTAGCTCAGATCCAGGGAAGTTAACACCCTATAAAAGTAGCATTTGAAAGAAATATTCTGAAACAAAGTTTAAGTATGCTTTAAATAAGACAGTGGAACCTATGGATAACTTATTTGGCAATCATCCCCATATGTTTCTTCTGCGTGCTATGCTTAGATTTGGGAACGATAGGTTTATGACAAATGCTCCATTACATCAAGGTGATTTTAAGTTTTAATTGTTGTATAAAGATGCTGATAAATATTATTTGTTGTATTGCAGGTAAAGCAATAGTGGGACAGGTTGTAGTAGTAAATTCATAACCAATTAAGCAAATATTAGTTAGGAATATAAATATTACTCCAATGTACATCAGAGCTGATGCCTGGTAAAAGAGGATTTAAATATTTTGAAAATTATGTATAGTCTACTATATGACTGTAAACTAGACTAGCATTTTCTCGGAAAGAATTTAAATCATAACACATTCTCTTGAAGAAAATGCAGGCAACAATTCCAACACAAACACCAAACCGAAATAGGTTTTCTATTTTTGCCCACTTCTGTTGTTTCTTACATAGAACATGGCATGCAGAATGTTCAATTAAATAAAGTTACTCATTCTGTTAGCTTACAAAGCAGAGCAGGTCATTCCATGCGCATAACTGTTCCAATTATAAATACAGAAGAATTTGACTGTCACAGTATTTATTTGCATTACAGCTATAAACAACAACTGAACAGCAGGTCAAATGGCACAATTTTAGTTACCAAAAGAAACATTGGAGTCATCATTAAACTTACTGTATGTATCACAATGACTAAGAACCCGTTTCTGTTACACATGAATGTAGACAATGTGTAATATTTGGCACTGCCAGTCTAACTTTTTCAACATTTACCAGCAATTGTGTAAGTGGGAAAATAACAATGCATTTTAATGGAAAACAGATGTGTACAACTGTTAAAACACATTCAGTAAGAATTCCAGAGCCATGATGAAGTTGAAGCATTCTGCTTCAATATGCACTTCAGTCTCATCTTACTTTTAAGCACTCAGCGATACTGCTATCCGCCATTTTTTAACAGGGCTTGGAGTTAGTACAAGGCCTTATTTGTACAACATCTTATTTTCGTGTGTAAGCTTCCCAGCTCTTCCCAGCATTCCTGACAAAAAAATAATAATAATAAAACCAGAATAATGGCTTGCAAAGAAATAAGAAGCAGAAATATATAACGAATGTGTACAGCATACATGCAGATGGTAGAAGTGACACATGCTTTGCAAAAAGTGGAAGGTGTGTGCAGGTGGAACAGAACAGTGATGAGCAGAGTGAGTGTGGTCCGAGTTGGGTGGCATTACTGCCATGGAGACTGGGAGCACTAAACAAATGACTGACAACGGGCATAAACACTCAGAGGTGCATCCTGGATACGCCAGCGGCTGAAGGTGCACCTATTTAGCTCATTATAAAGTTGTTCCTTTTTTCCAGCCCCATAATCGTATGATGAATCAAAGCCTGGCCTTAGTAAGGTCCAGCCTCCTTCATGGGGGAGGGGTTGACTGTCAGTGCTTCCATCTGCTCTGTTTTGTCTGAAAACCACCCCATCATACTATTACTATTGGGTAATCATTGCGGATAATTCACGATGAGTAATGCCTGTAAATCTCCGGGTAAAACGAACCGTGTCAAACATGCCCAAGACCTAATCCAGTGTTTAAAGGAAGCCACATTGCCCACAGAATGATATAAGAAATAAGTACACGTTATACAATCAGTTGCAATCATATTTCATAAAAAAAATAGCTTTTGTGTGTCGTTACATTATTTGAATCTAAACATTTAATATCTACACCACAACCCAGTACCAGATGAGTAGTTATGAAAGTTGGATGGGTGCTTGTTATATTAAAATACATATAGGTCTTTCTTAAATATGTTTTCTGTGAAAAAGGGGCACTGTGACAATGATGATGATGATGATGATGACGACGACGATGATAATAATAATAATAAACAATATTTCCTGATTATATTACTGATTGTTTTGTTTATAACCGCGTAGTGAAATTCAGTACAAACCTGACTCTGAATAAGAGCATGAAACAGATGTTGTATCATTTTAAAACCACAGGTATCGCCATGTAACTTGGTTAATCCAGGTAGACTTCAGTGCTTATACAGTATATACCGTTCGTGTTCCCGAATTGCTTTTGAGCGAGGGGGGGAATCGTCTATTTCCGTGAGCCGAGAGCAACACGGAACTTAAAACTCGCCAGCTGCTGCTGCACCGTAACTTCATAGACTTGGAGAATAGCACAGTTTATGAGGAGGTCCGTGAAATCCATAGCCAAGTGCGCCTCGACCCGGCAGCATCCGTAAATCTCATCTGAGAGAAATAGCACCTTGCGACACAGCTGCTCACAAAGGTATTTTGTTATATTCTGTTCGTGGCTTTCGCTAATTGAAAGTTGCCCACAGTATCGTTCAGCAGCGCAATCAAGTGATGAAATGCGCCGGCACCGGCTGCGCGCGCTGCATGCTGATCCGTGACAGGTGGGAGCAATTTGTAAGTTTCTATCGTTTCGTTTATCTATCACCTGTATTTACCGTTCTCTTCTGAGAATTTGCATTAATATACAGCACTGTTGAAAAGATTATGGACTAAAGAATCGCATTCTTGCGTGCAACCAAGATTGTGTCTTTTATGTATCTTTAATATCCAACATAATTATTCTAATTGCCTTTAATCGCTTTGCAAATGCTGCTGTTGTATATTATTTGCAGTTATAGGTATTAGATAGCCATTCAGTACATTCAAAGAATAATAACAAGCCTGAAAGAGAACATTCATATTATTATTATTATTATTATAAGTGGGTGGCTTTCCATGGGGTTGTAAACTGCCATTCACCATGAAGTGGCTCACCAATACTAGCTTACATCTTTTATACCATGATACTAAACCAATCAATGTTTGTTGGTTAATTCTGTCATGGTTAAGACTGCTGTAGGAAACCGTTTGCTCCGGCACATGGACATGGCATCTGACAGTACAATTTATCTGCAGAGAGCAATGCATGACGCGATGTGTAACCTGAAACAGGTTTGTTTTACATCGCACGTTTGGGTCACTGCACCATCTGTGCACCATAACCATTGCAGCAGTCATTCGTCTGACACTACACACCACTCAATGTATATATACATATTGGGTGGGTGATTAGAACATGAAAAGACAAAATAATGTTCCTTCTGCATTTGTACTTCACCTATAATTATCTGTACATTATGGCTATTAATCCTTTAATAGTTAAGTACCTGACAACATTTGCATAATATAATATCGTCCAGTCAAATTCAAAAATGCCAAAATGGTTTTATATAAAACAATACAAGAATATTAGGTATAACACATTACTTTGCGTAAGATATAATCTATACATAAAGAAAGGGGTCTGCCGTGTGGAGAGGATGAGTATAGATTCACCTGAAACGTGCACCATTTTTATGCATAAAAACCCTTAAAGTGCCGATTTGTGATGGGATACTTAAACAATTTCGAACTCAGGTATTTTTGCTGATTGCCAAGGAACTAGTGGTAATTGTCAGATTGCCACTTGATTCCAGAGATTCCAATAGCATTTAATAAAAGGCAGAGGTTAGAATTTCAGGTACATCTCAATGGCCCATCAAACCTCGGCCCATGCTATAAGCACCCAGTGCTTTGCTGTTTAGATATATAAACACATTTTTATGTTCCCTAGTTTTCTAACTCGTGACCTAGGAATGTCAAGCGCAGTCATAAGCGAAGCGTCACGT
The DNA here is from genome assembly GCA_026774425.1 of Petrocephalus zakoni. Taxonomy (NCBI): domain Eukaryota; kingdom Metazoa; phylum Chordata; class Actinopteri; order Osteoglossiformes; family Mormyridae; genus Petrocephalus; species Petrocephalus zakoni. The sequence continues at coordinate 17,015,084 of JAODKN010000093.1, read as the reverse complement.
TCTACGGAAGATTTACAGTTCAAATTCTGAGCATATATGAGGTGATTAGAAAATAAACAAGGTTTTCCAAATTTAATGTCATATGAAGTGACCGTTCATTTATACTAGATTAGACATTACATCAGTACATTTGGGATCCATAAATGCATTATTTAAAAAGTCCACATTTTTAGGCCTTTAAACAGCAAGATGAAGCATGTCTTCTGTTGCTATTTTAAAATGACAGAAAAACTGAACACAGCCATATGATAACTGTACAGTGAACGGAGGAAATGTGTTGCTTGAGATAAAGCCGCCCTCATCTAAATATAAATATGGACAGGCTGATTATTACATTCAACAGAGTGTGAAATATTGCGCAGAAGTATTTTAGTAGTTATCAATAAAGTTTCTGTGGCAACTGTCTCTGCAGAATGCTGTGGTCTGCGAGATGCAAGGTCTTTGTTTATAAATTGTCTATTTTCTAGAGACACCAGTGGTCTCTGGCTCTCAAGGGGCTTGTCTTTTGATTCTCTGCCCACAAATTCCTGTGAGTTGAAGTAAAAATACTGTTTCGTCCTCAGTGTTTCCCTTAAAACCGTTACATGTTTAAAAATGGCTTGATTTGGTCCTAAAGCTTGTACTGCTGGGAGGAAATTTGTTTTAGGACCATGCTGGAGGAATTATTTTGGGGGGTTTACTTTACTAGTGTGTATTTGTTAAACTACATATCATTATTTGCTGGCTTATCTATATTGCAGCAGATGAGAACCACTCGCAAAGACACTATTCATACCATTAACCCCCATTCAAAGTACAATGGCTATGAGTTATTCAGTATGTTGAAATCAAATATCCTTATTTTTCAAGTAACATATGTAGATTTACAGTAAGTCTCCATTTTCCTGACAACATCTCATCAATTGGAGGGTACGCGTGCCTCAGTGGGTTAAGACAGTATTCCCCAGCCCAGTCCTCGTGACCGTCGCACAGTCCATGTTTTTGCTCTTGCATTTGATGGATTAAAAATGTAGACTATCTGGCAGGGAGCTGGGTTAAGACACTGTGCCTGTGACCGGAAAGTCGCTGGTTCAGATTGCTGGTTTGACAGAATGACGACACTTTTGGGTCACCTTTTAGCAAGGCCCTTCACCCCCCTTTTGGTCCCGGGATTGGCTGACTCTGCTGTCACTCAGTAAGATACATTGCTTTGGATAAAACAATCCGATTAAATATGATAAATGTAAATTAATTGCAAACCAATAACTGTAATATGTTTCAAACACTGAATTTATAAATTAAGTTATAGGAAATAGATAATATTGAAGGAAGTATTTTTCCTTTTAATCAGTCCTTTTAAACAAAGCAAACAATAAAAGCTTAAAAAACTGAAGATACATTTATAACTGTATTAATATGAATGGCACTTTGGCAGCCATTTGTTGAACCTGTGCCTGTCAGAACAGCAAGGTTCATTCTAGACTTCTGAGACACTTAGGCGTTGAAGCCAAGTGTACTTTAATCACCTACAGATATCCCAGTAAATTTGGCTTCTGTCATCGGACGCTGTGAAACAACTTGTAATGCTGACACATTCCTTAACTGGCCAATGGATTCCTTATAACACGAGCATTTTAGATTGATATTTGTGTGGGAAATTAAAGACTTTTCACCTCAGTTATTTTGCCCCATTACTATTGGTTTATAGAGCATACATGAGCTATATCACTGTTTGTCTGTCATATAAAATTCCATGCATTCTCAGTGTCACGGCCAAAGATTGAAGGAACGACCCAAATGCAGGCTGTACGGGAAGATCTTTATTTTTTATTAGAAGTTTTATTTGGGCTTAGTAAGCAATGAGCAGACAAAGAAGGTTGGACTGAGGGACGCTAATATACAGGGCTAACGAAGGAAAAAACACAAGACAGCTGTGGATGATTAAGGAAGGGGCAGGAACAAGAGGTACGACAGGCAGGTGATAGGCGTGGCTGGTATGGAGCCAGGGCCTGGGGATCACACAGGTGGAGTGGGCTGGACGTGACACTCAGCTCTGGGTATTTCTATTACAATTCCGTATTTAAAAAAATCTTTTCAAAGATCATAACATTCCATTCTGGATTATTGCAATGCACAATGTTATGAAAATCATAGTGTACTGTTTTTAGAATCAGCCACTGTTAACATTTAGTTTAGCAAACTGAAGTGTTTCACATTTGGTTTGCATTTGTATTTATTTGTGTTCCTTTTTCGTATTCCTGTTCATGTGGTACCAAAGGAACTCTTGGAGGTTACCTTTTCAGCTGTGTATTAAACAATTTCAAGGCACATTATATGGGTGTAAAACCTCTGCTCAACATACATCAGTATGTATGTCTGTATGTGGATATGCAGTGATGCCAAACAAAACTTAAATATTGTAAGTTATCTGTTTTCCTGAGCTCTGATACAGCTAGATTATCTCAGAACAGAGCTCCTTCATTCTAATGACAAAATAAGGCATGATAATACTACTTTGATTGGCTCTCTACACGTATTATATACGGTATGGCCAAAAACATGTACGATTACTTAAAGTATGTGATTTGTCAAATTTGATTTATTGCACTTAAGAAACAGGAGTTCCTCAGTCTGTTGTGGGGCCACTCAGCTCTTATTCTTGGGGGCCACAGTTTATGTGTGCTAGTGTGCTGGCTTTTCACTGCAGCGCAGAGAATCCTTTGTCTCTAAGCATAAGAACTGCATTTACATTCATTTAGCTAACACTGATACAAGCACAAGTGAAAACCCCTCATGTTTAATCAAAGACATAATTTTTTTTGTATACAAACATTCATATTCAACTTTTATTGTAAAATAAAAAACTATTTTGTTGCTATTGTGAAAATAAGAAGCAAAAGTAATTCAAGACTCAAATCCCTAAATCCCTCAGACGCCCCATACTTGCTGACTTTCTTGTTTAGGACGTCCCGATGGGAGGATCAACAACCACTCTCGGAGGTTGGGTATGATTTAGGGATGCACCGAATGTTCGGCAACCGAAATTATTCGGCCGAAAATAACCAAAAAAGCACTTTCGGTGTTCGGCC
>JAODKN010000093.1:16921990-16945794 GCA_026774425.1 Petrocephalus zakoni | reverse complement strand
GCCAATATTTGGCATGACATTTCAAAATGTCTCACTGTCAACATTTGATATGTTATCTATATTCTATTCTGAATATACTATTGAAATTTGAAACTTCCACTTCATTGCACTCTACTTTTATTCACAATTTGTACAGTGTCCCAACTTTTTTGGAATCCGGTTTGTATATTGGTGAAGTAATTTTCCCACCCATGTCCTATAACTGCTAATCCAGTACTGAATTGTGGTGAGTCTTGAGCTTGTTCCCGGATGCACAGGGCGCAAAACCCAGAATGGGATGAAAGACCATTAAAGGGGTAAACAATTAAACACATGATGGGCAATTGTGAAACATAAAAATTAAAAGAAAAAAAATAAATAAATCACGGGAGAGGAAACAAAAGGATTCTAACATGTTTCAAAATGGAATTCATATGAGTTCTATATTTAACAACTCAGGGTATAGATTTTACTATGCAAGGCATGTACCAGAAGGAAAATGATAGAACCATATGTTAATTGTAAGGGAAAACATATGGTGATGATTAAAGACATGTTATTGATGCGAATGGACTGAGCTAAAACCAGTGTAAAGGAAGTCTGGATAACACAACTGTCACTTTCTTGACACAATGAATTAAAGCAATGAAAATAGACAGCAGGCAGTAGACACTACTGGAAAATTTGATTATTAAAATTGAAATAGAATTGCTGTATAATTCACTGGAATGCATGTCTTGCATGTCATGCCTCTTATTAAAATACGACATCCATGTGTATCCGATGCCTGCCCCAAATTAATCTATAATCTATAGGCCTACTAGGCCACTTTAATCTATAGGCCTACATCAGGGGTGGGCAGAAAGGGCCATCGTGTATGTGGGTTTGTGCTGCAACTCCCTAATTAGGTGACTAATTTGGGGACTGATTGGCCGAATGGTCCTCACACCTGGGTTTGAACAGCTGTCCTAAAGGTTATCCCGAAATCCTGCATACACACCGGCCCTTTGCAGATAAGATTGTCCACCCCTAGCCTACACAAATGACATATTTTCAAGAAACAATTATTAATATAAAACATATCTAATATAAATATAAACATTAATATAATAATGGTTCAATTATTGATTTGAAAAGTACATTCAGTTTATTATTCAATAAAGCTCTAAAGAGACCTTCTCCTCATCATTCTCCTCCTCATTCTCCCCCTTCTTTCTTCCACTTTGTCTTGATCTTCCTTCTTTTTTATTTTTTTTACTGCTTTATTAATGCCAGCCATGCACCATGAAGTCCTGTTAATTAATATAAGATAGATAATTAGCAGAATACTTTCATTTGAAATCTCGTTCAGAGTGTACTTCTCGCTGGTTGAGCAGCCCTTCCAAACAAAACCCTATTCTTCATGTTTCACAAAGCATTGATCAAGAACTTTATGATATAGGTCTTAGTCATGAAAAAATTGTTTCCAGTCTAACGAGATTCTTGGACTTGACAACTACAACCAGTTATTTATAAAAACATATGCAATGTCCAGAACTCGTGGTATGTATTATCTGCCGTTAGCGCTTGTTGTAAATTTCTCCAAATTTTATTATCCATAAACTTTACATGTTGTTATGTCCTTTTAGTTTTCTCAGTAAGTTAAGTCATCACCAGCAGATTCAGTTCTGCCAGCTTTTTTCATTGTTCTCTAATTCTTGTGTTTTTATGTGGTATTTCTTACAAGGGAAGTGATTAATGGTCATTGTTGACACTCCACAACAACAAAATGTGTCCTATCATTTAACATATATGTGACATAGCAGTGGGCAGCTATTGAGCACTGTATAGGGACAGTATCATACTGGTCGGGGAATCAAACCCTCAGCCTTTCAAGTGTGCTTCCCTAACTGTTAGGCCACCACTACTCCAGAATTGTGATACGAAAGTACTCAACAAATCACTATATATTTCTGTGGTGGCTCTAGAATACTAAATAAATAAATGATGCAACAAATTCAACAATAAACAAAAAAACTAAATCTAATCCATGAACAAATTATTTTAAATAGTAAGTAATATAATTGAAATAGTGAGTATGTTCACATCACATACAAATCAATGACGACATTGATAATGACTCAGAGTATTTTTAACTTACAATTAATAACCTAAAAAGATTTTAAAAATCAGTGTATCACATTTTAAGCAGCATTACACAGAAGGAAATCTATTTTTAAATGTCCAGATGTCTGGGCACTAATGGACTGTAGATAAAGGCTCTAGTAAAGATATTAATAGTGAGAGAGCTTTTCATGTTGACACACTCAGAAGGTGTTTTCCTGTTTGGAAAACAGTTTGGGTGTAACATTTCTTATAAATGGTCTTACCTGGATCTCTCTTGTCAATTCTGTTACCACTATCCTGAGCACTTTCAGGCCTTTAAACACACACTCTGTTTTATTTTTGTTTCAATGGAATTTTCTTATAATATTAATTAATCTAGTAAATGACTTTTCCACCAGAGAAGAAAAAATAGATGGATGTCTAGAGAATTGTATGATGCATTGTGCATATGTGGAAGTCGAATGAATGGATAACGATTGTGAAAATGATTGGGTAGTGGGTAGTACAGTACCTCCCAAGAGTGAGAGAAACTCGTCCACACCGTGTGCGTGCAATTGGCATGTTCTCTCCATGGGTTGTCACCCACTGTTCAGAGTGTTTCCCCTGCCTTGTGCCGGATACTGCATTGAGCCCCTCCTTACATGACCCTGTATATGAAAATCAACTGGAAGGTGGATGATAACTTGATTTGCAGTGGCATATATTGCATAAAATCATCACATTTGGGAAATTATGTAGAATTGCTCAAGAACATTATTCAAATATGTAAGTGCATATAATAATCTTTCTGCAAAATCATAATCTAATCAGTTAAATAGAAATTTTAATGTAATAGTGTAGTATTTATCATGCTACTTTCTATGATTAACCCTGAAAGTCCCTCTGTTGCTCTGTGTATTAATAGAAAACTTCAGGTCACAAAACAACCTTAATTCTCCCTTATCCAGATTACTTTATCCACTCTCCCTGATTACTACGCTAATGGACAGCCTAGCTGACAGCGCTAACCAGCTGCAGGTGACATAAATGTCACGTGGTATCTTGAACCAGTTATGGGATCCTTGACTAGACATGATGCACTGAATCTAGGTGCAAGGTAAAATGATCTTTAGGAGTCTGCTTGACCTGTGCTGCATGAAGAATTGCGTGTTTGTAATACAGGGTATTATATCTATGACTTCCAGCATTATACAGCATGCACCTACGTACTTTTTAATAAGTAATAAATTTGTCTCAAAGGAGAGCAAGGTGGGAATTGTGAAAGAAAATATTTTAATGTGCCTGCACTTGTCTTCATTCTTTAAAAATGTTATAGAATCTGCCATTTCTGTCAATCACTGTAGGCATCGAGTCTCTAATAGAGCCTCGCTCCCGTGACTATTTATAATTTCTAATCCTGGGGTTAAGTGGAATCTGCCCTTCCAGATAGCTTCCATCTATCTCAGGACGAAGCCACGCTGCCCTTTTGCCTGGCTTGTTTCTGTCAAACAAATGTCACACACTTTATAACATGCGGTCTGAAGGGGTTTGGACCATACCAACAAAAACATTGTTTTTGTCTTTCTCCATTTAGTTAAAAATGTGCTGCATGACAGCGCATTTCAGCGAGGTATTTAAAACGTGCTGGCTTCAGTGTAGGATACCAAAGGCAAATATTTGCCTTATTCAATGTGCTTTTGTTTTTGGTGCACTGGTATGGTTTTTACGTTGAGCCGGAGATATTTCACAGTGCACTCAGATAGTTCCTGTGAATGGAAGCCATGGGCACAGTTAAGATCACTGTCAATAGCGCGGCTGTTCTGGTCATTGACATAATTAGTCTCTCCATGACAAGGAGGACACTCAGCTAAGCGAGTGCAAAGCTGCTCCTCTTTCAGATGGGGTGTTGTGGCCTTGTTGATGAGTTACATTGTCTCAGTTCTAACATACTACATTTAATCTCTTAGCCACACTTATGATATACAGTATATGTGGATGTGTATGGAGTCCTGTGATGGACTGGCATCCTCTGCAGGGTGTCCCCTGCCTCATGCATGATACTTCCTGGAACTGACTGTAGGCTCACTGCAACCTTGTATCAGATAAGCAGTTGGGTGGATGGATAGGTGGATGGATGGATGTGTTGTACATAGTACATCATTCACGCAGCCCTTTCTGTATATCTGGAATGATAATTACTGGTGTTCAGATGACACTCCACTGTGAAAGGGCAAACCCATTTCTCATGTCAGTGAAACAAAAGGGCCCTTAAAAGAGATCTTGCAGTAAAGTTTTAGAACATAAAATAAGAAATGGGATCTGTGCAACATCAGGGAATATTTTATTCAACATTTCCAATACAAATGTCTTGTGAGCCTCAGAAACGGAGTTTGAAACAGCATGCTATATGACTTTTACATATTTAAACAAAGCATGAGTAGCTGTTATCTGTAATGTAGGGATCTTTATTTATCTCTGAGTGAAACTGTCTTTGTTTGGGATGGTGAACAGGGCAACATGACATCGGGGAGGATTCCAGCAAGGAGCTTTTCTTTAAAAAACAACCGTTGTACCACCTGTTTCCCATTAATAACAGTTGTACAAAACCACATCTATATTATCTAGATACAAAGCCATGAGATGATAAATAACCACAGCCATTAAATATATTTCCCCCGATGCCTTTATCTTATCAGTCATACCCAAATTATTTTACATGGCAATCTGATTTGGTGAGGCAGCCGCAGAGTGCTCATTCCACAGGAGTATGCGACGGGGCTATTTACACTAGCAAGAGTTAAAAAAAAATGACGTACAACTAAATTCAATGGCAATTGAATCATGTGAGGATGAAGGTACAGATTGTGACAAAGAATCCCATAAATGGACTGGACACCACCTGTCCCATTCCATTTCCTAATGTTAATGGTAATGCTGAGTCTGCAGTTGCCGGGGTTACGTAATATGCACTTAAAGAACAAAAAAAAGAACAAAACTATTACAGAAATGGCATAGATTCTTGAGGAAGTTTTATATTGTTAGTTTTCCAGAAACTATTTATAGTTTTGAAGCCTCAACAAATCATTAAAAGAAAATTTTGTCCCTAAAGTTCATCCTGTTTAATTGTAATTGGATGTAATGTGATAAATGTTTGACTCCAGTACAAGTAGGACGATTTCTTTTTTTGCTCCTTTCAATAACTCCAGCTGGAGTTTGAAAGCATTTGATAATGATGTAAATGGTCTCTGCAAAGCGCTGCCTGTCTGTAGGCCTCTGTCAGCACCTTCGGCAGACGACCGCTTCCAAAGCCCAGACCTCCATCTTCTCTCGCAGGCCAAAGGAACTGTCCTACTCTAACAGTCACATTAAGAAAACCCTTCCTTTTTAATTAAGTCAGATATATTCCGGAGATCTGTTTTTGATTTTTTTTACAGCAATGTATAAATACTATATTCATCATATGTTACCTGTTTAAATTTAAATTTGGGGAAGATAATACCATTGTGTTTTAATAATGGCAAATGATTTAATGTTGCTTTATCTGATATATTTGAAATTGTGGCTTATGCTGCTTAGGGCTTCAATCAGCATCATTCTGTCCTCAGAATTTCCCTGTAATTTAATCTAATCTGTTATATCAAATAGATTGGTTTGGATCTAGGTCTGGATCTCAGATAGGACTTGGTGAGAACTGCTTTGTGTGGCTCTAAGAGCTTGGAGTTTGAACATGAAAGGTGTTAGGTTACGCTGTCCTGGATACCTCATGAAGATGTCTACAATAGGAAGACTATTTCTAAGAACAATGATAAAAATACGGTCTGATTCTGAGCAGTATTTTAATATGTACTAGCTATCATTATTGATTTTTCAAGAAAAACAAATAAAAAAAGTTTCAAATGCAAAATATTGTAATATTAATTTCAAACGGATTAACATAAATATAAGCATATTAAGCATATTAACATGAATACTAGCATTGGTACATAGCAACAGACATAGGCCATCATCTCAAGTATCTCTCAATAAATCTCAAGCATGTTAAAATCAAATGATGCTTTGTTTCCATTTGCACAAGTACATTGGAATGCTTTTGCTTTCATATATCCCATCTTGTAGTCCTTTGAGACACACAACTGAGAGCAAAGTGTGGGGTCACAGTGTTGGGTCAGCTATTGATACGGTTCCCCGGTGCAGTTTTCAGGAGTGATACAGTGTCCCGTCGTAAACTTGACATTAATTTGACAAATAAACATTTTCAAATCAATTTTGTACTATATGTATATGTGTACGGGTTATGCTGTACTTGTGAGGACCAAATGATCTTACAAGTATAGTAAATCCTCAAAAAAAAAACTTGACTACTGAGGTCATTTTTTCGGTCCTCATTACTTTCCACTTCATCTTATAAAAATTTGTGAATGCAATCAAATAAGTAAAAATTCCAAAAGTCTTGTATTTTATTTGGCTACTTATGGTTAAGGCTGGGGCCGGGTAGGAGTTAAGGGTGTCCTGACTGGGATTAGGGTTTTTCCTGTAGAAATGAATGGATGGTCTTCGCTAAGATAGGAATACAAACATGTATTAGTCTGTGTAAACTTATGCACACACACACAAAGATACACGTGCAAGGAAGGGAAGGCGATGATGAATGTGTTCAGGACAGATTGTGAATGTAGGGGGACTTTCATTGAAGGCCCCAGTGGGACATGGCGGAAACCAGAGTTTTGTGTTAGGGATGTGACATATGGATCCATCGGCCACCACTGAGGAAAGTAGGGCCTTCTTTTGGGGAGCAGAGATTTTATAAATGTCTTGTGCAGAATCTGTTGATGTGTTTTGAAGACAGTGACTTACAGGGACACTAATGAATCCTTTCTGGGAATTCATTGTTGTTATTTAAGCAAATATTGTTGTTTATTTAACTCTTTTATTAAAAGTGCATAGGTCAATGGATGCCACAGTGACTCAGTAAGTAAAATTGCGAGTGATTTTGCAACCCTTTGTGCCTGACCATGTGTTCCCTGTGATGGACCTTCATACTGATCAGGGTATGTCCTTTCTTCTGCTCCATGCTTTGAGCAATAGGCTTCAGGCTCACAGTGATCCCATGTTGGATAAGCAGTAATGGAAAATGCATAGATGGAACAATACTGTACAGAGCATACAGAGTCTCCTTAACACCAGATAATATCTGAGAGTTAACCCTGATCTTTGATGCAGAGCTTTGGTACATGTCTACTATTCAAAATAAAACCACTGAAATATTTTTTGGCCTCCTATGTGGCATGAAGCCATCATTCTGGGACAGAAGCAGGGGCAGAATCAATTACTGAGATATAAACACATAAAAGCACAGAATAATATTCGGGTGTTTTACTTTGTGCAGTCAAGATTCCATGTGAGCTAACCTATGCGATTGCAGTTGTTGTTTTTTTCTTTCAAATTCCTCTCAGATTACTTTCACCAGCTCAAAAGACGTTTTGTAATTTCACACTAAAGAAAATGTTCCCCACCTTGGATCTTGGGGAATCTGGCCCCAAACTATTATTGTCATTTTTTATGTAGTCTTATTTCTTCCCAAAAGTGCTGTTAATGAAGACCCTACTTGAGTTAATGAAATATGTTGAAATAACAGTTACTTGGCTGTAACACCCCAAAGTGCTGAAGCATTTCACACTCTGGCAAGGCTGCTGGACTAGAAATGATCACAGTAACCATATATTGCAATGTCTAGTTTGTAAATCCTATTGGACATTAGATTTGTGGATGGAGACTAATTAAGTTGCTGTAATTTTAGATGCAATACCATACCTGTTATGTTATCTCTGAAAGGGTTGAAGGCAAAGTTAGGGATCGGTGGAAAAGATCTCGTAGGACATGTATTGTAATCAAAGTGACATAAGCAACTATAAAAACACAGAAATCTTGCAGAAAAATCAGTGATGTTTCAATAGATGTGGAAATTACAAGACAGAGAGTAACAAAACAGTGATAGGGCTGTTGCCTTGTGCCTCTGATAAAAGATTTAAGTGCACCATTTGTGAATGTTTACCTGTGGTTTCAGCCACCCCTCCAAGCTAGTCAGAACGGCGATGGTAAGCAGAGGACTGTAATTAAAGCGACACTGTAACTGAGACCAATGGGCTTCACGCAGATAAGAACCAGCTGCTACATCTGCCCAGGCAGATTCCCGCAGTGACAAACCAATAGTTCCCTGTTTGTTACGTTAGTGTTTTCCAGAGAACTGATGTTTGTGTTGGCTCCTCGGCTCTGGGTACAGGACACCAGGCACAACAGACGATATCTAACCTCTGGCTGCTCTAGCTCAGCTATACCTGCTCTATAGTGGAGGCAGAGCGACGCCAGGGGAAAGCAGGCTACCTCATGTCCACGCCCTCAGAACAAAAAAATCAAAACTATAATTATATCGGACGTGCAAAATAGTACTATAACTAATGAAGAGCAAATGAAGGGTATGAGTAGAATCTGCATATTATAGGATTAACAAAGGTTAGTCACATTCTTCTTCATCTAATGTGCAACCCATTAATTAACTAATTAATTTGACTGAAATGTTTATAATACTATTTGGCTTGGGAGGTGAATATCTAATTGATTATATATAGCAGATATGAGCACTATATGTCGTAAGATCAAGAAATGTAAGGTAGTGTAGTATTCATTATTATAAGCTTTTAGAGTATGTCAGCCACTTTTTTAAGATACAGGCAAAAAAAAGAAAGAAAGAAAAAAAAAGAAAAAAAAATATATATATAATTCGTTTCTAGTGTTGTATTGCCTAATAAACCTATTTCTGCTCATATGTAATTGTACGTCTGCAAGTATTGGCATTACCCTTGCATGTAATTTATATGGTTTTATGGTGTGGAATTATTGCAAAACCACATATTTTAGAATGCTTACAAATGCGTTACGCTAAATTAAATTGTTGATGCAGTCAGTGTGGCTTAGAAGTGAAATATGTTCAGTACAGTTCATTTTACAAATAAAGTAACTTAGCCATCAGGGTGGCATGCCTTTAACGTGAGCACTGTTCCAGCAAACCGTCCCTGCTGAAATCGTGCGCACTATTACAAAGAAGCATAAATCATAAATGGAGAGCAGTGAGTCATGCCTGGATGTGTTCCAATGAGAAGCTCCAATCAGTTTATTCAGATGAAACATGTCATCCTCATTGACACCAAGCCCAATTAAGGTGGGGATTAAGATAGGACTCTGTGACCTTCACTGGAATTTCACAAGGATGCAATGTGTTCATTGTCAAACTCACTGCTGCAGCCTCACTTTAAGCACTTTCACCTGCTAATTAACTGATCCAAAAGCAAATCAGTAAAATTTGTGGGTTTACGGCGATCCAAAGAAGCACAGACGAATTTGTAACACAAGACATTTTTATATAAACAGTTTACTTTGATTAAATAATGGACTCAGGTCCAGAACACTTCACACTCGGTTGCTTTGTGTGTGATCTAGAACGAATAGCCAACATACCAAAATTAGTACTGCTGGAGTATTTTAAGCCTCAAAATGCAGTACAAGGTCCACATTCTCAACAGCAGCAATTCTACTTCATAGGCAGCAAGAGTAACCCCAAAAACTAAGGGAAATGCAAAAAAATGTGTTTAAAAATGGAAATTATGTAATGACAATGGCGCGTTTTAGAATAAGTCTATTACTTGGTTTCTTTGATTTGACTGACCTAGATCTGCAGGAACCCAGGAGTAATGACATCATACTAATCATGAGTACTTGGTGGCCACATTTCCAGCAGTGTCACCAAACGACTTCAAGGAGTAGAACATTACAACTATTAAGAACAGTAGAAACAATTCTTGTAAAGTTGAATAGGAGAAAACGGATACACAGAATACTCACATTTTTAAATAAATACACCAAGGCATTCCAAGGGATTATTCTGACTTATTTGAATATTGTAGATTTATAACACGTGTCAAATATAGTTTAGATCTTAGTGACACAGCACAAAGAGTTTGGGATCAGAGGAACATTCTGTATGTAGATTATAGACAGTGTCTCCACAAAAGTTTTGCAGGCATGTAACTAACCAAAATCAGAGCAAAACACAGACAAATGTTATGACTGTGCTGGAGAGCTAGAGGGAGGATCATCTTCACTGTTTTGTCAGGATTATTTCTTATTTAAGACTGGGCGACATACTGACATAAAGAGAAACTAAACAAAAACGTGAGGAATTTTAACAAATTGAAATGCAAATAATCCAAATCATTTACGTAAAGTTATATATAATCGAAATCAGCTGCAACAGCAGACAAGGTATTGTTTTAGTTTTAGGGTGTTTATTTTATCTGTAGAAGATGTTACTCCTCTTAATATTTCTTAATGCAAATGTCTGTGTAGAGGCCCTTATTTCTACTATGACAATGACTCGGCTTCACTGACCACTGTTTACTATTACTCGTGTGCACCCCTGATCCCCAGACTCCTTGGAGGACTGGTGTATATGTAACAGAGAGTTTGCTGGGATCAGTGTGGTGACTGTCCCAGAGCAGACATTTTACAGGGGCGTCTGCAGCCCCCCTGGTAAGGTCTTAACTGGAGGAGGGTTCTGTTGAGCCTTTGGTTTTTGGACCCTCCCAGCACAGGGGAAATCATTTGCTCTCTTGTGGAGGGTCAGTGCTAGATGGGACCAAAAACCATTTAGAAGTTTTGCTAGCTGACTAAATCTTAGGAAGGACCCCAGGGGAATGCGCAGTCACTAGCGTATAGAAGTTTAAAGGGATAGCCTCCCTTTTTCCCACACTCTTTAACTGCTTAACCCTCAAATGTTTTCTTTTTTTTACTGAAGTGCTTTCTTCCTACATTTGAGCTAGACTTGTTTGTTGTCATTTAAGCCAGCATCTGATTTGAAGAGAGAAGAGTGTTATTTATGTTGCTGTCCCGTTGACACTGGACTTTTATTCAGAACACGATGACACTTCTAGGATCTGAACATTCTTTACTCATTCGAAGCAAGTTCAGATCAGGTGAGTTGTCCCACTTGTCTGTTGCATATGTGAGCATTATTTACTTGTAATCTATTTTTTAATGTGCAGTTATTATTCTGCTGTTTCTAAGGTTATTGTAAGTCTCTTTTTTGTTTTTCGTGTAAATTTTTTAAATGTTCGTACAATTTTCCACTGATTTATGACTAGCTATGGCTATGTTGTTAACGTGTGGAAACTAACAAAATTTTAAAAAGTTTTTCTGCTTTTGAGATTTGAGTTAGGACATTGTGGGAATAATTCAACTAAACAAAATGCCTATACAAGTAAAGCACATTTTTGACACCTGGTACTAATTTTACAACTAGCATCATCATCACCATAATCTGCACCATCATTGTTATCATTAACATTGAAGTATTTCTTGGTGATTTAAAGCTGGAGTACTGTTGTACTGTTGTGTCGATGAATTATCTGTAGAATCCAGGCATCATTTTAATCTGTAAATTTCTTAGTATGACATAAACCAGCTCACATTGACATAAGGCTCCCTTTTTCAGTTTTAAAATCTGCGGTAGCTTATGTTACATGAGTCTATATGCAATGGTCAATACTGCCACCTCTCTGGTGAAAATGTTACTAAAAAAGACTGGGACAGTATACTGTCGGGCTAATAATACTAGGAAGACTGTCATTGCTAGCAGATGTATTTCATTGTGGTTTTGAACAAGAAACTGCTACAGTAGTATATTATGTAACATTTTTTTCAGGCATAGTCATTACAAAAATTGTCCTTGTTGTTTAAATTGCTTTTGTTAAACTGGACTTTCCAAATTAATGTGAATATTTAAATTATCAGAATTTAAAGACTGACAACAATTTTGGAGACTTTTTATACCGAAATACATTTTGATGAGACATTATTTTAAGTATTTTAGCAAAAGAGCTGACCTACAGTTTTATAATTGCTATAATCTCATAATCAGTTTCCACCTGATAATTGTCTGCTGTTAAACATGGCTTAAACAACTAACACTAGAGTAAATTAGTCAGTTCTCCAAGGAAGCAAAAAATGACAAGCTTGCAGTCAGAAATGTGGCATGGCAAGAAACATTTAAAAGGCGGCTTGTTTTTTTCCACAAACATTTGGCCGGTAATATGCAGCAGATGTAGAACTCTGTTTACACATATGCATTCAATCAATGAAGACTTTTGTTTTAGTGGATGGCAACTTGCTGTTTTTACTTTTTCTACAAAATGCTGTTCTAGTCAGGGCAGGTTTTGATCCCCGCCACTTTTAGCTGAAACCTTTGTTGGATTAGTCTTCCATAACAGCCAGTACCCATAATGTCATTATATTTGCATTAAAGAATCAATAATCGAAATATAGGTGCATCTTCGTAATTTGGGCCAAATGTATGCAAAGTCTATAACTGCTAAATATAACATTTACCTGACAAGCATAATAGTGTCCAAAAGTAGGGAAGGACGTGGCCATGTCAGTGCTGTACAGCCACGATTCACAAATACAGTCACATCCCATATCTAAAAATCTGAATCTGCTTTTTTCCCATGGTACATGCTATGAATTTTCTAGGGGAGGCATTCCATTCTAATTGAAGCAAGGTGTATACTTCTCCTCCAGTTTGATAATTGGGGGGGGGGAGTAATGGCCACAAGGATCACAATCAGGGGGACAGGTCAAGATTAATGAGGGGACGCATGTTTGTGGTGGGTGTCTTTCACTTTTCGACTGGCGTGTCGGCTGTCACCAGGCAACAGACGGAGAACCAGGAGAGGAAGAAGGAAAGTATAAAAACGTGGCCACCAGAGGAGCACGCATGAAACAGAAAGACACCAGATGTTAGGTAGCATTACCCTGAGGTGGGAATGTAGATTGTGCTTTCATTTCGTGATGACTTTGGGTCTTTGGGAGACAACTTAATGTACTTTACAGCTAATGGTCTGATCTAAGATTATGACAGCATTCTGCCCTATGGAAATGTGCATATTACCATCTCAAAAATAGTAGCTAAAGGTTTCGCATAGTGAACACATTTTAGGTTAAAATTGAAACTGGAGAGGAAGACACAGGAAAACACTTGAAGTTACACTGAACTAGTGAAAACGCTGTGCCTTTTCTATACTATCGTGTGTCCTTTGTTTTTATATTTTGCTTATGCCTGGAATGTCCACCAGGATAGTGAGGTGAAGGTTTACATTCTCTTTATCAACATTAACAGAATGGATGTAAATACTGCACAGTGAATCATCTGTTTTATGTTTTCCTCATCAAATTGTTTTATTTTTATTTGTATTGAAAAAATGACGGTCATGAATTCCAGATACTTTAATATAAAAGTATTAATACACAGTACTATAATTTAGTATTACAGCATTCTTTGACCGCTGTGGCTTGTAACGTCTGGTCGACTAGCTACATTTTTGGGTTTGTTGTTTAGCCAGCACATTTACCGCCTGAAAAAAAATGTTCCATTACATAATGACTATCTTGTAGATCAATAAGTATTACACTTTGTCCCGGCATGTTTCAGGATGTTTTGTTGTTTCAGTTCTTTGAATGATGCAACATGAACATAATTCAAAGTTGGAATATGTTTAAATGGCTGGCATTAATCACAGTGTGAACCGAATTCATGGTGGTGACGCTGATGGTTATTGAAGCCAGCACTACAAAAATCCTCTGCAATATTCATTGTTGACTGTGAAAATGTAGTGTCATCCCAAATACAATGCCTTACATTAATATTCCAAGCATTACACAAAACTTTAAATGCGTTTAATTGTTAAATCTATGGAGTGTGCGTGTTCTCCCAGTGTTGTGCAGCGTTCCTCCTTCTGTCCAAAAGCATGCAGTCAAGCTAACTGGTCTTTCTGAATTGTCCATAGAGTATGACTTTCAGTGTGTATGTGCCCTCTGATGGATTGGCATCTCGCCCAGGATGAATGCTGGCCTTGTGCCCTAAGCTATCACTGATAGGCTCCAGGTGACCCTGACCAGGTCAGACAGTTAAAAGGAGCATGGATGGATTTATTAATATGTTGTGTAGTTATCCAAATGGAAAAGTCGTCAGTGGAGTAAATTGGTTCTCTCTGTCACCACCACCAGTCCAGTGCCATGCTGCTTGCCAGAATCTTCGGTCCATAGGTTCTTTGGTTTATTAAATCATTTAAAGCTGCTTGTAAATATTCAATCCCCTGTTCAGCATTATTTTCTGCTTCTAAACTAATTGAGTACTGGGCACTGTTATACTGAAGTATTACAAATATGTCTTCTCCGTGTTAACCAACAGAACCAACAACCTGCTGTAAAACTCAACAAGCTACCAAAGGATCATTACCTTGTGAATCTGTGACAGTGTAGCAAAAATATTGCCAATGGGGACTATAAAGTCCACAAGATAATTCAAACTAGTTATTTTTACTATAGCCCCATGTGTTGATTGTACAATGATACAGAACTAAAGCAATGGGCTTCCCATCCATGTAGCTGGGCCCTTGTTGTGGCAGACTTTGCTATCAATCATCTACAGGAGTGTGTCACAGTAGGAAAAAGGTGGTTAGAATTTTTTCCATGCCAAACTGTCTTGGCCCCCTAACCACTCATTAAGTTCTGTGTCCTGCTGACTGGTGTTCCAATTGTATCCCACAAGTCATGGTACATATGATTTAGTGATGTTTCTGTGAGATTTCTGTTTTTTTGTTATGTCAGCTCTAAACAACAGCATATGTGCATTGAAATTATTTTGTTTTCATCCCATGAAATGCAGTGCATATTATCCGAAACATAATGAAATCTCATTAATGCATCAGCATTATGCAGATTTTTTTTTCAAAATTATTCTCTGAGCTTGATTGGCATTCCAGCGTGGCATACTTGTATATGTTACTACTGAGAGCTATTAATGAAGTACATGAGATTTGTGCCTTTAAAAGACAATAACTTTAAGAAGAACTTTGGTCTGAAGCCACTGTATGAAATCCAGGATGCCCAGTGAATCTGAGAGTGTTTTGTTTGAATGTACACTATTATCAGTTTTATATGTGTAGAGTCTGCGGTTCACAATGACTGAGTGTGTAGTCAATGATAGAGGCAGAGATTTGGTCCAACAGCTCAGCAGAGGTTGCCACACATGCGTTGGGTTCAGCCCTTCATTTGAGTGACCTTGTGATACTGTGCACCCAAAGACCACACACTGCAGGGAAGTTTGTTTAAAAGGTGGGAGCCATGTTTATCATAGTTGAACATCCTGTTTTAAGAAATATTTGTTAGCTTACATTTTTTTTTATTTTATTTTCATGTTTTGCAGGAGAGTATTTCCCCAAATTACTTATAGTGAATTATTTTCTGGACTATCAAATTGAACATTTTTAATTGCGTCATCCTAAGTATACTTTTCCCATTCAACCAACCTCGTTTTAGTTTTTTTCTTTTTATTCTATCACTTAGGAATTCTACTCATAGGTATTACAATTTCTAAACTTTCTATGGCGAAACCTCTAAATGACACCTGTACAATGCATAGGAAGATACTTTCATAAATTTACAAATGTACTTGGTTATCCAAAAAATTTAGTTGACTTACATGTTTGTACTTGTTAATTGGTCCTTCTCATATTTCAGTTTTCTGAAACAGTAAGTTATATCAGTGCCTATAGAGTGATTTGGATTGATTTCCATCAGTGTACTTCATGTTTACCTCATTATTGGAGCTCTAGTTTGTAATGTGCCAGTTATATTGACCTAAGAACTTCCTGTCCTTGCTTTACATGACTAATAATCACCTGGCCTTTCCATAGTGGGATCAGCAAGATCACATTATTTACACTTTAACCAAAAGTGGTCTAACTCAAAAGAAAATAATAATAATAATGTAACTATGTATCTAACGTCAGGTTTCTGTTTCTTTCCCACTCTAATAATTCAGCACTTACATTTTAGCTTCCATACTAACATACTATGGAATTGAAGAAAAAAATTTCACATAGATTCATGCAAACAAACATTTAACATATTCATAGGCTTATGGGTAGATTTAGATTAAATCAAACAGTCTGTTTCCTACCTTCCCTTCCCCCACCCAGTCCTGCAGTTACGACTCCAGCAGAGGAGGACACGAGAGCAGCTCGCAGACCAGGGCATCATGCCTCGTGAGTAATACATATAATATGCATTATACATATGTCATATTTTTGTTTACCTCCACCTTTAGGCCAGTGAGTGGTTTTTAGAACGCCAAATCAGAGTCATGTGAGCCAGCTGGGTACTGTGGGAACTCGTCATTCACTGAGAGGGATAAGACAGCTGCAGAGACACACGCCATTGTTTTTACAAGCTAATGAACATGCTTGGAAAGCAGAGGCTAATTTCTTTTTCTTTTTTTTTCTTTTTTAATTGAGTTGGTGGAGGTTTAAAATCAGCACCGGCAATAATCTTGTCATGTGCCACTGACAGCTAGCAAGCAACTGCAGGGCCAGAAGCTGACCTCAGTGGAATGGCCATGTGCTTGTCTGGCCTGCATTGTTCCAGCTTGCAGGCAGATTCATTTACATGAATAGCACCTGTTTAAACCACGACCGGCTATGAGCCGCAGTCATTGTTGCCATAAAAATGGATTTTGTTATCACATCCAGCTCATACATTTCGAAATTTTGTATTGTGTGATCACCGCAATTCCGGTATAAGCAGATAGGAAATTTAGCGTGTTCACCACTGAATCACTTCCATTTATTGGCGAAGGGTGGAAGTAGGTGAAGAAAGTAAGATAAAGTGGTAGCTAATCGAGACAGTTTTCTAATGCTACAAGTTTAATCGGAAAGTTATAAGGCAATAGAATTAATATTCTTTAAAACAGAATTACAAGACAAAGGGTTGGTCACTTTTATAAATCATCGAACACTGGTACTTCGTTATTAATCCCTACATCAAAAATGGTTGATGGTACAAACTGATCTGCTAGTAAAGAAAATGAGGGCTTCTAAAGACTCACAGAGACGTACTGTGAGTTATAAACAGTGTACTGTGTCTGCTTCACTTGCTCGAGCCGTTTGTAAAGACACTGCTGGGAAACAGATTATTCAATTAGTTTTAGCTTTTTGAAATGGTACGAGTAGAGCGGAGATAACTGGTTTGCAAGTGTGTATGGAAAGGGAATTCCAAAGCTAGCCCTATCAATTTCTCAGAGTCACTTAGAGATAAAAATCCACAGAGAATGCGATTGGCTAGACCACGGCCCTTTTAAAAGAAATTTGGATTGCCAGTTTATCTCTTGATTGTAGGCAAGAGGTTGCAGAAGGAGATAGAACCTTTTTGAAGGTTTCAGTGGGTGCTTTCTACCAGCTATCATACCTTTTTGAAATGCAGCTTTCACAGACGCTACTGTGTCAGAGTTGACATATAATTTGTACTCATGCTTGAGAAGTAAACCCTGAAGGGAATCATTGTTTATATTATGCTTTGGATTTTTTTTTTATCAGATCAGCATTAACCATGTTTCATAGGCTGCTTTTTGTATATCTTATATAATTCTTTCAAATAATTTTGTATGAGTTATATTTCCATTTACTAAATCTTGGTTATCGGGATACTGAAATATGAATGTGCTTTATTTTTGGATAAAACCATTTGGTTGCATAATAATAATAATAATGATAATAACAATCAGCACACTTGGGGATAATCTTATACTTTGTGGTCTTAAGTAGCTCTGCAGACTACAGGATTTTTATTATTGGAAGAGATTTTACGTTAATCTTTTATGGGCTTGATATTTCAATCTTTTTTGTCTATTTTGGAAGATGGTCAGTGTGTATAGTCTGTGTATACATTTCTGCCAGGAACATCTGGTGTTTATTAGGCTCTTTAACATGTAGTCAGGCCTCTCAGGCTTGTTTGGACTGTGGCCTGGGAGGCGCTGGAGGACGCACGGCTCGGCATGCGTGTGGCTTGTTCCCGGGTCCCGCCGGATCTCTCACAGTTGGGAGATCTCTCTCAATGGAGGAATATATCAATTCTCTAGGTCTGCAGTTTCATTGTCTGTGTGGTCTGTAGTATAAAGAATAGCCTGTCAGTGATTGTCACTGAATGGTAATGTAAATCAACCCTTACTACCTCCCAGGTCCTTTTGTGTTCACTCTCAGAATCTCTTGGGTTTATCACTGCTTTCACTGTATATAAAAAAACAAAAGCCTTAAGTGGTACTGTATTCACTGGCAATGTCCAACATTTTCAAAAATAAAGAAAAATGTTTTACCTTAATTATTTTCTGTTGACAAGTAACTTGGTAAGTATGTTTGTAATAACACAATGCCTTGTTTATTGATGCCAGTTAAATATAGATAATGCCAAAATAAAAAAATATTTTAGATGTCCTGACTGTGGGCCCATAGCTTTATGTCTCATTCGCTCTAAAGGCTGCAGATCACTATGAAAGGCCTTATCTGCATTATCTTCCAAGCCCCCCACCACCCCCACTGGAATGATTACCATGTGCTAAGCTTTTTATGTGCCCCACTAAATGTCTTATGTATGCACTGTTTCATTTGAAATACAGCTATACTTTGTTCTTGGATAGCAGGTTCTATTTACATAACAG
This sequence comes from Petrocephalus zakoni, assembly GCA_026774425.1. Lineage (NCBI taxonomy): Eukaryota > Metazoa > Chordata > Actinopteri > Osteoglossiformes > Mormyridae > Petrocephalus > Petrocephalus zakoni. The sequence continues at coordinate 16,927,130 of JAODKN010000093.1, read as the reverse complement.
TAAATGTATGGATGATAATTTACTATTATACCTGTGGTTTTCCTGTCCTCATAACCTAGTCACTATCCATGTTGGTAAAGCCTTATACAACTGTTAGCAATATCTGAAGCTCAGAGCAAGAGGATACCAATTAAGTGCTGTTTACATCACTGATCTTATTTTAAACTATACAACAAGAACACATTAAGCAGATTTCAGTATCCTTTTTGTAAGTTGTATTTTTGGAAGTACTCGTGTATGATTATCTGCATATGGTATCTGCAACTGGTTTTTCAAATGAAATTAGTTTGTACCCTTAATTTGGAGTTACAAAATGCTCTAACAAATGAATTAAGTGCATTGCTGACACAGTTTTATGTTTCATACAGTAATACATTTTTCAGTAATACATAATAATAAGATTGCAAAGCTCAAGCAACAGATCAAATATGGAAATGAATGTTATGTATTCTGAATTGAATGTTATGTATTCTGAAGTCAGGTAGTGCCAGTGTATATTTTTGCAGGGTTAATTAGCTAAACTTTCTCTTAAAGATCTCAGTGTACCTTGTAATCAGATTTCATTGTTTATTTTACAGCACTGAAGAGTCCAGCTGCATTCCAAGAGCAGAGGAAAAGTATTGAACGGTCCAAGGTAATAGAAACGAATGCCATAAACTTAATATAAATCAACAGAAATGTGCTTTTCGGCCCTGAGACATTTTTGGGGAAGATAGAATAAAAGAGAAACACTGTATTAAATATCATCCTTCATCTTCCGTTCTTATTGACAACAATAAAGTAAGGGCATAGTTTAGCCTAAATTCATAATAGCTGTTTATTTACCTTTAATCAAGGAGCGTTTGTTATCATGAATGTGCCTTTGTGCTATTAATTGTTCAGATGACAGAGTTCATATTTCAGGTTTCCTCTCCTTCTGAAAACTGGGTCTCTCCTGTCAGTGACATCTGATGTTGTGGAAAAGCTGCAAATTACGATATTTTTTATCACGATATTTGTATGCTGATCATCACCAGTATTCCACATGCATTCTTAGACAAGAACTGACAATGGATATGTATCATTTCCACTCAGTGTCTTCGGCAGGGAAATGTATTTTATAGTCCCGTTTAAGAATGCTTTAAGGGGAGATTACTCCCTAGAGCACATCTCATTGAAAGGATTCAACGCATATAATACTGATGTGATCCCACGGACACAAGACAAGAATGGAGATCTGCAACCTTGCAGACATACTGTAGAATTTGGAATAAACAGAAGCTCATTAAAATACTTGGTGGGAGAGGCAGAGAAATTGGCAGCTGTTCAGCCCCCCCCCCCCTTGAGCTTTCTGTATCTTAAACATCCTCATCATCCCAGGTGTACATTCCTGCAAAGAAGTTCTTTGGAAGTTTTACAGTACTCATTTGTATATTTCTGGTAGCTGCTTTTCTTAAAGCGGATACGTCCAGTACCTTCAGTATGTAATCAGAACTGTCACACTTTTATGTTTTATGATCTCTTATTGTATTTTGTGATATAAGAATAACATACAATTGAAAAATGCATAAATGACTCTAATTAGCACTATAATATTTTGCAGACAGGGGATTTCCTAAAGCATAAAATTAGAGGGAGACAGGAGAAGTCGGATTTGCTCAACATGCATATTTTACGAGGTAAGAAACAATTTTGTTGCTGTTTCTGTCATTTTTAATCAAAATTTATCTGATACCTGGATGCCCAATTAATTAAAATAATTACTTTGATTACACAATAGTTAAAAACGGAACATTTACACACAAGATTAGGCTCCTCATTTAACATGAGCTTCATTGATTCACTAAATATTACGGAATTCAGAGATCTCCTACAAATCCCATAGGACCCATTAAAGATTGTGTGTATAATAAAATAAATCGATGCGTTCGTTTTTCTGGCATGGATAGGACAATCATATATTTTCTGAAGAACAGGGTTTTGTGGAATCACCAGTGGTTATTGAGAAATGTATACAAGCGATATCCAGCACATAGCTGGCCTACAGGAGATACCAGGCCTACAGAAAATGGCGCTAAGAAAATAAAGTACGCTAATGCACAAATGCGTCTCAGCTTATTCTCTCTATGCCAGCAGAGAGGCATTTCAGGTAGCATATCATTCCATTCATGCATCCTATATGTGCTTCTGACAGGCACTATTGCAGTGGATTAATGGTGCTTATCATTATGTTTACTGTACAGACTCAGCCACCGAGGGCTCCGTACAAGCGACTCAGATGAAACTAAAGCGAGCCAGGCTTGCCGACGATCTTAATCAGAAAATCGCTCTAAGACCCGGCCCTTTGGAGCTGGTAGAAAAGAATATCATTCCTGTCGATTCAGCTATCAAAGAAGCTGCAATGAAAGGTATCTGAGACATAGAGAGAACGTCTTAACCCCAAGTTCTATGCAGTGGATAGGGTACTTTCTCCCTATCTGTATTTTTTTTCTTCAGCACCTGGTTTATTACATGATTTGCACACCCCACTAAAATTCAACATTGTTCACATGCAAACATCTGTTTCAGCTCCAACACTCCCGTCAAGACAGCTGGTTTATGGCAGTGGGCTTCTTTGTCATTTCATTATTTGAGTCCATCGAAGCTGGAATTGTGTTGCAATTTGCCTCTACAATGTCTGCATCCTTTGTTTTCGTGATGGCTAGTTAATCTGGAAACAACGGAGATTATAAACCTTTCATTAAGCTTTCACAATGTTGATTTGAAAAAGCTAGAGCAAAGACATGTTGTTCTGTGACCACAAATCTTATCATTGTTATTTATCTTCCAAATATTCATAGTAGTCCACATAGTATAGGTCACAGTGCAGAGATGAACCTTGGATTGGATACTAGTTCACTGCTGTAACATGTAACTATGGTAAATTCTTAGACAGCACACCTGTATGTTTCTGGACTGAGGAAACCAGAAGACCTGGAAAAAAAAAAACATGGTACAAGAAAAACATGCAAGGTCCACATACACACAACAGAGGTCAGGTTTAAGCCCCCTCCCATACACAGAGAACCCAGGTGGGATTAGAACCCCAACCCACACATACAAAGCGGAGGTGGGATTAGAACCCCAACCCACACATACAAAGCAGAGGTGGGATTAGAACCCCAACCCACAGACAGGTAGCAGAAGTGGGACTTGAACAGTGCCACCTACCTAACTACTCACTCATACATGTCCATAGCAACATGAGTCAAACAGATGGTAATTTTAATACAAAACAAATGCTACATATTTTATATCATGGTTCTTGCTGTAGATTCTCCAGTCAATTTCTCCATGGATTTACACTTATATACATTTTATATTATAATATTACATTTTATCTTCATCATCGTGATTGTCATATAATGGTTATACACATATATAGAAACAAAAAAGGAAACACAGGTAGGAAGTGTGACTATAGCTGATGCCTTCTGTAAGACTTCCCCAAACTGCAAAGTACTGAAAAATCCTCCTGGTTGCATTATAGCCCTCTGCTGTTCGTTGCAACCTGCTCTGTTAAATTGTTTTCCTCACCAACAGCTAACCCATGCTGTTGCTTTTAGATCATTCTCTGGTCTTTGTTTGAACCCCATGCAAATACTTAATGTTTACTACTGAAGCTGCTGTAATCTGAAAAAAAGAAACATTACGTAAGTCTGATTTGGTATGGTGACCAGCATTAGTTTACATGATCTTTGTTTAAAAGCATGTTTTACTGAGATAAACATCAGCTGTATTTAGATCAGCCCTTTTCCCCAGATCAATTGAGTGTTTCTGCCTTTTCTGTGTGTGTTTTGGCTGCATGAGATTTATACCTTTCCATTAAAGCACCCACAAAGGTGTCTCAAAGAACAACCCTTGTGGCGCTGCTTGTGTTTGTAGTCGGCCTAATGAGGCACCCTACCTGTATTAATTTAGTGTGAGAAATTTTATGTGAGCCGCAAGGCAGAACATCACTTTAGCCTTTTGTTCTGTTGGTACACACACACTGCATGTGAGGAGTTTTCAAAATGACCTACAGTGACAAACACCAAGACGGCATTCAGTCAGGTGTCTCCAAGGCCATAATGTAGCACGAGGCCAAAATCAACAGGTGGAGGAAATAACGACCACGCCGGTCGCATGCTCTGGACAGCATTGGCTACGGCTGCAAAGGACCGTGGCTCTCATGATTAGAAGCAGGGCTTTCACATGCCAGGCCACTTGCCCAGATATAAAATGAACCTCTCCGCCCACTGTCCCCAAAGTAACCTTAAAACAGACTTGTGTATATATCACTGCCTATCAGTGTTCAGCTTATCAGACTCTGCTCTCTGCTGAAGTGCTTGTGTCAGTTTCCTTCTGATGCATCCCAGCACTTCCAGGCCAAGTGTTTGTACTTAGTGCCCGTAACAAACAATTTGTTAGTGTTAAAAATATAGGAATAATATGGTTGAAGGTCACATGGCTGTAGTAGCTATGAATTGGTATTCGATACCTTACAACAGGTGGCCTACATAAAAGTGAGAAGCGCTTGTTTAAGTCTACATGCCAGACTGCATGTCATATGCCACGTTCTGGTTTTGGTTTCTTTCTCAGGGACATGTTCATGGCTGACTCATTGCAATCCCGTGTTTGGTCTTCCTCTGTAGTGAACCATGGGAAGTTCCTCAAAGAGGAGGATTCGTATGCGTTTGAGGAGGACAGCAGCAGTGACAGTCTGTCCCCCGAGCAGCCCCACAGCAACGAGTCTCAGGGGTCTGCGTGCTCCTCGTCCGAAACCAAGAGCAGTGACTCCTCTTCGCCAGCTCTCACCGGCGCCAGACAGGTGAGGAGGAACGACAGAAACCCCCAAATATGGCCATCGATCTCGTGTAACGGAAATGCGCAGTTATGGAGATGTCTTCAAGAAACCCATAATACCATCTCAGCTTTGGAATCATGAGTGTGTATCCTGATTCAGCTGGTTCTGTGCAGACTACATTCTTTCCTATAACTTTCGTTAGTCATCCTCCCATTTGTATTATTATTATAAGATGCCATCAAGTCAACTCCTGGCAACCTCCTGTCTTCTGTCTGGGTCTTCTTGCTTCCTAATGGCCCATAATGAATGCATTTTAATAAACATATTTCAAAAACA